>JANAVB010031619.1:12023543-12035328 GCA_029216955.1 Iris pallida
AATTCTTTTCGATGCAAGAGGTCAACTTGAGTCTACAATGCTCAAAGGAAACAATTTTTCCAACCCAAGGTCTTTTACGATACGCTCATCTCCGATTTTCAATCGAGTACGAATTCTTTAATCAATTTTTGAATCAATCATATTAGTTTCGTTTCGCAACATGGATCGTTTTACTTAACGTACGTGATTCTAGCCGTTACATGAGTCAAGCTCTATGAAACAATATCAAGGGTCGCTCCCCTATTCGATGTACTCATACGTAGCACGATTTCTTCCAATCGACCATCCGCATCGCTCTGCTAAGTCCGTCCATCTATCTATCTGACCGTCGATCAACCAAGTCTATTTACGTACTTATTCGATCGATCAGTAAATCTCTGACCATATCGATCTAGTCGAAGGCTACTCGCTAACTTTTGAAATACGATAATTAATAGCTTAGACTTATTCTCAACATGTACTACATCATCATTTACCCCCGATGTAATTTTTTATGCGACTTCATTGGGGTTGTCCTACGGTCACGAACATTTTACTTTGATTTGGCAGTCAAGTGTTCTAGGGTCAGTTGTCCCGAAGTTACGCTTGATAATTGAAGATCGTCAACAAGGGACAGTTACTATGAAACATGTTATATCCTATCTCAGAGTCAAATCAATTTTTGTTAATTCCTATAGGACTTTACCCAATCTGACATAATTTAACAATCCATAATTTATCTGCCCACCCGTGTAACTGATGCGCCGTTACTACTCGTATCACTCATGCACTACTATAAACAATATCGCAACCGAGCAATATTTGTTCTCCTTGGGTACGAGTCTACTAACCCATGATCAATATCCGACACACTCTAGGCTTATCGCAATAATCCTCGAATTCACCTTCGCATCAAACCACAAGTCAATTCCAATTTTTCACGTCTAGTAAGTTCGACCATCTCCGCTAGACATGAATCACCACACTAGCGCTCATGCAAAATAGTTGTCCTAATCTGGCGTGACGCATGTTGGAGGCTGGAGTTGCGCTCGCATAAGACAAGAATGTCAACGTTGTGGTTATCAACAAAGCAATCAAGATACTTTCGTTTTCATCCAACTAATATCCATCCACTCTCAGATTCTCCAAAGCATTTCTATTGTTATCATCCGAACTTACATCAACTTAACTTGCATCTTATTCATCCAACAATATGCACAATATAATTTTTTTGTTCATTTAATCAGAGTATTCCCAAATTAGCACATATCGTCTTTGATACGCCTTAATACCATCGTCGATGTGCGTAACCTGAACATCATCATTTTTCTTAAACTCCAAGTCATTGCATTCACTGTTATTATCCGAACTCGAATACGAATCAAGTCTCACTCACGTCAAGATCCATTCAGTCGTACTTAGCTAACTTTCCTCCTCGAGCGATACGATTTTAGATTTCTTATATTCACTCTCGTATTCCTAACTCGCACTTCCAGATCGTGCTACCGACTCTTTGCGCTAACTCAAATTCGTTTGTACGATTACTTCGTACCTACTCAACTCATTTCAAACAGTTTTTGTACTGACTTAACTCAATTCTGACTGAGTCAATAATTTCCTCAATGCAACATTCTCTCGCTATGCTCGGCCTATCGTTCGGCTTACGCTCAACGAATTCTCGTCCGACGTATCATCCATGGATACTATTTTGCGCATAATTGTTCAACTCAATTCATCGAAGCATACTTGCATCGACTTCTATCAAGTCATTCCCATTCGAGTCTCGGTACTATTCCGTCCATTGAGGACAAACTTATCGTAACCGACACAATCGTCTTGACGTAATCTATTTGTAAGTCACCATACCATTCAACATGGCTATCGCTAAGTGGTATTGCATATACCACTCAAAAATCGAGCCTATCATTTATAATACGATGCTTCGCTACGCTGATCGCACAAGTAGTATTGCATATACCACTCAAAATTGAGTCACTACTCGACATTATACTCCGCATAGGTCCGACATCTATTTCAAGTTAACTATCCTATGGCGATCTTTTTCGATCCTAGCTCTAGCGTTCACTTACTCGAGTTGGTACAACAACTGGACCAACGTGCATAGTCGTTCATTCAAGTTTGACATTCAACCAAAGCTAACCATGCCTTGGCGATCATATCAATCTCAACGCAACATTTACTAACTCAAGGCTCAACACGACATTCGGCCAACATAAATGTTCGTCTACTTCGAAACTTGATTCAACTCGGCCAACTCACAAGTTTGCCTACTCAAACTCAACTAGCGACCAACTCGACTCGTTTAAATCGCTCCATGATTTCTCAATCCTATCATTGCAACTCGTGTGACGATTCCTTTTTAATGCTCAAAGTCATTACTCAAATCGTTTAACATATTGCTACCCTTTTGTATAGCCACATCACGTGCATCGCCTCATATATCGACTCGTTGTACTTCGTGCAACCAACAACATGTAACTCTTCACACTTCATACGACCAACAATACGTATCTTATTTCACTTCGTGCAACCAACATCCTCATATTCGTTGCACTTCGTGCAACCAATGACTCGCAACTTGTTACACTTCAGGCAACCAACATTTCATAATAACTTGTTGCACTTCGTGCAACCAACATTCTCCGATGGCACTCGGAGATAACGTGATATTCACGACATACTTGTGGCAGATATACGCTACATAATACAAAATTATTTTATAGAACATCTAATATAGCATCGAGTAGATCCATGAGCCATGCGGTTGTGGAAACAACTTAGAGTCAACTGATTTCGATAGCGAAGCAACTGGGGGTCAAAGAGATTCGTTCATGGTCCAAAGGATGGAACCGCTCTGATACCAACTTGTCACGTCCCAACCCGGGAAATTGCTCGTCCTTTCTAGATTTCATCCGAATCATCGTCTTCGTTGGGGCATGATACTGCACGATCCTGGAGTTGCACTCGTGCAAGACAAGATAACACGTTCGCGTAAGTTTCTCTCAAATTGATAGCATAAGCAGCAGAAAAAAACAGAATATACAATAAGAATCTATTTTATTGATGAATGAACTAAGGTTACAAAGCTTTGAATAGCCTAACTAAATATGCCAACTGGCTACAACGCTCATGGTCTCTCTAGCTCACAAAGAATTATATTGTTTCATATATTATGCCTCTTTATAGCTAACAAGTAGTCTTTAGCGGAACATATTCATGTTGTAACTCCGAACGCCAATGCGGTAGCTCGTCTTAAAATACTAAGGACTCCATGCCTCGACACATCCAAGCCAAGCCCTGCCCCGAGCCGAACACATCCTGAACCTACAAGCAAACTAGTGGGGGATTAGTGCTTTCGTCCTCGCTGCACTGATCAAGACCCACTCGCACCCAATCCAACACTAAGTAAATTTAGGGAAGCATGCATCTTTATTTGGTGATCTTTCTATTAAGCCTTAGGATTGGTTTTTTGGCAATATTCAATTAGTTATCGATAGCAACTGAATCATAATTGTGTCCAATATTGTGTCCCTGCAACAGATACAATTAGACATAATACGAACATAAACATAGTGATCGTGCCAATCTCTGTCTCATTTCGCTTAGCCTGCAATCATTAGAAATTTGCATAACTAATCATACAAATCACGCAGCCAACCAAGCAAACTTATAGTAAGCATAGGGGAGGGAGGCTCCACGCCTGCACCTGCACCCAATGCTAGTCTTAGCCTACCGGTCCTATCTATATGAAGTTCATGACGTTCTGCATCGTAATGGACTGTTATCTTAACTTGTAAGTCGACGATCACTTTGGCACGGGTTGCTAGCCCACTACTCAAAGGATTCTAAACTTACTGGTGTTGTGGCTTATCATATTAATAGGAGGGTGCAATCCGTCTGAATGAAGTGCACCACCAATACCCCTTAATTCCCAACGCGATCAGACGGTCCCAGTGCCCCGACGATCCTACGTTTGAGGGAAGCCCGCCCGTGCACGGGCTATACATCCAAGTCTATTGACCATATGCAATGCGTTCTGATTTTTATACAACCAAACAAGTTTGCCTATCTTTATTCCATTGGCACGATGCTCGACTCAATATTCCTTAACATATCGACTCGAAGGTCCCAACCATCTCAAAGGCACCGTGCCACATTCGACAGTTCTATCACAACGTTCGTGCCACAACTATTTACTTCGTAACGAAGCCATCTTTTATGAGTCCTATGCACATATGTACACTTTGACTCATATATCCTTTGTCTTTCGAGTCGTACATTAGATGAACACGTCGATACCGTATTTCCATGTTCTAAGCCTTAGTGGTTAATGTTCTTCCGAGTCGTGCACTTAATGCACATCTCGATATTGTCTTTCAATATTCCAGCATCAATGTCCTATTGCGACTTGTGCATTTGATGCACGTCACCTCAATTGTGCAATATTCAATGTTCTATCTTAATGTTTGACACACACTAAGACATTTACTGGATTCGAGCCATGCTCGTTAACTTGATAGCAACTTATGCATACAAGAATACATTTTATTAGGCGTGAAGGAGTAGGGGAGAAGGGTCATGAACCCGACCACCTTAAGTCGATATGCCTTATCGTTTCGCTGAGCTGATGTGGTTCGATTATATAACTTTGCTGCATGGCCAACTCTTCTGACTTAGCCACTCGAACACTTCGTGTTTTATTGAACTACTCGACCGATTCGGCCTACCGTGCCAATGCCAAAATTAATTGCAAGACGACGATTTGGTTTTGCAGACACCTTTGCGAATAAAAAAAATCCCGACCTCTTACAATCCAACGTAAAAGCGTAGCCAGCACACAAATTCAACTAAAGTCAATATTTCTTCGAATCGAAATTATGCTTTGTATCGCTTCGATCAATAGATTCGAATCGACTCAAAGCTTCTTCCGGGTCAACGTAACTCTTGTATCGTTTCACATTGATACTTCATCGGGTCAACGCAACTCTTCGAGTCAATAATTCATCGTAATACACCATGCGGAGCGGGGCATTACATGCCCGATAAGTTTGCCTATGATAGCAAATACTGTACCCACTCCATCAGTGTCCTGTTCATTCACCTTGCTACACCATTAAGTTGAGGTATTTTGGGCAGAGTCTTCTATTGTCGTATCCCTTGCTCTCTATAATAAGCATCAAAGTGACCAATTTACTCGTGCTATTGTCTGATCGAACACATAACAGCTTCTTATTCGTCTTCCTTTTGATCTGAAACTCTTTGAAGTGGGCAACACATGATCCTTGGTCTTTAAGCCATGGACCCAAACCTTTCTGGAACAATCATCAATAAACATCACAAAATAAGAAGCACCACCAATAGATTTTACCTTCATAGGACCACAGACATCCAAGTGAATTAACTCGAGCAATGCCGGCTTCCTCGAACTTGGATGACTTTGGAAAGATATCCTATTTTGCTTTCTCGCCAAATTAGTGCGTGCATCTCTCCAATTTTATAGACTTTAGTCCTGGAATCATCTATATGTTCACCAAGTAGCTCATTCCCTTCTCGCTAATATGGTTGAGCCGCCTGTGCCACAATTTGGTCGACGCATCGGTAGCGGCGTTCACCTACTGTGCTCCATGTGCATTACTTTTCATATAGTAGAGTCCAAAATTCTCACTTCCTCTGACAATCACTATCGAACCTTTGGAAAGCTTCCACTTACCATTTTGAAGAGATTGAAGAAACACTCATCATCCAACCTTCCAACCGACACTAGATTGAAACAAATATTAGGGATATGACAGACATCTTTGAGAACAAGAATTGTACCCGTATTCGTCCTCACATGTATATCTCGAATGACAACCGCCTTTGATACATCTCCGTTATCCATCTTCAACACTCCACAGTCGCCTGTCGTATAAGTAGCAAATTGTGCCCTATTGTGAGATACGTGTGCTGAAGTACTCAAGTCCACCAGCCAATAATTATCATCGCAGGTGAGGTTCATGACAACCTCATCACCGACGATGATCACAATGCCGCCATTTGCCTAGGATGCCATTGTAGTGTTCTCACTTTGCTTCCCCTTATCGCCCTTCTTCTCTCTCTTCCAAGCGAAACATTTTTGTTTGATGTGTCCCTTCTTGACACAATGGTAACACTCCAAGTCCTCGTACCGACCCTTGGACTTGCCTCTGCTCTTGTCTCTACCACCACCTGGATCACTGCTTTTGTCCCTTCCGTGGCTCTCTAAAACTAGCGCCTTCGAGTGGGATGTGGATGAAGTATCCGAAGAATATCTCCGTATCTCTTCATTTAGTACCCTGCTCTTGGCAAACTCTAGACTGACCATGCCTTCTGGAGAAGAATCGATCATAGATACTCGTACGGTCTCCCACGAGTCTTACAATATACATAGCAACAAAGTCCCTGAACCTCGTCGTCGAACTTGACTCCCATCGAGAATAGCTGGTCAACTACGTCCTGGAACTCACTCAAGTAATCGGTAATGGATGCACCATCTTTGTACTGTAGACCCATCATCATTCGGATCAGGGACAATTTATTTATTCCGGTCTTCTTCGTATACAGAGATTCCAGTTTATCCCACTGTGTCCTCGCGTGCTCACTACTGGCAACATGATTATACACGTTCTCGTCAACAAACTGCCTTATGTACCCTCACACCTGTATATTCTCCAAATTCTAGTCCTTTCCGAATTTACCACTGGTCTCTTGGAAGCAAATACTGGCAGATGTAACTTCTTGACAAATATCAAATCCTACATCTTGCTCCACCAGTAGTGATAGTTGGTACTATTCAGGTTTACAATGCGTACCGACTTCGCATCCATCTCTGCTTCCTGGTTTGACTGTCAACTCCTGAAACTTCTCTGAACCCAAAGCTCTGATACCACTCTGTTGGAAACGAAACGCGAAAACCATTCCTCCAAACCAGAGAGTCATACGAAAGAACCGAGCAAAAGCACACAAACCAAAAATGCAAACACAAATTGCAGACACATAGATTTTTGATATAGAAACCCCATATGGGAAAAAAATTACGGGAGTCCAACTCTGAAGAACCTCCAATAATGGAATAAAGAGAATATACCCTCTACATGCTCCTCCCGATCCAAACGGATAACCACAACTCATATTTGATTGTAGACTCCAAAGAACAAGAGATGTCAAAAAATTATTCAAAGCAATCTCTCTTTCACAATAGTCTTCAATCTTTTCTCTCTCTCAAAAGTTGTAAATCACTATTGCTCCTCTTCTTTTTTTTGAGATACCTTTTATGGTAAGAAAACACCTAGTATATACAGCCTCAAACCCACAACTAATTGTGGTATTCTGCTATATGTAGGAATACTCAATCTAAACCAATAATATATTCCTATTATATATAGGAATACCCAATTCAAATCTATTGGAATATTTCTATTATATATAGGAATACCTAATCCAACTTTGGAGTATTTTTCACATAGGTTGGGAACCCCACCCACTCCAACACACAGCCTGCGCGACGACACATGCTTACTATCCTAATATGTTAAAACTAATTTGCATTGTGGGTAGGAATCACCGTGTAGTGATATAGATTATGTATTACATTCCTGTTTTATTAATTGCTAGCTTACCCTAGAAAATTAGAAAGATCACATAATAATATTGTATGCTTTCACATAAATATTGTGTTAAATTGGATAAGTCGGGTTGATACCGCTCACTGCTTACCAGTATATTCCCAATGTACTAACCCTCATCCCAATAGGTGCCGAGAATCAATCAGACGATCAAAGGAGCACTAAAAGCTTGTCCAACTCAAGAGAAGCTTTTTCGTCATTTTTTTGAAGCTTTCTAATTTAATTAGAAGTTTTGAGCAAGTCTTGTTTAATTTTAGTTTAATAAAGATATATAAGTTATTGAACAATTTATATAATTTTTTACTTTCAAAGTTGTAAGCCAAGTTTAGCACATTTTCCACTCGTTTTGAGAGGCTATGTTTCCTTTGTAAATTATCAATAAAAGGTTATTAATTATATATCATGTTATTGTTTAATTTCTCTATCTATCTGTCGCAAAAATCTATTAAAAAACTACTTTACAAATGTGCACGAATATGCCTTGTACAAGTGCAACTTAGGCTTGTACATCCTCATGTCTATATGAGACTTATCAATTTGATGAAATTAGAATGTAATCGTCCGTCGACTCATCTCAAGCTACACAAGCTCAAGGCTGGGCCCTCTCCTTGGCCTTGCCCAAACTATGACCCACCACGTGATCTACACTATAAAACCAAAACCTAATATATTTAATTCTATTTTTTGGTTAATTTGATTAATTTCAATTTTAGTACTTTTAACTTAAATTAGTTAAATTTTGTGCTTGGGTCAAGATTTTTTGCAGAAATATGGATAATTTACTCCTATAATTAAATAAATTTAATATGAATCGTATGATTAATTAGGTTTAATTTATTGATAAGTATGTAATTTTAGTTTAAATATGATTAATTAATGTCACTTTTGGGTTAAGTATGTTATTATGTGCTTAATTTTGATTAATTTCTTTGATAATTGTCATACAAATACGATAAGGATATGAATTAGGGATAATTTAGGGTTAATTTAAAAATTCCAGGACATGTACTTCATTCTTAAGGTGTGATATCATGTTATTATGTGATGATATGGTGAATTTCCTAGTGGCATAAGTGTTCTGCACTAAAGGTCCGATCACTAGACATTTTAGTATTAAGAATTAGGTATTGGATAATTTGTGTGTATTTGTAGGTTTTGAGAATCAATGCAAATAAGGAAAATTCTTCTAAAATCTCTAAGATGTGTATGTTTGTTTGCAATTGTCTAAAGTGATAAAAGTGATACTTTTATCACTTGCTTGCAACCAAACATACACGATGTAAGATGATGGTTCACATTATTAGTTCCTTGGTCGTGGAATGAATCAATAAGGTTCATATAGAGGATATATAATTATTAAAGAATGCACCACTATAATCTTTATGGCCTCTATGTGGACCTTTGCTTTTTAATCCTTTCTTTTGGATCTAGTAGCTTTCGTTATTAATTTTAGATATGTTTGGTTGCAATTATATAAAGTGGTAGGAAGTAGAATCTCAAAATATCACTTCCACAAAGTGTACTTGTATGTTAACTTTTTTTACATGCTTGCAAATAAACACATGACACTAACTAGTACATAGTGGTCGTCACTAAATATTATTCATAAGGTTTGATAAGTTGACCTAATCTCGTACGTATGTATAATAGAAAATCATTTAGCTAATCAAGCAATGAGTTGATACCTAGTGGATTGTATGTAGATGTTGAAGCATCAACATATAGTAAGATCGGTCATATTGAAGAATTCAAGGTCGATATTGTGAAATTTCTCAAGCATGCCACTAGCCAACTTGATTTCATGGATGAAAGAAAAATCAAGTATTCTTGTGTCATTCGTTATAATAGACCATACCAAGATGTGGATCTTGTGAGAAAGAACCTCTGCCTCAAGGTTTTTGTACAAAACTATAAGTTAATGGACAGTTCAAGGAGAAATTTCGTATCCGTAATAGTAGCCCTCCTTTAATGTAGATGTCAGAGAGGAAGGTTACAAAGATCATTTCAAACATGGATGGTGAAACCTAGCACATGATATGGTAGTTGTCGTGTTCGGGCCAAGTTTTAATATAAAGGATTCAAATTCTGATGTAAAGAAGTTATGCGATATGTTCAAGGATAAAAATATTATGATATAGCCAGCTTGTGATGTTCATTCCATCTTTTCAGTAGTTATGTGACTATTAAAGCTCAAGTTGATTAAAACTTTTCATAGGAATGCTACAACAAGAGTATATACCTCACCATTACTGAAAGGATCGAAAGAGTTGCTTCAAAACTTCCATAAGTCAAAAATGAAGATAATGGAAATCGACTTAGGGTATGAAAATATAGTTTATCTTTACAATAACTTCTTGTTCTAAGAAAAGGTTTATAAGGATAAAGGCTAATGTACTTTCTATGATACAGATTGGTTCAAGCCAGTCGGGGAGAAGGAAGCCAAAGAAAAGCTATGTCCCTACATGTAAATACAGTTCTTTTTCAGTCATAAAAGTATCATGGAAGATATACATGTCCACAAATACATTCCACCACATGACATGACATGGCAAGGAATAAATAAAGATGGAGGAGAATTATGCCACCCTTCCGCTGGTTAAGTATGAAAGCATTTTGATTGTGTCATCCAATTTCTTTTTTCAAGCATAGGAATGCCAGATTAACATTATTTTCGAATAATTTGCCCCGTTTGGATAATAAGGATCATAGTACTCTTGTTGGCCAGTGATTATTATGCCTTATAATCTAGCATCATAGATGTGCATTGTAGTGTCCCGCTCCTATTGAAACGAAACACTATGTAATAGGCTCGTGGCAAATCAGACATGATCGGGAACATAGATGGCAAGTCTGACTCAGCAACAAGTTTTGTATACAAAAACTTTGGCATCAATAAAATCGATTTGGACGAATGATATGAGAACCGTTCCAACTAATGGATCGTCTTCTGTTGAAATAAGTCCTAGATGGAGTGGACTGTGTCTTAGTTAGTGAGCTCTAAATAAGAGTCCCTTCGATGGAACTGGTCTGCTGTTGGTTTTCTTGATATTTTGCTGCTTGGTTTTGATGAGTGTGCTTTCGCATCAATTTCTGAATGCGCCTTTGGAAATTTTGAAGAAAAATTACTGAAGAAGGAATTCTAATATAATGTTTGTGCCATTGCAGGAGTTCGTGTGATTGACGTTTGATCATTTGGAAGCGAGATCCTACTCTCGGTGCATTTCTTTTAGGTGGATGGTTCGGTCCCTTCTTTTCTACTCTTCCGCTTCAATAAATTGTTAATGCTTAAACGTTCAAATCGATGATACTGGTTGAATATATGTTGTTCCACTAAGATAAAGAACATAAGATAACTGTAATATAACTAGTATAACTAGGCCTAGAGAGATTAACATAGCGCCCCGTATCGAGGCGAGTAGTTTGGTTCAAAATTGAGAAAACTGTTGAAAGGAAGGACATTGAAACATCGATTTATGGCACAGTGCCTCGGTGTAGCCTCCCTTCCCGAAAATTTTTGAAATATTTTTATTATTTATTTTGATTTAAATGGTGATTTTAAAAAAATTTTTATAAATAATTATTTAGTTAATTATTACGGTAGATGACTTTAGCCATGATAGAGTTTTGAAGTACAAGACGACTAGGAATCATGGTACGGATAGTGTAGTAACGTACTTTGACTAGTGTTTAGCAATGGTAGGGGAATGCCAAGCCATAGGAGTGTTCTAACTAGAAAAACTAGGCCAAGTTGTGACATGACTATTATAAATAGTTTAATTATTGATTATTATTATATTTGACGTTTAAGTGACCCAGTTGTACCAAACTAGTCCAGACTTGACCCGAACCAAACTCGGACCCATGTAATGTTGCAGAGCGACCAAGACGTTTACGACCATAGATGTGTTGTACGCATGTGCGTACTTCGTAATTGTGTAGTGGTCTAGTAAATGTTTTATATATATATATAAAAAAATAATAAAAAAAAAATAAAAAAATATAGAAATCTTAATAATGTTTTATTTGATAATTAGTGAATGTTCCTTAACCATATATTTGGATGTGAGATTTAGGTAGGCTATACATATATCTATATATATATTATATATATATATATATACTATATAATATATATATAATAT
>JANAVB010031619.1:12038435-12173991 GCA_029216955.1 Iris pallida
ATTTTTTTAGTGGTCTAGTAATGTTATATATATATAATATAATTGTATATAGATCATAATAAATGTTTTATTTGATAATTATAGTGAATGTTTCCTTAAACATATATTTGGATGTGACATTTAGTAGGCTATATAGTATATGTATTTGTGCGTATATTCTTGATATACAAAAATTAGGCTTTATAAATATATATAGTATAGCTATTTAATTGTGGTTATATATATATATATATATATATATATATATATATATATATGGAGCGGATCAAAAGCCCCCTTAATATATATATATATAATATTATATATATATATATATATATATATATTATACATATATATATATATATAATAATATATATATATATATATATATATATATATGGAGCGGATCAAAGCCCCCTTAGAAAGCCCCCAAAAACCCCCCTCACTCATTCGTAATATAATGTAATATTAATGTAATGTTAATATTGGTTAATATTAATGTTAATGTTAATGTTAATATTAATTTTTTTTAGTTTTTTATATTAATGTTAATGTTAATGTTAATATTAATGTTAATGTAATTTTAATGTAATAATTTTAATGTTAAGTTTAATGTTAATTTTAGTATTTAATGTTAATATTAACATTAATATTAACATAACATTAATATTAAAATTAATATTATCATTAAATTACGGATTAGAGTGAAGGAGGTTTTTGGGGGGCTTTTAAGGGGGGCTTTTGATCCGCTTCCATATATATATATATATATATATATATATATATATATTATATAATATATTATATATGTGTGTGTGTGTGTGTGTGTGTTGTGTGTGTGTGTGTGTGTGTGTGTGTGTCTATAAAAAAAATTATATATATGTATAAATGAATAATGCTATACTATAAATATTGATTATAAATATATATATTGTATGACTGTAGGGTACTGTGGTCTATACATATTATTATATATGTACGAATACCAGGATATATATGATTATTTGGGCATGTAAATATATTATAATTATTAAAAAATATACATATATATGTTATGTAATATATAGATATATATATATAATATATATTATATATATATATGTGAGTATGTATATCTAAATATATATATATTGTATATGTGTATATGTGTATATATTTATGTATTTATATACGTAGGTATTATGTGTGTGTGTATACGAGGTATTTATGTGTGGTATATATATATATATATATATATATATATATATATATATATTATATATATTATATTATATATATTATATTTATGTGTGTGTGTGTGTGTATATATATATATATATATATATTATATATATATATATATATATATATATATATATATATATATTAAAAAAGGAAACCAAAACAAGCGGCAGCCCAGCGTGGAGAGGCCCACAAACCCAGCAACCAGCAAAGAAGCCTAGCCCAGCCGAGCACCCTGGCTCGAACCCGAGATGAGCCGACCATAGCGCAGCCGCATATATATGGATCAATGAGAGAGTAGTTGCAAAATCTCAAACCCTAAACTCTTCACACAATGATCACGCTACCCCCGACCTCCAGGCGGCCGCGCGCCACCGCAATACCACCCTGGGCCACTGCCGGCCGACGACAGAGCCGCCGCGCGTAACAAAGAACAGGGCATGGCAGCAACAACTACCATCTGTGGGGCTGGAGTCTTCCTGATACGTAGCTGGCTTGGTCACGAGCTCGCGTTCGAAAAGCGGGTGCGGGTCGTGACACTCAGGGTATTTCGTGCCTACGGATAGCCAAATCAGAATATACGACTTTGAGGCAAAGAATGAACTATTGCACGAGTTATGGGTTATATAGCTTAATTCTGTTTATGTCATGCATCTGCGCATAGGTAAACTGTTTACGTATTCACATGGTCATGGCAACTTGTGCACATGGTTAGCTTTCCTCAAAATGGTATTTGGGACACTGGAACCAAATCATCCTAGAAGAAAATTATGAAATCGTGCTTCAGCAGGAGGCATTACGAGACCTCCAGTCGGGTTTGCAACCCGGGCTGACAAGGCACATCGTAATGCTACATAATCGTCATTGATGGTGTTGATATCCCTAATGACTGCATATAAGACAGATTACATGCTCACCTATTGACTTGTACATGGTAAGTATTATATCTATTTATGCAGGGAACAAGCACGGCTATGGTAAAAAATGTCAGGAATTTTTGTATTATTTACTGCTTTCAGTTATGCCATCGATAAGAACTGCAAATCATCTAGTTCTAAATAGAAAGACAGCTTCGATGCATGCAAATCCTTAATAAATAGTATCGGTTTAGACAAGTTGGTTCGTCACTAGTGCATTCCCAAGTGTACTAATTCCTAACTACCAGGTGACGAGCACGCTGCAGGAGTATGAGACTAGATTAAAGCTAAAAAAAGGGAGGCAGCTCGAAGCTCTCATATTTTAAAGTATTTTGAAGCCAATTCATTCGAAGGCTTTTAGTTTCAATACATAAAGGGGCATGAATGTATGGAACGACAATAATTATTTTGTGGCAGTCTGTTGGAAGTTTTTCTTTTGTATTTCAAAGAATATCGTTTGCAAGTTTAATCAATAAAAAGCTAAAAAATTTCCTATACTGCATCTTCAACTTCTACACTGTTTAATTTCAACTTGTTGTTTCAATGAATTATCAAATGCAGATTCTTGCCTTGTATAAGTCCAATATAGACTTATACGACATTATGCCCTAGCGAGGACGATCGATTCGTCTTGAGTCGACGCGAGGACAAACGATTCGACGAATCAAAACGTGACATGCATGAAGACTCCATACGTTTTGGTACTTATCATATCTAATCCCAAAATTCTAAAGAAGAATATTGATCTACTTGCAACTATCGTTATGAGTTAAGCAATTGTTGTAGTTCAACATCTAGGCATTCACTATCTTGAAGAAGCAAAAGTTCTAGACGAAAGTTACAATTATGTGGACCATCAATGATTTTCTAGCATATAAGAAGTTATTGGAAAGGAGTATTCATAGTATTAAATCTTGTATGATATGTGTTGTCAAGAGTAAGGTGTTTATCGTCGAGGGAAACATACTTATTTTACCATCACAATCAGTTCCTGAATGTGTCACATCCTTAGAGAAAGAACATGGATGCCTTTAGAGATGGTAACAAAGAAGTATCTCCTCCACCTTTAAGATTGAGTAAAGACGAGTAGGAAGAGTAGAGGATTTTCCTATTGTAATAGAAGATTCGAGATCAGACAATCAATTTAAAGGATTCTAACATAGCCTAAATTGGACGAAATGAAGAATCTCATGGGAATTACCTATGGACAATCTCATAAGGTAGAATCTTCATGTTAATAATATTGAGAAGAATATATTGACAATATTTTCACTGTTGTAAGGAAACTAAAGGAAGGACGAAAGGAAATCAAAGCAACACAAGACTTGGAAAAATATATGCAAGCGTCCAGATTTGAACCTAAACCAATAGGAAATAAAACATTATTGTTGCAAGCACGGGAAAAATATATGCAAGCGTCCAGACTTGATAGGTTAACGTTATTGAGTCGACATTATTGTTGCAAGCACGGGATGGTCCAGAGACACAAAATAGGCCAAGGCGTCGGTCCTAAAATAATCCTAAGGCAAGAGTAGAAAGACATCAACAGGGACTATGTTGCACAAAGTAAATGAACGTGTCGGTTTTGTATGGGTGGGCGAGGAGCTCATTCTGCCAGTACAGTTGAGTACTGACACCCACATAGTTTTTATGTACAGGCACAGGTAGAAGTTCGTGGCGCGAAGCTCGCTTGGATGCATCGAGGCACGAAGTTCCTTGGCGATTCGAAACGTACGACCGCATGGAGTCAAGACTTATACGGGACATAATGTATGGATGTCGCCTTCCAAAGCATCGCTGGCTTAAGACATATATTAAGAGATAAAAGAGAGCTGAGTGACTTGTAATGTGAGATGAGTGAGCTTTAGTGTGCTTGAGAGACTTGTAATCTTGGCCTTGTGCCCCATTGTAACCTTTGTATCAATATTAATAAAAGAATGTTTTGTAATGACTTATGTTTTTCTTCAAATTTTGCTGCCATTATTCAATGTCTCTACTTGGGACTTTTGTGCGACGACCCCGTCGCAGCCGCTAAAATCGGCCATTATGGAACCCGCCTTGCACGAGCGCAATCTAGGCTCGTGCAGCATCAGCCTTAGCGAGGATGATTGCTCCTACTGGAGGGGCGTGACAAAATGGTATCAGAGCACGGCTTTACGTCCTTGGATTATCGACTGAATTCTTTAACTCCATTGTTTTTGCAAACTATAAAGTGTTACTTCCGTAAAAGTTGATATCGTTGGTGCGCTCTCTCTCAAATGTCCCATGGATGTCCATACAATAAGTCTAAATAATTTACAAAATGTAGGAGAACAGTTTTGATAAGAAACAAAAATGATGGTTCACGTAGGAACGATTGGCTAGGTCGGGCTAGGCATATTCACCAAAGTTGCGTCGACCTTAGAAGAGTCGTGTACGAGATTCGATCCATCTCGGATGATAATGAGTTGGACTCGATTGAGTAAATGAGATGACTATCGATAGGGGTGCTATCGAGCGATAACGTCGATGCGATATAGATGAACGTGCTTGGATTTTGAGGAATCGTTCGGACGAAAAATTCGAGGAAATAGTTTGTGAATCGAATGATTGAGGATTTGTTGAATGACTTCATCTCTGAGTGGTGTATACGATAGCCTCAGGGATGTCGATCGATCGATCAAGGATGGGGGGTACCAATGAGTCTATCACCAAGCATCACGTGTATGCAAAGCCATAGATTGAGTATCGTTGAATAAGTTGTAGTCTTGAGATTTGACGAGTTGAGTCGAACAATCTAGGAATTGACGCACACGAAACGTGCACGGGATTGAGGATTGCGCGAAGTGTGAAACGCGAAGATAATTGAGTAGATAAATCAAATCGAAGAAATTGATATAGATCGTATACGAAAAGTTAGCACGACGGAAAGATAGCGTGCATGAAAGGTTTGATTTTGAAGTTACAAAAATGATACTAAGGATTGGAATGAATATTACTCGATGATTTGATTAGCAAGGAATGGTATAAATTGAGAAAATACGTGGGTCGACGACTTAAGATAGACGGATGAGCAATACGCGAATTTGGGTTTGAAAAAATTGATGTTGTGAATAATTGAGGGATAATGATCGAACTTGAATTTGAATGTCGAGGAAATTATCCAGTCGGACGGTAACATCATTCGCACGACTCAAAATTGGTTGCAATGGAAGATCGTCAAGTTACGCATATCGTTGATGGTATTGAGACATATCAAAGATCGATATACGATAACTCGGGGGTACTCTAACTCGACGAATGACGATCGTGCAAGTGTTATTGTTCGGTTGGATGCTATACATAGCATTTTGATTGAGATGAATGTTGGATAAAATGATCTTGTCTTGATGGTTGCGCGGATAACCACAGCATCGACATTCTTGTCTTGTGCGAGCGCAACTCCAGTCTCGCACATGCGTTACGTCGAATTTGGGGTGATCGTTCGCGTGAGCGCTGACATGGTGATTCATGTCGCGGGAATGATCGAAACTCGAAAAATCAGGATGTGGTAATTTGGATTGCTTCGACTTGTTGGTTTGATGCAACAGAAAATTCAAGGATTTGTAGGACTTGTGATTGACAAATGAATGAAACTTGAGGATTGAGTAGGTCCAATCTGTGTATCGAGAATGAATTAGTCTAGACATAAAACAAAACTTACGTTCCGATGAGGATGATTACCCCGCGGAAGCGTGCATGGTGATTCATGCCCACCGTAGATAACCTGAATCGCGTGAGATCGGGGCACGACGTATTGTTAAGCTAGACGACCTCACGATCGAATACGTGAATTGGAATAGATGACTTAGGGAATATAAAATATGAATTATGGTTTAGCGATGAATTGTGTCATAGCGTGCTTGACTTGGGAGGATTGATAGGCAGATTATGTCGAATGTGTTCGAAGAGATAGACTATGTGAAATGGCTTGTTGGTCGAGCGATATTGATGTATCGAAGATTTGGTTGAGTGAACTTATAATAGGATGGCTTTGCTGAATGACTCAGACCCGGTGCGACGAAAGTTCGGATGTGTATAGGAAATCTATGCTCGAAGTTTAGAAATCGAGTGATACGAGCTTGGGTAAAAAACCCCGTACTATCAACTTGGTTTGACCTTAGGATGGGGTCAGTGTTGATATTGTTGTTTGGGAACTATGATTTTAATACTAACAATTGACTTTATCTTGGAGAGGTGGCCTAGCGGCTAGGCGAGATGTCCATGTCACGAGAGTTAGCATCGATACGATTGATTTTTGGGATTGAGTGGATGAATCAATAGGTGGGATTGGATTCACTATCACAAGGCTTGGTTGAAATGCATGTATTTCGAGGATGCCTGGAATATATGTACGATCAAAACTAAGTGATATGTTGAATTCAAGTGGGACTTGAGGAATGAGAAGTGTCGAGGATTTTGAGATCGTGAGTTATAAAGAAAGGATTGAGGGTAGCACGAGTGTGGCTTGGATTTGAGAAATGCATAGAGGAAATATGTGCGAGAGTCGTTGAACATTCGAGTGATAAGTCGATGGGTAAGTACTCAGTTAGTTTCGAGGACAAAACTTTTTTTGAGTGGTATATGATGTAGTGCCCGTCCCGCTCAACCAATCAGAGGAATCGAAAAGCCAACGATGTTCAGACTTAGCCTTGCAACAATTGCTCGAAGACATCGCTCGGTCGAGGCACCGCTCGCTCAGGGGGGTAGTTTCGGTGAACTTGCCTCATCTTAGCCTTCACCTAATAAAATTGCATGTTTTTAACTTGCACAAGTAGGCTTGATAATAAAAGAGATGAATCAACATAGATAGGGAATAATCCCAACGGGTCGAATTGGGTTAGAATATAGAAAGGTCCAACGGTCGGCTTAGAGTTGGTGCACGGCGTGCTTTAAAAATGACACTCGATCCTTCGTCCGTGGCTTGGGAGAAGGAAAGTTGGTTTGACTTGGCAAAGTTATGAATGTAGCCTAAGTCTTAGGCAGCGTCCGCATGAATGCTTCATAAAACATGCACGGTCCCATCGTCCAAGGCTTGGCATAGCCTTGGCTTGCCCCATGAATTAAGTTGTATTGCACGGCTTATGACATAAGTCTAGGCACCCAAATGACTTGGTCGTTCAGAAGTCGAACGCATGTGGCACGTTTTCGTAATACGAGGCTTGACGTAGCCATTGCTCGTCGAGTCATTGTGCATTTAAGTTAGGCAAGTTATGTTAGACTATCAGAGTGGTAGCAAGCACGGTCCTACGAGTTCTACGGTTGGGTACAACTACATAGTCTTACGGTCTCAAGGCCGTCATATAAAGTATGACTTGGGCGATAGCGTCGCTAGAACGTAAGTCAGTTTGTGGCACGATGCACAGACTTAGTGTTTAAGGTATGAACCACGGTTGATTAAATGAGTTTTAGAGAAAGGACTATCGAATAGGCATTCATGAGTTGAATGAAATGATATAGTAACATGGAAAGAAGGCTCACGACCGTGGGTCGTCGAGGGGTCTCAAGGATAGAAGTCTTGAACTTGGTTTTGAAAAGATGGTAACAATGAAAGAAGGATGACTGTGTGAGACGTCAGTTTGAGTCGAGCCTTGCATGGTCATGGACAACTTGTCGACAAGGGCGATGGTTCTTCGAGCGGCAACTCGGTGCCACGGGACTGACTCAGCCTAGGAGGAAACCGTGGGTAAATGTGAGCGGGGTAGCTGAGCCGTAAGGCAAGTATTCGGTGGATGCTCATTGGGGCTAGCTACTTGTGATGACCGGTCCATCCTATACCAGCTATGTGTCCCAAATAGCTTGTCATTCTAGTGACCTCATATAGATGAGTCGGCATGGGCGACAATCCGCGAGTGAGCCTTTGGATTGAGTCGAGTATTGAGTGTACTATATCAAGGAGTCGAGTTGAATGTGTGTGTACAGTTAGAAACAATGTTGGGCCTAAGATTTGGTTGTAACGTAGGCGACGTGCTTCGGCACAAGATGTGGCATCGAGTCTTATGTTGTCGGCATATAAGTTTCATAGTTATGATTGAGTTGTCTTGAGTTTAAGTCAGAAGATGCCGCAAGGCAAAGTCGGTCGAGTGACATTTAGTCCACAAGTCCTGATTGGGTCACTTGGTGATTGAAGTAGAAAGGGCCGCGAGGCGGCGATACGGTTTAGTTACCCTAAGTTGCGAGACACAACACGATGGATTCCTAGAACGATCACATGGAAATGGAGCCTCATCGCGTAGTTGCAGCTCTGATTTTGGCCGAAAGGCAAGTACGACTTGTTAGGTTAACGTTGTTGAGTCGACATTGTTGTTGCAAGCTCGGGATGGTCTAGAGACACAAAATAGGCCAAGGCATCGGTCCTAAAATAATCCTAAGGCAAGAGTAGAAAGACAATCAAAAGGGACTATGTTGCACAAAGTCAATGAACGTGTCAGTTTTGTATGGGTTGGCGAGGAGCTCATTCCACCAGTACAGTTGAGTATTGACACCCACATAGTTTTTATGTGTAGGCACAGGTAGAAGCTCGTAGCATGGAGCTCGCTTGGATGCGTCGAGACACGAAGTTCCTTGACGATTCAAAGCCTGTGGCCGCATAGAGTCAAGACTTATACGAGACATAATGTATGGACGTCGCCTTGCAAAGCATCCGCTGGCTCAAGGCATGTATTGAGAGATGAGATAGAGAGCTGAGTGACTTGTAATGTGAGATGAGTGAGCTTGAGTGAGCTTGAGAGACTTGTAATCTTGGCCTTGTGCCCCGTTGTAACCTTTGTATCAATATCAATAAAAAGAGTGTTGTAATGACTTGTGTTTTTCTTCAAATTCCGTTACCATTATTCAATGTCTCTGTTTGGGACTTCTGTGCGACAACCCCATCGCAGCCGCTGAAATCGGCCATTATGGAACCCCTTGCATGAGCGCAATCTAGGCTCGTGCGGCATCACGCCTTAGCGAGGACGATCGCTCCTACGGAAGCAGGGCGTGACAGTGATAAACAAGCCCTGCTAGTAAAGAACTTCAGAAAATTCCTTAAGTTTGAGAAATCAAACAGAAGAAAGAAAGATTTCCAAAAAAGCAATGATGAAAAAATAATATGCTTTGGATGCAAGAAATCAGGGCATATGAAGAAGGACTGTCCAACTTCAAAGAAAAGCAGTCCATACGCAAGATCAAGCAAAAAGCAACAACTAGTCGAAAGTACGCAATATAAGTATTTGACATGAAAGCGATGCTAGTGATTCAAAGGAAGAAGTCAGACCCTGCAGAAATGCCAATGTATGTCTTATGGCTTTTGATAAGGTATCCTCAAATTCTTTGTATGATGTTACTTCGATGAGTTAGAAAATTCCTTCAGCGAACTACTTGAAGAACACATAAATATGCTTGACAAGTATAAGCAATCTCGAAAAAAGGTTAAGGCATGCACAACCGAAGTAGCTAGACTGTCCAATCTCATTGAAGACATTAAAAAGACATATACTACCGATAACACTAAAGAGATAGCCAAGCTTAAAGTAGACTATCATGAGGCTATCCTCAAAATTGAAAAGAAAGAAAGAGACTATGTCAAAATACAAGAGTTATATGACATAGAGAAGAAGAAGCACTTAGTCACAGAACAAAGACACATAGATATGATTGCTAAATATGAAGAGTCTTATGCGGTTTCTAAAAAATAAGAAATCAAGTTAGGCAAGCAGGTAATACCTGTAACACAACCTAAGTTTATTCCTAATGCTAAGCATATACCAAAGAGGGCTAAAACACAGAAAGCACGTAAGAAACATGAATATCACCATGTTTTCACTTATAGATTTTCAAATAAACCACATATGCATATCAACACAAATTCTACTAACACGTTTTCAAAACTTACTTGCACATACTGTGGTACTCACGGACACATATCATAGTATTATTTAGCAAGAAAGCTTGTTGACAATCGCACATGGATTTGGAGACCTAAAACTAATCAATATAGACCCTTCAGTAAATGGGTACCAAAGAATTTATCTACTTTTTTTAGGTGGACCCTCAACCCTCTCATACTAAAAGAAAGTGGATCCTCGATAGTGGATGTTCGCGGCACATGACTGGTGATGCATCTTTGTTCGCCACGCTATCGATGAAGAAAGAAGGATATGTCTCCTTTAAAATAACCTGAGAGGTGATATTATTGGAAATAGCACTGTTGGTATATCTCCTTATCCTGTAATAAAAGATGTTTGTCTAGTTACAGAATTGAAACATAACCTATTAAGCATAAGTCACTTGGCTGATAATGGTTATGGTATCAACTTTGTAAAAGACAAATGTACCATATATGATATGTCATCTGGTAATCCCGTATATGAAGGGTTTAGAGAAGACAATATTTATGTTTTCTTTCTGGAGGGTACTAATAATGCAGGAAGATGCCTAGTAGCTAACCTAGATGAAAGCTGGCTATGGCATATGAGACTAGGGCATGCTAATATGGATACTATCTCACGACTGAGAACTAAGAAGCTGGTAAAAGGACTCCCTGAGATACTGTTCAAGAGAGATATGGTATGTGTTGACTGTGAAAAAAACAAAGTACATAGGTCTACATTTAAATCCATCAACGCTGTAAGTACTTCTAAACCTTTCCAGTTGATACATATGGATTTCTTTGGTCCTAGTAGAGTCGCTAGTCTTGGCGGTAAGGTCTACGTATTTGTTATTATTGATGATTTCTCTCGTTTTACTTGGGTTTACTTTTTATCAAACAAAAGTGATGCTATTTTTGAATTTCACTTATTTTGTAAAAGGTACAAAACGAAAAAGGCTTCATGATTACTCGTATCTGAAGTGATCATGGTGGCGAATTCGTAAATACTGATTTTTGAAAGTTTTGTGATGATAGTGGATATTACCACGAATTTTTTTGTCCTAGGACTCCTCAACAGAATGGTGTTGTGGAGCGGAAGAACCGTACTCTAAGAGAGATGGCTAGAGTTATGCTGAATCAGCATAATCTTCCTAAATATTTTTGGACATAAGCTATTAGTACATCCTGTCATATTTTAAATAGGGTGTTAATTCGACCCATCTCAAAGAAAACACCTTATGTACTTTGGTTCGGAAGGATTCCAAACATTTCTTATTTTAAAGTTTTTGGATGTCGTTTTTATCCTG
Organism: Iris pallida; assembly: GCA_029216955.1. Classification (NCBI taxonomy): domain Eukaryota; kingdom Viridiplantae; phylum Streptophyta; class Magnoliopsida; order Asparagales; family Iridaceae; genus Iris; species Iris pallida. The sequence continues at coordinate 12,049,730 of JANAVB010031619.1, forward strand.
AGCACCAAGGACAACTTGGAAAAGTTAAACTCTAAAGCAGATGAAGGAATAATTCGGATATGCTGTTAAGAGTAAAAGATATAGAATTTTCAATAAAAGATCTGTGATTGTTGAAGAATCCATTAACGTTACTTTTGATGAACTCAATAGTCACAGATCTAGCGATATTGATGATGAAAGTGTACAAGCAAAAACCGATATGAGTCCTGTGGAAGATCTGACTCATAGATTTGAATCATTGAAGTTCTTACCAGATCATCCAGCGACACTCATTATAGGTGACATATCAAAAGGTGTAAGTACACGCTCTTCTCTTAGAGATTCAGAAATAGCAGCAAATGTAGTTTTTATTTCCCAAATAGAACCTAAGAATGTAGAAGATGCTTTTAATGATGAGTTTTGGATTAATGTCGTACAAGAGGAACTTAATCAATTTGAGAGAAACCAAGCTTGGGAACTCGTTCCTAAACCTATTGGTCAATCGATAATTGGTACCAAATGGGTGTTCCGAAATAAACTCAGTAAAGATGGACGAGTTCTACGCAACAAAGCACGTCTAGTGGCACAAGGTTATAATCAAGAAGAAGGTTTTGATTATGACGATACATATGCTCATGTTGCTAGATTAGAAGCTATCCGTATGTTTTGTGCATATGCATGTTTTAATGATTTTAAATTATTTCAAATGGACGTGAAAAGTGCATTTTTAAACGAATTTCTAAAAAAAAAAAGCGTTTGTAAACAACCCCCTGGTTTTGAAGATTTTCAAAAAACTGACCACGTCTTCAAACTTAAGAAATCACTCTATGGACTCAAACAGGCACCTCGTGCTTGGTATGAACGCCTAAGTGTCTTCTTTCTTAAAAAATTTTTCAAAAGGAAGAGTTGATACAACTTTGTTTATCAAGTCTTTAGATGATGATATTCTTCTTATGCAAATATATGTTGTTGACATCACATTCGGATCTTCTAATGAAAAACTTTGTCAAGAGTTTGCTAAGTATACGCAGAGTGAATTTGAGATGAGTATGATAGGAGAGATGAACTTCTTCCTAGGACTCCAGATCAAACAACACTCAAAGGGAACATTCATCAATCAACCAAATATACGAAGGACATACTAAAAAAGTACGACTTTGAAAATATAAAGCCAATCGAAACTCCAATGGCTACATCAACAAAGCTTGACACTGATAAAAGTGGCAAACCTGTCGATCAGCATAAGTATCGAGGTATGATTAGTAGCTTATTATATTTAACTGGTAGTCGCCATGATATTATGTTCAGTATTTGCATTTGTGCACGATACCAGACAAATCCTAAGGAATCACCTAAGTGCCGTTAAACGTATCTTCCGATACCTTAAGGGAACTTCAACAGTCGACTTATGGTATCCTAAAACCAAATCCTTTGACCAGATAGGTTACTCGGATGTTGATTTTGTCGGATGCAAAGTAGACCGTAAAAGTACTATTGGTACGTGTCATTTCCTAAGAAAGGACTTAGTCTCATGGTTTAGCAAGAAACAAAATTCTGTAGCATTATCAACTACTGAGGGAGTATATCGCCGCAGGACGTTGTCGAGCTCTAATTTTGTGGATAAAAAAACCTTAGAAGACTATAATTTAAACTACACTAAGATTCCTATTTACTGTGATAACACTAGCACTATTAACTTGACTAAGAACCCTGTATGTCACTCACACACAAAGTACATTAAAATTCATCATCACTTTTTACGTGATCACAACAATACGGGGACATTGTTTAGAATTTACATCAACTAGCAGACATTTTCACAAAACCACTGGCTGAAGGCCGCTTTAACATTATGCGGCGAGAGCTCGACATACTTGAATTTTTAGATTCATAATGTAGTATGTTTATTAAATTTATTTTATAACTAGAAACTTTATAATTTTTATTGGAAATTATTTTGGGTACAAGCCGAAAGGGTCCTTCTGTCATACAGGCATAAATAGCCTGAAACGACATGGTGTACTAGTCTTCGGACTACCACTAGCTAGGATCCGGCCGCTACAGCTAACCCAAAGTAATAAAAATTGTTAAATGAAGGAGTGTAACAGTTATAGATTCAAATTTTGAACTAATACTGCATTTATGACATTGGGAATGCAAGCAGTCAAACTCGGACCAAACTCTGACAGAGTTCGGTCGGCACTGTGTGAATTTCCAGAACTGAACAGCCGGACCTAGCCTATTTAATCATAATCTTCCTTAAGTTTTTTTCCACAACTCAACCGAGAAAACCCCTCCAAATCTGAAAAGAGCCTCCTCCTCTTTCTCTTCAAGCCTTTCAGTGTCTTGTGGTCGTCCTCTCTACCTTCTTCATCCTCTACTTCAAGGTATTCAACTTTTTTTTCTTTATCCATGGCACCCAAACATCAGAAGAAAAAGATCAATACCTCTCAAGCAGGATCATCTTCCTCATATTATGTTCCGACCAACGTCTTCAGTCTAGCCCGTCCTACTGGAAATGATGACTACGACTCCAAACTCTTTCCCGATAGGGCATTTTCTGATCTTTGGTTCGATTCTTTTTGGGTCGTAAAATTTGTGCTGGGGCACGTGTTAATTTTACTATTTTTTCTGAGTATGCTCCTACTTTCAACTGTCTTGGTTTTCGTAATTTTTTTGAAGTTGTTGAAAGTATTTATGACAATGTTGTTCGTATGTTTTACTGCAATTTGTAAGTAAAATATAACGACAACTTTTATTCTTGTGTAGCTGGACAGGAACTAGAGTTCAATGCCACAAATATTAGTGAATACTTTCATGTTCCTGATGTAGGTGAGGCATTAGTGGATATTCACCATGTCCAATTCCCTGAAGGTGTCACCCTTGATTCCTTCAAAGAATTATTATGTCACCCTAAACCTGTTCCTAGAAGGGTATATTCCAAACATTTGAATCAAAACTTCTATGAACTTCATAGGTTTATATGTTCTGTTCTTCTTTCAAAGAAGGGATCTTTTGACGAGATTACCTTTATGGAGTTATCATCTATGTACCATATTCATTTTGGTATCCCCTTTTCTCTTCCAAAGACTATCATGGCATGGATGCTTAACTACAGGAATGCAGGACGCATCCTTGTCTACCCTATGCACTTGGCTTCCATTTTTCAGGAGGTTTGAAATTGATCTTCAAACATGTCCTTACTCTGCCACTGCCATTGAACTCAATAGGTCTAGGTTGCTCTGCTCCTTTGCCTCCTGGTGCTGAACCTGTTCACGATGATGACCCTAAGGCTCCTGCTGCTCCAGCCCCTGCTCCGGGTTTCGACCCCCGTTTCTATCAGCGTTTTGATAATTTTGTTGCCCTCACAGCGCAACGATATCAAGGTTATCTTGATTCTGAGTTCCGCCACATCACCCAGGCTCAGGTATTATGGTACAGTATTGCTGACAATCACTGGAGTCTTTCTCATGACCCCACATATCCAGTCACTATGCTTCCTCACCCCAGCTTCCCTGGACCTAGGTTCGATGATGGGACGACTTTTTCTTATTTCAATCATATTGCTGTATACTTTCCACCGGATGCTCCTGGAGGTGACGAGGACTTTAGTTAGTGGTTCTTTTGGATATAGTTTACTAGATGATGATCTTCTGTAGTTTTCTTTTGTCTAAACTCTATAGTTAGACATTTATTAGCAGTTTGTGATGGTTGTATCTTTTATTATGTATGACATTTTCGTCTTTCATTTCTAGTTCATTTTGCTATGCACTTGTTATTTGTGGCAATCTTGTTATTAGTGATTATTTCTCTAGCATTACTTTGTCTTTTAATGAACATTATTGGCTTCACATATTACGGGAGAGCCAAAACCAGCTTTGACATTGACAAAGGGGAAGAAAGAGCAATACCACAAAAAATCAACAAACCACTATTTTTTCTTTTTCAGATATTTTTATTTTATTTTATTTAGATATATTTTGGTATAGACTTAAGTTTGTTAAATATCAAAATAGGAGAGATTGTTGGCCCATTTCATGGTCACCCGATTTTGATAATCAACGATAACTTAAGTCAATGCACAAAATATACGAACTGCTGCTAATTATTTTCGGTCAAGTGAAATCAATATCAAAAAGTGTACTACTACATCAGCAAGCATGCAAATCATCATTCTGAAGCTCATTCTCATTGGAATCAGTCCGAGTTATTTTTATAATTTATTATGTATTTTATCTTTATTGAGTCTAGGATATAAATTATAAGATCGACTGGATACTGCTGGCTTAGGTTAATCATAGTCCACTCTCCTATATAGCCTATCCATCCAAAGTCCACTTACCAAACATATCATTCTCTTTTGTGCAACAAAATTTGAAATAATTTACATTTTTACTGAGACAGAACTCAGGCCGAGTTCGGTCCGAACTCTGGCCGAGTTCGGTCAGTTTGAATTCAAATATTTGTTGCCTCCAAATCTGTATGCAACGTTCATTTGTAAAATCTTTGCATCAGAACTCTGTCCGAATTCTGTCTGAGTTCGGTCCTCGAAAACACCTATAAATAGAAGAGAATTTCTTACTTCAAACTCTCAATCATCTTCTCTTCTTTCTTCAATAAGTGTTTTCATTTGATCTAAAGCTTTCATATTTCACCTACACATCTCTTAGCCAAAAGCCAGTAATATCTATTTGATCTAGAGTCTTTTGGTTCTCAAGAGTTGTAAAGAGGTTGTTCAAAGTTCAGAAACTATCTCTATTTTTGGAGCCGGTCGTGCGCTCGTCACCAAGTACGATGTTGTGAAGTCGGTCGTGCACTTATCACCAAGCATGGTGTTGTAAGAAACTGCAAGCTCTCAATTAGCTTGTGCCATAGTGGATTAACATCGAGCAAGAGTACTCGAGACTGGATTAGTCCGCTCAGAGGGATACCAGTATACATCGCTGTGTCACTGAGTTTGATCTCTCTATCACTTGTAATATTTGTTTACTGTCTTTTATTCACTGTCATAGTTAGCTTTTAAAATTTTAAATTGGTGATTATTTTTTGATGCACTCACACTCACTCTATTCACACCCCTTATCTAGAGGTGCTCAATGGTCCTACATATTAGTGGACTATGTCCAACCTAGTCAGTAGCTTATTTTAATGTATTGACTGTAGGATATAGGTCCAATGGGCATGATTCATTCTTAAGGCTATACAACTCATCTTTCAGTCACTCATTATTTTTCTTTCTCCCCTCTCTCTCTCTCTCTCTCCTCTTATATATATATATACATACATATATATATATATATATATATATATATATTAGAGAGAGAGAGAAAGAGTAGATGTTATGTGGAGTAATTAATTCACAAGTGATGGGGAATTAATTGATGCAACTGGTGGAATGGGACGGGTGCGGGTCTTGAGCTAGTTTTGTAGGCCTTCGGGCTAGTTTTTTAGGCCGTTAGACTGAGTTGTGGCCCATTAGGTAGCTAATAAATTATAATAATAATTATTATTTCACACAACACCACACACACACACAATAATACAAATTCATGCATTCTCTTTGGCCGCTCAGGAGGAGACTAGCGATACTCAGTCATCACAACACATAAAAAGCAATGATCGATGGGTATGAGCATCTGGAGAGGGAAGTACTACGTCCCACTATCGAAATATGGATAATGGGAGCATTACTCTTTCAATTATGCAATATAAAGTACACCAGCACCCGAAGTACGTCAATATTGTATAATGACAAGGGCACTACAATCCAATAGCATATCCTATGGCATACTAGCAATTCCTATGTCTCAATCCACGCAAGCAAGAAATAGTATGATATCACATATTATGAATTAGTAAGGCGTCCTAAATGCTATAACATAAATGATCTAAAATAAGTGTCAAAGTACATTCATATAACTAGATGTAGTCTAAAATATGCAACCATGATATACAAGAACAAGAAAATGGTCCCTGATAAGAATGTAACAAATTCCCTTAGTAAATGCCCAAAAGAATATAGTGTAGTAATAAAAAGAGTAGATTGAGAAGAGAAAACCACTCAAGGTATCATGTCTCTCTCCCCCAAAATATGGTACATTTGGGAGAGTACCTATAGATCCTCTAGTTTGGCTATAATATCTAGCTATATAAAACTAGTGGGATCAACCCCGAATAGAAAGTATCACAAAGGAATCTCGAAACAGTTGAGAACCAAAACACAAAGCATAACAACAAAATCTATCCAAACGAACATTTATTATGGAGCATAAAAAATAAAGCAGGAAGAAAAGGTTATCGATACGGTTCCGAAGCATGATCTCGAAAAGTAAATAACATAAATGGAATCTAGGTCCTGCATAAATAAAAATAGAATCAAGACAATCAACATATCATAGCCAAGTAAGTTCTGAAGCTTTTTGTAATTATCTACTTATAAGGTTATCCTAGTTACTAATGTTGTGAAGGTTCCATCAAGGATATGCGTTGTAGGCACCTGAGTTGGCCAAGCTAGGTATACTATAGAATATGACTGACCATCATCATCTATTACAGCATGATCATCAATGTAGTCAATATTATCATATGATTAGAATATAATAAGGAAGATCACAGGCTCCATCTCATGAGAGTTGTCGAGTCTAAAAGCTAGCCAGCGAGGTTGCATGAACTTCATAATCCTTCCTCCCAATGATCTACGTAATTGTGCTATTTAATTAACCCTATATGTTATGTTTCGAATCCAGAGTCATGGATATATACTCGAAGAAATAATCCTGTAGTTCGTATCAATGAGGCTAGATTCTGTCAAGGATATGCAAATACATTGATCAAATCGTATGTGATCATGTATGTCAGGGACAAGAAAAAGTACTACAGCATCCATCGGCTCAACTGCAAGGTTAAAACGCATTCATGATTCAATATACATGTCGAAACACTAGAAAAAAACATGGAACTCTCACATATCACTACAACAGTATCAGGGCAATATGGTACGATATATATACTCAAAATAACCCCTTGAAAATAGACTTACTAAAAAGGAAATAAATCCAATTCTTAGGGTTGGTACGAGTTCCAAATGCAGTCGATTTCAATTCATATCAAGCAATCACAAGCAAACATTCTTAGACCTAGTCCACAACAATAACAAACAACCACAACAATGCAAGGAATCGTACATGTGATTAGGTTGAGTTGTATCATAACAGAGCATGGATTAGGCTTGTACAATACAAGATACTACGATACATATGGTACTATGGTACTAGCGACAATTAGCAACATGGTTATACCATCTCTTGGTCGATATGGTAACTAGGCATATGGCATCGCGTGCCAAAATATTAATAAGAAACCCTACAAGAATGGGTCCATACAAGTCAATGCAGGTCGATCTTGTATTATAGCATAATGATATACGTGTGATATAAAAGGGTGTATGTTATGCCCTTCGATTGAAAAAATCATAGGTTAACAATCGATCTAGGTTAAGAAAATAGAAATCCTATCAAGGTTTGTGTAAAAAAAACAAGCCATGTACTAATATGAAAACAAAATTAAGCAAAAAAGGGATATAAACACCAACTAAACATAGAAACTAGTGTGATTAATTATTATTAGGTTTTGCAAGTTTATGATCAAAATTAGAACGATTTTGAGTGCAAAAACAGAGGAAAACAAGTGTAAAAATGGCTATGTTCTTGCCTAGTGGTATATCACTGATATACTATTGGTTCTAATACATGGAAAAAAATTGCACCGGTGCTCGATATTTTGTCTAAATTTTGGTCATTTTTTTTACATATGCCAATCTAAAATAAGGGTATTATTCTAAGTTAAAAATGTGACGTGTGAGAAAAAGTTTTATGTCATTTTGATTAGTGTGTACAAAGTTATGTGGGTTTATCCTAAAACTTACTTTGTAAGTATATAACATTTAAATATGAAGTTCTATACAAATGTGTGTGTTCTAGCATGCAAGTGAACTCTAGTGGTCAGTGTGTGTGTGCTAGAAAATAGGGCACATAGCATGAAATCCGAAATAGGTCCAAACCTCTAATCTATACTAATTAATATATAATTCCTTGTTTAATAATAAATTTCAACATTAAAGCAATAAAGTGAAACACTAGCTTGGCATTTGTCAAGCGCAAAACCAGAATACTGGAGAGGGGGGAGAAACAAAGTTGGCTAGGTATATCCGAGTACTTCAGTACCCTCAGATATGGTCACAGTTGTTTAGAAGACAAGTGAAAGAACTCTAGCATACCACTGATGATACTGGCGTCCCAAAATACTATGTCATACATGAAAGTAAAGAGACGTCCCAAAATACAATATCATATATGATAATGAAGCTAGTGAATAAAAAATACTACACTAATAAATTACCATTATACATGACTTATATCAGTATACCTCTAATATAATACATTATGTTGACTGAAGTAAGAGAAAGTCTCAAAATAATAGGGGCTAACAGATGCTTATTTGATACCACCAAAATAAAATGGATCACGAGGGGTAAAAATGAAACCCACTCGCGAGACAAAACCGCAGATCTAAGCCGACAGACCATCTAGAGAAAGATAGGAGAATTCTCAGGCTCTAACGATAAATCTGGCCAAACAAAATCTGTGTGGTCAGAACCCCAAATAGTAACTACTACAAGGATGCTTGAGGTGAATGACTCAACACCACAAACAAAACAATAATACCTATACAGAATAAATAAATGCGGCTCGACACTGGTACGGTACCAATTCACGTATCTGAGAATAGATTGACTGATCATAACAAGCTATAAAAGATAAGGGAGCGACAAACGACGAGAGTGTTTAGGAACTAGTATGGAATCAGACCACGGCCGTAAACTAAAATAAGAACCGGGTTGTCGTTCGACTCCCAAGCTAAAATTAGCCTCTAACTACTTAACGACACTAAGAATGAAATGCTAGCAGTAATGCACAACCAAAAGTGTATAGCTAATCATTTCCAATGCCTTGCTACATTAGCTAGCTAGGGTGATCACAAGACTTAATTAGAATGCAAATTTTGAGGAACTTCGCAACTACCTGACTGCAAATATCCGGATATCTAGGGGTACAAATAACTTGTACTCTATTGCCAAGCAAGACTCTTGGCATATGAAATGTGACTTGTACTTATAGCATAAAGAATCAAAATATACACTTCTAAAAGAAAATATAATCGATTATGCCAAAACCCGGCACAATGTGTGACTCGATCGTGTATCAGCACGCATAAACTTAGTAGGTCATGGAGCCCTTGCATAGTAGGGTTGAGTCAGGCCTCTTGGGAACCTTGGAGCTCAGGTTTGGTAGTGCAAATTTCCTCCTACAATGATTTACTTGACTTTACTAGCCATTTATCTTATCAAAGTTACTTCAAATTCTCAAGTCGTGGACACTCAAGAATTTTCTAAAATGACGGGTCCTATATACGAGTAATTCGCAAGCTATCACTTGCGAACATCCCCGTAATCACAACACACGATACTTGGGACAATATTTACACTCGATTTTCCAGTGCTAAGATGCAATATATTAAACATTTAACAAGCTAAACTAATCCAGGTGTCAAGAATAAAATGTACTCTTATCTTCTATATGGAGAATATAACTTTACAAAATCATAATATTATGATAAATGATCAAAACAGTCAAAGAAGTAGATAAAATGGACAAAATTTGGCAGAAAGGGCAAAAAGGACAATACGGGACAAAAAAACCCACAAAATAGCATAATTTCAGCCAAATTCGGATTAGCTACAAATTTCTGTGGATTATCAACGAATTTTTGAACTGTCACAAAAATTTTGAGTGGGACTAGATTATCGACAGGATTTTGCAGATTATCGAAGGATTTTTACATATTATCTACAGATTTTGGAACTGCCACAACAGCTGAAATCCAAAAAAATCAAAACTTGTTTCGGCCAAAGAAACTTCGTTTCAAATCCGAATTCACGTTTCAAAAGTCAAAATCTCATAAAATTGAATACCCTACAACACGAGTGTCTTAATATTTACAAAATTTGAGATTAAAGAGATGATTAAATAAGAATACCCAAAAGAACGAGTTTTGGGGGAAACGAAACATATCTCGATTCCACAAAACTCAGGCAATAAGCAATGCCAAAAATACTATACATTAAAGATGTAAAAAAATGAAGAAAGATTTTTGTCCAATAAAATTATAATTTCTAGAGATAACCAAAAATAAAACATGATCATAACACATTTGAGCAAGATGTATTTGTCTAGGGTTAACCTCCCAGCCTATACTTCTACTCCACCACCAAGAGGGGTTCAGAAACCACACTCTTAGTTCTCAAGACCAAGCTTCAACCTAAAAGCCCAAGCAAGAACTTTGGAGACGAAAGGAAGAGAGAAGAATAAATAGAGAGAGAAAGTGAAAAGAGGAAAGAGAGAGGAGAGAAAATGGAGAAGCTTATATTGAAGTCAGAGATTAAATCTCATCCATTGAAAAGAAAACCAAATATTTAATGGATACAGGGTGCTTCAGAATCAAGAAACAAATGGATAATAGAGTGAACCAACTGATATTATTCACAAAATATCCAAAATACTATTCACCAAAATCCCTCGAACGAAAATTTCGGCGGTGATCCGTAGAATACCGACAAAAAATCCGAATGAAGGGAAATTCCCACATCAAAATTTTTTTAGGGTGATTTTTATGCACGGGTCCTAGCACGAGCCTATGGCTATGCTATAGTATTCTACAAGTCCAGGATAGTCTGAAATATGAAAATAAAATTATTATATAAATAACAGAATACAATAAACAAAATACAAAATACAACATGTTATTGTTTACGAGAAATTTTTTAAATATCAAAAAATCAGGAATACGAAATTCGGAAACGAATGTGACAACATTACCCTAGTGGCATCCCAACTCAACAAAATCAGAATAATACACACACAAGTGAGGCAAGGCCTCTTTCAAGCTAAGGTGTACTTTCCTCCTATGTGTGTACACGTGTAATGAAAGCCATTTGGTCTCTTTTAGTCCTCCTCCTGATTGGATTTAGTAACCATAGGCCCAATCCTAGCATCTCATAGCTTTAGGTCTCCACGGGAAGCAAAAGAAGAATAGTGAAGGAAAGAGTGAAATAGGGAAAGAAATGAAAGAGTGAAGGGCAAGGAGTTTATGGTTCAGTTATTGTGTCATTGGGTGGGTGCAAAGTGCCACAATCCATAGCCCAACCAATTTGGACCATCCACCAAAGCACAAATACCCAATAGGTATTAAGAGAAATAAGTCAAAAGTGTCGTTTAAGCTTAAAATATCTTTGACTAGTATACCAGTGACTCTAGTTTGGGTTAGAAAATGGGTTTCAGGGTACACATTTCTATGTACAGATCCTACATAGGATTTTTGGCAATAGTAGGGTTCTCCATATGCCTATAGAGTATGTGCTTGAGTTTTATTAAAAGGTCCATGAAAATGTTATTAGTTGCATAAGTATGTTAATATGTTTACAATTTGCCAATTTTCCCACGAGTGACACGCTCATACGGTTCTCAAGGTGCACAAATCCAGCAAATCACTAAAACTAATCAAAGATGAAATCTAGGAGAATGGTATTGGTTAGTATTAGGTACATGTACACTAGCATGAGATACATGATAGAGGAGCAATACAAAAATGCATAAATATAAAATATACATAATGTACATGAATATCTGTATAAAAATTTGATATATATATAAAATATTGATATCTAGATATGGGGCTTACAAGAAAGGTGACGATGTGTATGATACCAGTCGTTGGCGTCACAGCCATCTGCAATCTCCAGAGCTCCTCGACCTACATATTATGCTATTGGTCCTTCTATTGATCCTAATGTTCCTATTGATTGAGATGAGATACGGAGTATGATAAAGACTCTGGAGACGATGAAAGTGATTGCAAATATTGTGCATCCATTAACATCTCCTGAATCATGCACTACTTTTGTTTTAGCCCTGTGAGACTCGTCTCACAGTATCATATTTGTATATGGATACGTATTTTATATTGTATTCTGTATTTTCTCGACTTTCGAAGAAACTTAAAAAACTTGATTTTGAGACTTTGCTACTTGACTGGCATACCGATGTGTAGTGTACCATTCGGAGGATATTATCTACTTTTTAAAAATTTGATTTCAGATATTTTTGTGAATATTGTTATGATATTTTCGTAAATAGTGTTTAGATATTTTCATGAATAGTGAAGATACATTCTATTATCCGATGGATATTTGGTTTTTTTTCTGAATGGTCGAGATCGATTCAGATCAAGCGCATATCGCGATGGATGGTCATGATTAATTCTCCTTCTCTATATGTACTCTTTCATTTCTTTTCAATTTTTTTACAATATCTCTCTACTCTTCTTCTCTTCTATTTCTATCTATTTTTATCATAAACTAGGAGCTTGGTCTCGAGGCCTCGGGGTGTGGTTTCTGAATCCCTCTTGGTGGTGGACTTGAAGAGCTAGGCTTGAAGCTATTTTAGGCAAGTACATCATGCCAAACTACTGGATGAATATTCTTTTTACTGATATTTTATTTTCTATTGCCTTAATAGTGCAGTATTGTCTAGTACTAGTTTTACTAAAAATGTTTCTCTCGAGATTCTTGTAATTTTAGCCATCTCGGAATTTGGTCTGAGCTAGGTTTTGATTTTCTGTGAAATTATGATATTTTTTAATAGGAAAACTGCGTATCGGGAACGATACCGGAGCGATTGCCATAAGACTTAGTATACAGGCCATGTACGACCTTCCTCTAGTATTTTTTTTATTGTTTTGCTAATTTTAGCGACTTTCGGCACGATTGGTTTCCGGAACATATTTTCAAGTCCTTAGTGTTATTTCTCGGAATAAACGGCATACGGACGACATACTGATTTGTGGGTCCTATTTAGATCAAAAAGCTGATGTTATAATTAACAGCATATCGATAGTGTACTAATATGTATTGTCATACCCCGATTCCGAAGAATCGATAGTCGTCCCCCGGGCATGATGTCGTGCGAACCTAGGTTACTATCGCACAAGGCATAGTTATAAGGTAATCCGAAACACAACCATCTAAGGCAGAGAGAGCGCAGACAAATTGAACAAAGCATTGGGATGGAGAAACTTTGTATTTTATTTATAATAGACATTATTTATAGATATTACAATCGTGTCGTGCGGGCTTTACAACATGACTCGATTACAAAATGAGTGTCGATGAGATAGCCGTTCCATACGTACATCCCCTTTTACAACAAAAGTTTTCCAGCCACCTGGATGCGAGGGATGCCGAGACATATTCCTTGGACTTGCAAAGAGTCTTCAAAAGTTCAGTGGCAGGGTCTTCGATGGACGGTCGAAGCTTCAAAAGCATGAACGTCGCCTAGCTAATTTGCATTCTTCCTGATTTCTGGCACCTGCAAAGAGCGAGGGTCAGTACAATCACATGAAGGCCAATTTTGCATTTGGTTCAAGCAGTTTTATAAAACATGTTAGCTAGCTATTTTGTGATCTTTCTAACCATCCTGATCGTTTCGCATGTTAACATTTTAGGGCAAGCATATGAAATTGTATACATTGAGCAGCTATATTCATCCCGTGTCACATGCATTAGTTTAAGCAGTGAAAGGGTGTGAGGTCACTAGCAATTTCAAGCCATGGTGGATTATAAATGTATTAGACGGCGATCCTTTCACGGCGGGTAGCAAGCCCGACTCGAAAGTTCCCAAATCACTCGTACCAGTCCTGCTGGCACTAGCTATACTTGTTCCTCCTTGGTCGAATCGGTTCCTTATCCTAGGCAACCGTTCGAGGAAACTACCCCTTATGCATAAGTTGTCCAATGACCGTTTTTTACAGATTCATCAAATATTCTCTTTTCTAGAACCTTTAACTTTCTTTTTTGGTGGAAAACTTATACTTTCTTTTGAACTTAGTCATTTTCTGTACTTTAGCAGTATCGTTGCGTCGTTAATCATTTATCCTTTGGTTTGCATAGACTAAGTACATATAGCCTAAGAAAGCATGTATCAGTTTTCATGTAAAGCAGTTCTATAGCAAGTGTTTCGTGAAGAATCGTACCATGATTTCATTGATTCTACACTACGGCGACAAGCAATTCTTTTGTTTTTCATATCAATTTTGAAACAGAGGGTCGAGGCGAAGGAGTCAGCCACTCACCTTAGTCTTTGCTTCTGGCGAGGGACCGGTTGGCTGTGTTAGACGTCGCCTACGCAATCACCTGCAATCGCATAAGCAGCTGATTAGAACAATATATTATTTAAGAATTTGATACGAATGCGAAGTTCGAAAATGCAAGCATGAAAACCATCGAAAACATTCATGAAAACCAAAGCCAAAGCAATTTGCGGTATAAAAAGCAGAGCAACAGGAGGTCTCTCCGAACTCAACCGCAGAGCCAATCCTCGAGGCGCAACCCGCTGAATATGGACTTGATTCCGAAGAAGCCTTTCCATAATGAAAAAATGATCTTAATTCAATCGTTCTCGTTCGACCGATTCAACCGATCTATCGGTCCCGACTGAATCGGTAGCGACAGTGTTCCTTTTCGCGTACCTCGTTGACGAAAACGGGGCACGTTGTAGGGATGGGGCATTACACTATAACCAACTAATAAAAGTTTCATCATCGAAACTTAAGAATATAATTATCTACGAGAATAATGAAGAAAATTTCTCCTCATCTTCGATTCATGTTCTCAGGTCGACTCCTCGACCGAATGATTGCTCTAGCGTATGCGGATGAGAGGGATCGCTCTATTTTCTAGCAGTTTATCTTTACGTTCTAAGATTTGGGCCGCCACTTTAACATAAGATAGGTCGGCCTTCAGCTCCAGTTGACCAAAATCTACGCGTGGCTTAAATCGTGCACGTACTTCTACAACTGAGAGACGTGGAAGACATTATGCACACCCGTTAGTGCTGGCAGCAGGGCAGTCTGATAAGCCACCAGGGTGACTCGCTTGAGTATTTCGTACGGCCCAACGAATCTTGGACTCAAATTTTTCCTTTGCACCAAACCGGTAACTCCATGCATAGGCGACACTTTAAGAAATACGTGATTGCCTTCTTGAAACTCGAGGGGTCGACGATGGACATTCGCATAACTTTTCTGCAGACTTTGTGAAGACTTTAATCTTTTCGAATGAGCTTGACCTTCTCCATGGTCTGTTCCACCAGCTTTGGGCCAAGAATTTATCGTTCTCCGACTTCATCCCAGCAAATGGTGATCTGTACTTTCGGTCGTACAAGGCTTCGTAGGGTGTCATTTGGATGCTAGACTGATAGCTATTGTTGTATGCAAGTTCAGCCAATGGTAGATGAATGTCCCAACTCGACTGGAAGTCAATTGCACAGAGCCGTAACATGTCCTCGAGAATCTGATTCATGCTCCGTTTGGCCGTCAGTCTGGGGATGGTAAGCTGAGGTGAACTGCAACTTGGTACCTAAAGCTGACTGAAGGCTACTCCAGATGCACGGTAGAAATTGTGTATTCCGATCAGAGACGATGGATACAGGGACTCTGTGCAGCTGTACTATCTTGTTAAGATAAATTTGAGCCAGGGGATCAACGCTTCAAGTAACTTTAATGGCAATGAAGTGCACTGACTTGGTTAATCAATCAACGATGACCAGATAGCATATTTTTATGTGGTATCTTCGGTAGGCCAACAACAAAGTCCATAGTGACATGATCCCATTTCCATTCTGGAATGGCATGGTTCTGTATCTCCCCTGGTCTCTAATGCTCAACTTTTGTCTGCTGACAGGCTATGCACTGGGAGACGAAGAGTGCCAAGTCTCTCTTCATTCCGTGCTACAAGATGGTCATGCGGAGGTCCCTGTACATCTTTGTACTGCCAGGATGTAAGATATATTTTGCGTACTGTGCCTCCGTCAATATTTTCTTTCTAAGTTCTGAATCATCCGAACGCATAGCTTACCCTTCAATCGAAGCACGTCGATTTCATCTACCATAAATTCGGTGTACTACCATTGAAATTTGCTCTTGCACTTTCTTTAGGTACGAATCATCTTTCTGAGCGGTCTTGATCTTTTCCCGCAAGCTCGGCTCTAGATGCAACTGCGCTAACTCCACACCCCTGAATCAAACCCGGAGGTCGATGCCCATCTCTTCTAGTTCATGTAGCAGTCTACCGTCGATGGATAGCAAGGCAATATACTTTCAACTCAGAGCATCTGCCACAATATTTCCTTTGTCCGGCGTATTGTCAATAGTCAAGATCTTTGATCAGTTCAAGCCAGTGCCTTTGTCGTAATTTCAGCTCCTTCTGCGTGAACAGATACTTGAGGCTCTTGTGATCTGTTAGATCATGCACGCCACGGCACAAAGATAGTGATACCATAATTTCAATACGAACACAATCGTCGATAACTCCAGGTCAGGGTGGGATAGTTCTTCTCGTACGGCTTTGGCTGTCGGGAAGCAAAAGATATCACCTTATTTCGTTGCATCAGCACACACCCCAAACCCTAGCCGGATGCATCACTGAATATCTGGAATCCCTTATTCCCTTCTGGAAGTGCAAGTATCGGGGACAAGATGAACCGTTGCTTTAACTCCTGGAAGGAAGCTTAATATTCGTCCGACATTCAAAAGCGACTCTTTCTGTGTGCGACGAGTAAAAGGTGATGCGATCTTCGGGAAGACTTTTACGATGCGTCGGTAGTATCTTGCTAAGCTAAGGAAGCTTCGAATCTCAGCGAATGATGCTGGCCGTTTCCAATCGACAGCGGCTTCAACTTTCTTTGGGTCGACTGTAACACCTTAGAATGAAATAATGTGTCCGAAGAATGTGACGCTGCTCAACAAAAATTCACACTTGCTCCGCTTTGCATACAACTAGTTTTTTCGAAGGGTCTAAAGCACAGTTCGCAGATGCTCAGCGTGTTGCCACTTGTCCTTCGAGTAGACGAGTATATCGTCGATGAAGAACTTGTCGAGGAAGGGTCGAAACACCCAATTCATTAAATCCATGAAAGCAGCTGGGGCATTAGTTAGGACGAACCATATCGAGTACGAAAGGCCGACTTTGACACATCTTCCGTCTTGATCTTGAGCTAATAATAACCCGAACGAAGATCAATTTTTAAAAACACCGAAGCACGTTAGAACTGATCGAACAGGTCGTCTATGCGGGGCAATGGATATTTATTTCGGACGGTGGCCTTGTTTAGCTCTCGGTAATCAATACAAAGACGCATTAAGTCATCCTTCTTTCTGACAAACAACACGGGCGCTTTCCATGGAGAGATGCTAGGCCGTATGAATCCCTTATCGAATAACTCTTGCAACTGTACTTTGAGTTCCTTAAGCTCTGTAGCGACCATTCTGTACGAAGCTTTAGAGATCGATCGGGTATCAAAAAATGTGTCAATAGTGAACTCTATCTCTCGATCAGGTGGCATGTCAGGCAGTACGTCCAAAAATATGTCTGGGAATTCTACCACAACGTCGGCCTGACCTGCATTTGTACCATCCTGTCTCATTTCTCTAACATACGCTAAATAGCCTTCACACACGGAATGCAGCATCCTTCGAGCCGATATTACCGAGATCACTATGCAGGTCGGCAACGCCTCACCACACGAATAGCAAAATTTAGGCACTCCAGGTACATGAAAGGTGACCGTCTTTTCGTTATAGTCGATGGTTGCATTGCACGGACCGAGCCAATCCATTTCCAGAATAATATCGTAGTCCTTAATGTCTAGGACTATCGTATCGGGACCTACCTTTTCACCGCCTATACAGATGATTCCATCTTCGCAGGCTAAGTTTGCAAGTAGTGATGTGCCCGACGGTATGTTGACACTAAGATTAAGACCTGACGGTATCACATAAAATTTGTGTTCGGTGACAAAATACGTCGATATAAAGCTATACGTAGCACCTGAATCAAATAGTACACGAGCAGATTTGTTACTGAAATGCAGTATACCTGTCATGACTATATCAGATGCGAACGCTTCGTCCCGGGTCATGATGTAGACGCGGCCCTGGGCATTAGGGCGACGGTCTTGGCTATTTTGTGGCACGGTCTGTGGAGCCCGAGGTGTTTGACCTTGATTTTTTTGGTGGTTTTGCTGCGACGGGTGTTGGTTAGGCCTACCCTCCGGACAATCACGTACGAAGTGGCCAACCCAACTGTACTGGTGGCAAGCTCTATTTTTATTCGAAATTCGGTAGACAAGTGTCCCTCCTTGTGGCAGAAATTGCAATATTCTCGATTCCTTCCCGGGTTGTCGCCTCCGTTGCCTCGGTTTGGACGCTTATGCGCGTTATTGTCTCCTACATTACTATAGCATTTGTTATTAAAGTGAACAATGCCAGTAGTTGCAGGAGGATACTGAGGCTCCAGGCGAAGGGCATGGTTGAGTGACTCGCCCATAGTCTTTTATTTATGTACCGAAACATAGGCAGCGATAGACGAACGCAGACCCACTTCGAATCGTCGTATGTGACTTGCAGTTATAGGCAGGTACACTCCAGCAAATTTGGCCAGTTTGTTAAATTCTGTCACGTGCTATCGTACCATCATATTTTCTTACTTCAACTGCATGAATTTGTTTTCTTTTTCTTGTCGCACGACAGTAGAAAGGTATTCAATCTTGAACGCTTTTCTGAATTAGCCTATGAGATCGATGCCGTCTCGTTTTCACGTCAAATTGCCCGCTTCTGTACGGCCTACCGATCGTGCGTGTTCAATCGAAGTAGGAGTTGAGCACACGCAACTTTCTTTGATTCTTCGACAGCCAGAAGTTTGAATTTATCTTCCAGCTCCTCCAACCAGTCGATCGCCAAGGAGGGATCTTATGTACCGTTGAAGGAAGTGCGACAGCTTTTTGTGAATTTTGACACATCAAAGTTAGAACTTCTCAGTGTCGCAAGTGAGAGCATGGGTACCTCTGGTTCAGCTTCATTGGATCGAACTGCAGGCTCGATCACGGTAGGCGTCATCGTTGAATTGTTGTTGGGCACGACCGACTGAACTATTTATTGAAGTGTATTCGGCTGCTGCTGCTACAACTTGAATTGAGCCTCGAATTGATTCTCAAACTGGGTCTGGCGAGCCTTCGTCTGCTGTCGATAGAGCATATTTTGGCGCTGGTTGGCCTCGGCCTACCTTTGCTACATTTCAAGCATCTGTAGCATCCATTGCATCGGGTCTCCTTAAGGTCTGGCTTCGGCAGGCATCCTCCCCGTTGGGTTGACAGAATGCTTCGGCCTAGAACAACTCGAGCCGCTTGAAAGGCTCGCCTTGTCCTCTGCCTGAGGTCCCGCAACTGTAGGGGAAAAAAGGCAACTCTCGTTAGTTCAAAAAATATCTTGGGTTCAGCATATAAAACAACTCATCTGATCGAAACGAGGTCAACGGTTCGAGACTAGAGACTTGAGACTAGAGGCCAAGGACGTAAAGCCGTGCTCTGATATCCTGACTCCGAAGAATTGATAGTCGTCCCCTAGGCGTGATGTCGTACAAACTTAGGTCGCGATTGCACAAGTCATAGTCATAAGATAATCTGAAACACAAATATCTAAGCGAGAGAGAGCGCAGACAAATTGAACAACACATTGAAACAGAGAAACTTTAAATTTTATTTATAATAGACATCATTTACAGACTCTATTACAATCATGCAATGTGGGCTTTACAACAAGACTTGATTACAAAAGGAGTGTCGATGAGATAGCCGTTCTGTTCATACATCTCTCATTTACAAAAAAAGTATTCCAGCCACCTGGATGCGAGGGATGTCGAGACATGTTTCTTGGACTTGCGGAGAGTCTTCAAAAGTTCAGCGTCAGGGTCTTCGACACGCGATTGAAGCTTCAAAAGTACGAACGTCGCCTAGCTAGTTGGCATATTCTTCCTGATTCCTGACACCTACAAAGAGCGAGGGTTAGTACGATTATATGTATTGGCGAGTGGCTAATTAAACTCAAGCTCTGCATTTGATTCAAGTAGTTTTATAAAACATCTTAGCTAGCTATTTTGTAATCTTTCTAACCATCCTGATTGATTCGCATGTTAACATGTTTTAAGGTAAGCACATAAAATTGTATACATTGAGCAGCTATGATATTCATCCCATGTCACGTGCATTAGTTTAAGTAGTGAAAGGGTGTGAAGGTCACTGGCAATTTCAAGCCATAGTGGATTATAACTGTGTTAGACGGCAATCCTTTCGCTGCAGGTAGCGAGCCCGACTCGAAAGTTCCCGAATCACTCATACCAGTCCTACTGGCACTAGCTATACTCGTTCCTCCCAGGCTGAATCGGTTTTTTGGCCTAGGCAACCGTTCGAGGAAACTATCCCTTATGCATAAGTTGTCCAATGACCATATTTGTAGATTCATGAAATATTTTATATCTTTTCTAGAACCTTTAACTTTTTTTTTGTACAAAACTTATACCTTTCGAACTTAGTCATTTTTTGCTCTTTAGCTGTATCATTGCGATAAACGTTAATAGATTCATCCTTTGGTTCGCATATGCTAAGTAAATATGGCCTAAGAAAGCATGCATCAGTTTTCATGTAAAACAGTTCTATAGCAAGTGTTTCGTGAAGACTCGTGCTATGATTTCATTGATTCTACACTATGGCGACAAGCAATTCTTTTGTGTTTCATATCAATTTTGAAACAGAGGGTCAAGGCGAAGGAGATCAGTCATTCACCTTAGTCTTTGCTTCAGGCGAGAGACCGGTTGGCTGTACTAGACATCGCCTACGCAATCACCTGCAATAGCATAAGCAACTGATTAGAACACCGTATTATTCAAGAAATTCTATACGAATGCGAAGATTGAAATTGAAAGCCATGAAAACCATCAAAAACATTCACGAAAATGCATTCACGAAAACCAAAGCCAAAGCAATTTGCGGCATGAAAAGAAGAGGAATGGAAGGTCTCTCCCGACTCAGCCACAGAGCCAATCCTCGAGGCACAACCTGCTGAATTTGAGACTTGATTTCGAAGAGGCCTTTCCATAACGAAAAATGATATTAATTTAATCCTTCCCGTTCGACCGATTCAACCGATCCCGATCTACCGGTCCCGACTGAATCAGTAGCGATAGTGTTCATTTCTCGTACAACCCGTGGACGAAAATGGGTCACGATGTAGGGACGGGGCCCTACATGTACCGTCGGTATATCGATCCTATGTATTATATTTTTCAGCAAGTTTTGTGTCCCCTTAGTCTGGTATACTGCCGGTTTACCAGAGTATACTGCCGGTATACCGTCAGCATACCCAAGTTTGATATTTTTTTATTTTGTTACAATTTTCTGATTTCTTCCTGCTTAATGCATTCTTGTTTATGCTATGCCATGTTTCTAGCTATGTAACACCATGCCTATCTGGATTTTCGTACATGTCTAGCTTACCTAATAGTGGCCTATTGTTGCACTCTTGATTCTTGTCCTGTTTAGCTTGATATAGTGGTCCTTCATGGTGCACTCTTAATCCATGTACACTTCTAGATTATTTAGTGGCTCATTGTAGCGCACTCCTGTCTTGATACTTGATTTCCTATTCTAGCTTATTATAGTGCACTCTTGATTGTCTTTCCAGTCTTGCATGTCGCATGTCTAGATTAGATTCTGCGAAATGCCACACCTGGAATCCTAAATGAAAATATTAAACTGAACAACTAGCTTAATTATGTAGATGCATTACGAGGGGATATTTTCTCGGTTGCTTGCAAGCAATTTGTTTTGGCCTTTACCATGGATTTGTTGCTATCTGTCATGATAAGCATATGTCTAGCACACCGTTGAGTGGGACATCCCGTAGTTATGATACATTTGTCTCCCGGACGATCTATCCACTTTTTATTCTCTATGTTATCGGCCTATATAAGTTGGGTAGTCTATAGGACGGGTTGTCGGATTGAAATTCTCAAATTGCATATGTTAGTAATTAGGATTGTGATAACCCTAGTTAGCTAATGTATCAACTCATGCTTATTGCTTGGCCGTGATTGATGGATGGAGTCCACTCCTGTCTTATCTACTCTAGTCTTACTCTAGCTTGTTTTATTTCAGTACTTAGATTCATGCTATTCCTGTACATGTTATTATTCCTGCTATATGCTCGGCTTCACTATATGTTTACATGACCAGCTTTATTACTTGTCTTTCATGTAAATCACCTTACATCATCTCATTCTTGGTTTCACTTACAAGCTCATATGTCCGGCTTTACTATATATTTCCAATTTTCTTTCATATTCTTGGGATCCTTTACATTATTCATGTTTGCTTTACTGCTTTACTTTAGTATGATTATGATTGCATGCTGGTTTTAGTTCATAATTTGGATTTTTTTGTGGTACTTGCTATTTGAGGGTCTAACCTCACTGGTTTTGTTTTCCCCGATTTAGTAGAGGAGCCCGAGGATCTAGCGAATCTTCGACCACTCGATGGTGACCACCCAGAGCACCAGGGTACCTGAGTAGGTGTTCTTTCTCTTACCCAATCTTATCTGTCTTTTGTGCTGTTTAGCCGAGGAGCATGTGTTTAGCTTGTGTTTTGGACTTGACATTTGAACTACGAGCTTAGACATAATTTGTATATTTCTATACTGCAGCTAAAGCAGATCATTTATGACTATACTCTTGCTAGTTCTTCATTTTGTATTATTAGCTTCATGATCATCTATATATTATAGTTTCGAACATCTTACTTTCTTATATGCATGATGATCATACTCTTGTACTTTAATAACTTGCCTGTGATTGGGATATCTAGGATTACCTGATCTATGATTGACTGTTGACTTGTAGTATTAATCCCTATACATCTATACAGCTTTGACCGTGTCTCAAGGTACTAGAGTACTTTGGAATACGTAGCTGGCCTGGTCCATTCCTAGTTGCCAGCATTCTGGTTCTGGGGCATGACAAGCCCCATCTTCGAGCAAAGCTCCTACTCCTCTTCGGGCACAACTCGTATCATCTTGGAGGCTATGCATGAGATGTACGATGCATTCTTCTTGGAGTTTGTGTAGAAAAGAATGTCTCACCACCGTTATCGTCACCATTTCAGCAGTAAATTATGTATTATTTTTGTTGTATTGTACTATTTAGTAGGTATTTTATTTGAATGATGTATTATTATTTGGATGGTGTGTAATGTACTTTATTTAGATGTAATGTTAATTTTTTTACTCATATGTCATTTATGTTAATTTTATTTATATGTTGCAATTATAAACTGTGTTATATATCTTAATATATTATCTGCATAGTGGATGTATTAATAGTTTTAATTATTTTTTTCTATTTTTAATCTTTTGCTAAGGATCAACAACATATTAGTAAAATTGTACTCAAACAACAAATTAGCTAAGAAAAACTATATACGAAGATGAAAATTTTCGTCATTGGTTTATATCTAAAGGGATAAAAACATATTCGAAAATGTACTCAGAAACCGAATTCGTCATTAAATATGTCGTCAAATCCGTCGCTAAATCCATCATCAAATTTGCCGTAATTTTGACAACATGTATGAAATAGAAGTCGTTATTTCGTCACCAGGTCCATAGGTCATCGAATTTTCTGTCTCTGGGTGTTTGTCGGTAATCCTTTGTTGAAACGTTGAGTCAGATTTTCGTCAACGATATAGTAGATATCGGCGACTTATTTTTGTCGGTAAGTCATCACTAATTTAGTTTGATTTAGCGACGAAAAAAAGAAAAAAAGTGACGAATTTTTCAATCTCGATTTTCTTGTAAATTTCTAGTGCTAGAACATCTTAATTCCCAATTTTTAATTGTAAGTTTAGTGCTTGCTCTCTACTCCTTTTACGAGTAAATTAATTCGATTTTAAGGAACTCGTCCAAAATTAAATTATAACAAGAGCCCTTTATGAACTCCTTCAAAAATTCGTCTTGCGGTGAGACACAATGACATGTCATTGTGAGCTTAAATGTGGGTACCAGGCCAATTTGTAGCAAGTGAATAAGATCACATACTGAGAGAGGACCACCTACCTTGTAATCTCATTTTGGACACACATAGTTACGATGATCCTTCCTTCCATTCCTCTCATAATGCCCAATTGATGCTCTACAAGTGTTTATTGTGCTTACACGTTATGTTTATCCATGTCACTCGATTTCGCATGTAAAATTATAGGATTGTTTTGAATAATGGTACCAGGTTTATGACCTAATTAGATTTTGGGTACTGAATTTTCTGTTTTAGACTTTGTATATTCAAATATTTTAGTGACACATTTTAGTAACAAATCTTCCTCATTAAAGACTCATTTCGTCACTGAAAATCTAACTTTGTCACTAAAATGTGTCAGTGAAAAGTTCGAGTATCCAAGTCTAAAATAGATAAACCCAATATCCAAAGTCTAATTAGGTCTAAAACTAGTACCCTTGTATAAAATAATCCTAAATTATACGGCAAACTTGCCTGGAGAATGCAATAGTGCAATATAACAAAGAAGAGAAGTAGATTGTGTAAGATGAAGATCGTTAGCATATTGTATGTATGTATATATATATATATATATATATATATATATATATATATATATATATATATATATATATATATATAAGAAGATGACTACAAATTCCGGTGAGTAGATGACAATTATTATTATATTATTATTATTATTATGGAAATTTTCTATTGCGATAAGACATATGGTTCAAATAGCAACAAATAATACAAGGTAGGATTTAGCGTTCGGTTTATTCGGATTCAACAAAAACGAAATTGTCCTAACTAAATAAATAAAAAGTTTAAAAACCAAAACCGAAACAGAATCAAAATTAGCCAAAATCGAAATCGAACCAATATAATCATTTAGGTTTGCTTGCTTGGGCTATTTCTATTGTTTAATAAATATGGCACAGAGGTAGAGTTGTGGTTAAATTATATTAATTATTTCAAAATTTCATACTCACGTTTGTTGTATCCTTCTATATCTTTCTATGACTCAGCATAACGCACCGTGGAGGGAGATGTTACAAGAATTACTGTATAAATGATAATTTTTACTGTTTATGTTTTTTCTTATGAATTGTTTAAAAAAATCTATACAAGTAAAAAGATCACTTAATAATTAGCTGGTAGCTTCACATATTTACTTAGTGTTGATTTAGGTGAATTCATTTACGACCGCTCATTAGTACGTATTATGTATTGACCTACATTGTGGGAATCATTTCAGATAGCAAGAGACAGAAGGATATTGAGAGGCGCTAGGAGCTTGTCTAATATAGTGGAGCATTGCTCGATCGCCTTGATGTTTTTCAGTCCAAGTCTAGTAGTTTTCTTTGAAGGTATTTTATCTTTCATTTTAATAATTAAAGGGATATACTGTATGGACATTTTAGCTTTCTTCAAAAGTTCCAAAAAGAAAAGATGTAAGCCAATTAGGACGTTTTGAGTCTCAAGCAATAGTTTGTAATATTGTTCAAGTTATAAATAAGTTATTTTATTTCCTATTTATGTGTTATAAATTTGGTTTTCTGCAATTCAAGGTTTCGTTGCGTTGTTGTTTGTCTAGTCTATTTTGTAGTTGTGTAAATTCTAGTCATATGCAAACGTAACTTAGACTTGCACAGCCTCACTTCCAAGCGAGGGCGATCGGTTCCATAGAGATCAATGCGAGGACGAATGTTTCTACGGAACCGGGACCTGACACAGAGCACCATGGCTTAGGAGAGGACTGTGACTGACACACCCTCAGGAAAAATTTGCCTTACTGTTTATCACATCCCAGAACCAGAATACTGGAGAGCAGACGATAGACACAGCCAGCTACGTATATAAAAGTGTAATCCACCTCGACATACGGTCACGGCTGTCTAGATGCATGAGGGTTATTTACAAGTCATCAGTCTCTTATGGTCAAGAACAAGCCTATTGTCTCAATCTCAAGCAAGTAAGTATATGTCATAAGTTAGTAGATCATCAGACATACAAAGTATGGCATTCCAAACATTACATATTCAGATGATCATAAAGCTAGTCATACAAAATGTGAGGTCTAGCAAGAGTTTCAGTCATACATGATCAACCTTAGGATTTGTTAATCATGTTACAACCCGTAGGCAGACAGTAAATAAGTATTCAACACGAGCTAACATTTGCTCGACGGTTAAACGCCTCAAAACAATAATTTTACAATAGAGTGGGAGAGCAAAATAAAACCCACTCGTTGCCAGGATTGCGTCTAGTGTTCACCATCTGGCTGGAAGGTTGAAAGATCCTCGAAAGCTACTCCGAAATTTGGCCATACAAAACCAGCTGGGGTAGACCCCAGAAAGAGCAAGTGCCACAAGGGAGGCTTCACTTAAGAACTAAAACCAGCATATTAGCACATAAAGACATAAATAATAACGAAAGACATGAGTTATAGAGAAAATAGGATGATAAACGATAAGATACCTAAAGGACTATTCCGGTAACCAAGTTACAACCCGTAAATTAAACAAGCACCAGGGTTGTAACCCTTCACCTGAATAGAACTTAGTCTCTAACCAATTATCGATAAAGCGAAGTATAAACAGTAACGTGCTGAAGTAACCATGTACTGGCCTTGTCTAGACAAGACAAGACAAGACTCCATTCATCAATCACGACCAAGCAATAAGTACGGCTTGATACTTTTAACTAACTAGGGTTATCACAAGCCTAATTACTAACAAGATGCAATGAGATGTTCCAACAGCCACAAGCCCTGCAGACTTAATCCAGGTTATCCAGTTGCAAGTTGAGAGAGTTGAATTAGGTGACTTAGGATTGCAACACATGACAGTGTGCTGGAAATATGCCTACTCGACGACAGGCTATTAGTCCAATTAAAGCACCCAGATAACGGGACTGCCTGTAGCTGGGAAATCTCTTCATGATCTATCAATCAATCTAATCATTATCCTAGTCAAATTCAGTATGAATTCCTGACCATGGTAATCAGGAATCCATGTCCTAGGCATGATATAAGATGAGACGTATAGTTTGTACATGTACAACCAAGAGAATCAACCACGGTGTCAAGACAAGAGTTACTTAGCAAGTCCAGGTAGCTATCGCAACAGCATTCAAGATTATCATTTCATGTCAGGTTACTTATCATGTCAAAAGTGCGTCACAACGGACCACTACCAAGAATTTCATGTCAAGGTTGCTTGTCAAGAGTGCGCCACGATGGGCCACTATCGTGTTCTATCCCTACATTATAATGAATGAGAGAAACTTGCATAAAATAGCTAGTAACATATTCTTGAAGCCAAGGAAAAGATCTAAAACTTTTATGTTGGGAGTTGGGAGAAATTCTGGCCATAATTAATCCAAATAGGACATAAAACAGCCAAAAACAGCCAAAATAGGCACTATACGGCTAGGCACTATGCATCTATACGGACTGGCACTATACCGTACTATGCAGCCATGCAGACTGGCACTATGCGTCACTATGCAACCATGTGGACTGTACTATGTGGCATTATGTAGCCATACGGACTGGCACTATGTGGCACTATGCAGCCATACGGACTGGGACTATACGACACTATGCAGCCATACGGACTGGCACTATACGGCACTATACAGCCATACGGACTGGCACTATACGGCACTACGCGACACTATGTAGCCATACCGACTGGCACTATTCATCGTCCATCGTTCCTGCCTGAACCAGGACAGATGAACATAGAAGATGTCCAAAACTTGCTTCGGCCATAACTTCCTCAAAATAAGTCAAAATCTAACTTTTGAAAGGTCAAAATTGTGTAGAAACAAATTCTCTACCACATGGAACACTTAGCTTTCAAAAACAATTAAGTTTGATAGATCAAAACCCAAAAAACTAAAAATGGCACAAACTTGGATCTACAAGAAAGTATCCACAAAATTGAAAAATGCCAAGTTCTAAAGTGTCATAGAATCATGTAAGAAAGACAATAGAACAAATAGAATTAGGTTCCTCCATGAAAAAAGTTGCACTTGCCTAGGATTTTTTGGTAGGTGGAGAGAGTTATGTGGAAGAAGAAGAAGTAATAAAGAGTTAAGGAAGAGAGAGAAAGTAGTTAGTGGTTTATAAAGAGAGGGGATGGTTCAACATGTGGAACCAACCATCAAAATAAACCAAACCAAGCCATCCAAAGCAAGTCAAGTTGGACCAAACCAACCCAAGGTCAACCCTAGTCAAGATACATCAAGGCAAGCCATAAAGAAATACGAAAATACCGTAAATAATATACAGGTCGAAATTCGTACATGTACACTGGAAATACGTATAACGGAAAATGGGAGTGACAACTCTACCTACATTAAAAGAATTTTGTCCTCGAAATTTAATCAAGAGGCTAGAGATGTCGGGGCAGGGTATATTAATCATAAGCAAGCTACGACTAGCAGTCAATCAAGCAATCATTCATACATGCAAGGAATTAAGAGCATAAGGCATAAGTAAGACATTGTACCTTATGAGTCAAACAGGTGTGGATATCTCGAGTGGATATCATCCTCACGCTCCCCAAAGAGTGGTGACCCTAAGCAACATGGACAAAAATAATAGTCTTGTTCTTTAGTACCTTCTCTCTTTGGTCCAATATGGATACGGGCCTTTCCTTATACTAAAGGTTGGTACCAACAACCAATTTCGAATGATCAAGGATATATCTCGGATTCGAGATTTACCGTTGCAATTGGGATACATAGAATACGTCATGTACCTCACGTAACTACGGCGGAAGAACGAGACGATAATACACATCACCTAGTCACTCGAGAATATCAAACATCCCTTTATACCTAGGACTAAGCTTTCCCCGTACACCGAATCGAATGACGCCACGGGTAGGCGAGATCCTAAGGAATACGTGGTCGTCGATAAAAAACTCAAGAGAAGGCCGATAAGAATCGGCCCAATGGTGCTGGCGATCTTGCGCAACTCGAAGATGATCTTTGACTTGTCTGACCACCTCGATAGTCTGCATAACCTTCTCTAGACCAAGTATTTGTCTCTCACCGACATCATTCCAGGCTAAAGGTGATCTTCACTTTCTGTCATACAGTGCCTCAAATGGTGCCATCTGGATACTGGCTTGGAAACTATTATTATATGAGAACTCTACTAGATGCAGGTGAGCTTCCTATGAACCACCGAAGTTAATCATACAAGACTGCAACATATCTTCAAGAGTCTGGATCGTGCGCTCCGACTGACCATCTGTCTGCGGATGATAAGCTAAATTTAACCTGAGACGTGTTCCTAAACTCTTTTGAAGACTCTGCCAAAAGTGCGATGTAAATCTTGAATCTCTATCTGATATGATACTAACTGGCACTCCATACAATCTGACAATCTGCCTAAGGTACATCTCTGCCAGCTGATCCGTCGACCGACCAATTCTAAAAGGAAGAAAATGAGCTGCCTTCGTGAGATGATCAACGATAACCCATATAGCATCCCTACGAGCCGAGAATTTAGGTAACCCAGTTACAAAGTCCATGGTTATATGCTCTCACTTCCATTCTGGGATCGGTAACGGTTGAAGAAGTTCAGCTGGTCTCTGATGTTCAGCTTTAACTTGTTGGAAAACTAAATATCGAGAGACAAACCGGGCTATCTTCTTCTTCATGCCATTCTACCAGAAATACTGACGGATGTCTCGGTACATCTTTGTGCCACCGGGGTGAATTGAATACTAAGAATTAACTGTGAGCCTATGCCATGATCTCATGTCTGATATCATCACTAGGTACACAAAGACACCTTCCATGATGGAGTGTACCATCTTCGTGAATGCATAACTCGGATCTTCGCCCTGCTTCATATTCTGCCCTAAGTCGTTCTAGCTTGGAATCTGCTGATTGTGTCATCTTGATCCTCTCAACTATGTTGGACTGAACTTGCATACTGGTCATCAATGTCACATTGGTAGGGGAACTATCTCTATCCCCATCTTCTGAAGGTCTGCTAAAAATTCTGGTTTTGTTGTTAGGAAATAAACTCCAGCTCTTCTGTTCAATGCATCTGCTACTATGTTGGCCTTTCCGGGGTGATACTGCACGTTGATGTCATAATCCACAAGTAGCTCTAGCCATCTTCTCTGATGCATGTTGAGATCCTTCTGGGCAAACACATACTTAAGACTCTTGTGGTCGGTGAAAATTTCCACCCAATCTCCATACAGGTAATGTCTCCATAGCTTAAGTACGAAAACTACCGCTACTAACTCCAAGTCGTGGATTGGATAATTCCTCTCTTAATCACGAAGCTGACATGATGCATAAGCTACTACCTTACCATGCTGCATCAAGACACATCCTAATCCCTTGTCGGAAGCATCATAATAGACTGAAAATCCTCAAGTCTCATTTGGAAGCGTGAGAATGGGTGCCGTCATCAAGCCTCGCTTCAACTTCTCAAATAAACTCTGACACTCTACTGTCCAAGCAAACTGCACATCCTTGTGGGTTAACTGAGTCAAGGGTGCTGAAATCCGAGCAAAGTTTGATACAAATTGCCGGTAATAGCCAGCAAATCCTAGAAAACTGTGAACCTCTACAACGGTACTGGGTACTGGCCATGTCTCTATAGCCACTATCTTTTGGGAGTCCACTTCCACTCCACCTCTGGTAATAATGTAACACAAGTACGATATGCAGTTAAGCCAAAACTTGTACTTACTGAACTTCGCGTACAATTGGTGCTCTCTGAAAATCTGAAGGACCACTCGGAGATGCTACTCATGCTCCGCTTCACTCTTGCTATAGACCAAGATGTCGTCAATAAATACTATCATAAATTGATCTAAATAAGGCATAAAGATATGATTCATGAGGTCCATGAATACGGCTGTGCATTAGTCGCTCCAAATGGCATAACAAGGAACTCCCAATGCCCATATCTTGATCTGAATGTTGTCTTCTGGATATCTTGCTCTCTAACTCTGATCTGATGGTACCCTGATCGCAAGTCAATCTTCGAGAATACTGTCGCTCTCCTGAGCTGATCAAATAAGATCTATCCTTGGTAAAGGATATCTGTTCTTGATTATTACAGAGTTCAAGATACGATAATCAACACATAATCTTGACGTACCATTCTTTTTATCATAAGAAATATCGGGGCTCTTTAAAGTGATCCACTAGCATGAATGAATCCTTTGATTTTGAGTTCTTCAATCATCTTATACAAGATCTCTAACTCTGAAGATGCCATTCTATAGACTCTCTCTGACACCGGTGTCATTCCTGGAAGCAAACTATCTCTCTCTCTCTGGGGGCATGCCTCGAAGCTATTCGGAAAATACATCAGAAAACTCTTCTAATACTCTGGGAAACTGAACTGCTACTGCTATTGCCATCCGCAAGACTGGTGGAGAAGGTTCTACTTAGTCTCTGGAAAATAAAAACTCTGGTTCGCCTGGAATACCAAAAATAATCTTGCCAATATGGCAGTCTATTCTTGCGTATTGATCCTTCAACTAATCCATTCCTATGACCACATCATAGTCGGCCATCAAAAATTCTATCAATCTAGCGGAAAACTCTCTACCGCTAACTACGATTCGACACAAGGAATAGATTCTATCTACTCCTACAAGATCGTTACCAGTAAGTATATTGAGCCTTACTGATAATCACTCGGGCTCCAGTCCTATCCGTGTTGCGAATCATACAGACATAAATGAATGCGATGTACCTGAATCAAATAATACTGATGT
Source organism: Iris pallida (assembly GCA_029216955.1). Taxonomy (NCBI): domain Eukaryota; kingdom Viridiplantae; phylum Streptophyta; class Magnoliopsida; order Asparagales; family Iridaceae; genus Iris; species Iris pallida. The sequence goes on from JANAVB010031619.1 coordinate 12,081,530, forward strand.
TGGAAAAAAGTTGACGAGAATGGTACCTGCCACCACCTCACCTGATGCCAATTCTTCTTCTACCGTCAGAGCCAAAGCCTGACCTTGTCCTCTTGGTGCTGGTCCCCTCTGCTGGTGACCTCTCTGCCTGTTCTGAATCTGAGCTTGGGCATACTGCTGAGACTGAGGCGGCAATGGCCTCGGAGGCTGGCACTGCTATTGCACTGGTGCTGGACCCCTAATCGATGGACTGGTTAGGTTTAATAACGATGAACTGGCTCTATTCGGACAAGACCCTATCTTGTGGTCCGATGCCCCCACAAGCTAAGCACAATCCCTGTGCTCTGCAACACTCTAATACTACATGTCCTGGCTTCCCACATTGAGCGTAGCCCGTTGCGGAAGACTACTTCTGCTTCTGTTGCTGAGGATACGACGGCGTCAAGTACTGAACCGACAAAACTGTGGTCTCCCTCCTAGGAGCTCCAGTAGTCAACGCCCTAGCTGTCGGGACTGGTGCTGATGACTGGGACATCTGATCATGGGACCTCTTCTGTCCTCCGCTTCTATCTACAATCCTCTGTGAAGTATATTCATGCCTCTTTGCTGCTCGCAAGACGACATCAAACATCTGGTGCTCAAACTGCTCCATTGATATAATGATCTCTAGGTGGAGTCCCTGCTGGAATCGCTGGGTTCGGTCTAATTCGGCTACCACCAAGGTGGGAGCAAACCGACTAAGCATAGAAAACTCGACCGCATATCCATCGATCGTCCTTCCCATCTGCTTAAGATTGGTGAATCTCGTATGTAGATCATAGCGAGCTACTGCATCAAAATACTTCGTCTGGAACTTGTCGCTGAATACCGCCTATAAGACAGGCGTTGCCAAACCTACTACTAGCATCGCCCACCATGTACGGGCTAAGTCCAATAATTGCAGGCGCACAACGGCCACCTTCTCATCCTCAGGAATCCTAGCTGCTTCCAGGATAACCTTAGTATCCCAAGCCTTGCATTAGCGGTGATAGCATCTTCATTTTCGTTAAAGAAAGGATGGTTCAGGCGCTTGAAGTTGTTGGCTGTATTGTTCCCTTGATAACCAACTCTGCCTATAGCATCTTGTACTGTCTGGTGCAGGGCATCACCCCGACGATCATGTGATGTAAGCAATTCTCGGATGAGCCCTACCAGGACTCCATTGTCAGGCTCTGCAGGCTGGACTGGTTGAACCGGTGGCTCTTTACCCCCAGAAGGCATGACTCTGGAGGCTACCCCTGAGTGCTGGGCTTGGTTCCCAGGTTGTTGCTGGTTCACTGGAGGTGCTCCGCTGGGCTGATCGACAGGACCAGGAACAATGCCACTGAAGAAATGACATGGAAAACAATAAGGAAGGACCAAGATAGATCAAGAATATAAGCATGTGATCAGGTCAAGATTTCTGAAAGATTAGGAGACACGAGTAGAGATCAAGGACGAGTGCTGATTGAGACTTCTATTCGATAAAACCCCCACACATCTTGATTTATAAGACCTGTATAGGCCACCATTTAAACCGTACCACGCTCCAGAACCAGAATACTGGAGCACGGGGGACAGACACAGCCAACTACGTATATAGAAGTGTAATCTACCTCGACATACGGTTATGGCTGTCTAGATGCAAGAGGGTTATTTAGAAGTCATCAGTTTTTTATGGTCAAGAACAAGCCTAGTGTCTCAATCTCAAACAAGTAAGTACATGTCACAAGATAGTAGATCATCAGACATACAAAGTAAGGAGTCCCAAACATTACACATTCAGATGATTATAAATCTAGTCATATAAATGTGAGGACTAGCAAGAGTTTTAGTCATACATGATCAACCAGAGGATTTGTTAATCATGTTACAGTCCGTAGGCAGACAGTAAATAAGTATTCAACATGAGCTAACACTTGCTCGGCGGCTAAATGCCTCAAAAGAATAATTTTACAATAGAGTGGAAGAGAAAAATAAAATCCACTCGTTGCCAGGATTGCGTCTAGTGTTCACCATATGGCTGGAAGGTTGGAAGATCTTCGGGAGCTACTCCGAAATCTGGCCATACAAAATCAGCTACGTCAGACCCCAAAAAGAGTAAGTGCCACAAGGAAGGCTTCACTTACGAACTAAAATCGACATATTAGCACATAAAGACAAATGATAACGAAAGACATGAGTTAGAAAAAACAGGGTGATAAACGATAAGATACCTAAAGGACTATTCCGGTAACCAAGTTACAACCCGTAAACCAAACAAGCACCGGGGTTGTAACCCTTCACCTGAACAGAACTTAGTCTCTAACCAATTATCTATAAAGCGAAGTATAAACAGTAACGTGCTGAAGTAACCATGTACTGGCCTTGTCTTGACAAGACAAGGCTAGACTCCATTCATCAATCACGGCCAAACAACAAGTACGGCTTGATACTTTTAACTAACTAGCGTTATCAGAAGCCTAATTACTAACAAGATGCAATGAGATATTCCAACAGCCACAAGTTCTGCAGACTTAATCCCGGTTATCCAGTTGCAAGTTGAGAGAGTTGGATTAGGTGACTTGGGGGTGCAACACATGACAATGTGCTAGAAATGTGTCCTGCTCGACGGCAGGCTACAAGTCTAATTAAAGTGCCCAGATAACGGGACTTCCTGTAGCTGGGAAATCTCTTCATGATCTATTAATCAATCTAGTCATTATCCTAGTCAGATTCAGTATGAATCCCTGAACGTAATAATCAGGAATCCATGTCCTAGGCATGTTGCAAGACGAGACATATAGCTTGTACAGGCACAACCAAGAGAATCAACCACGGTGTTAAGACAAGAGTTATTTAGCAAGTCCAAGTAGTTGTCGTAACAGTGTTCAAGCTTATCATGTCTTGTCAGGTTACTTATCAGGTCAAGAGTGCGTCACAACGGACCACTACCAAGAGTTACATGTCAAGGTTGCTTGTCAAGAGTGCGCCACGATGGGCTACTATCGTGTTCTATCTCTACATTATCATGAATGAGAGAAACTTGCATAAAATAGCTAGTAACATATTCTTGAAGCCAAAAAAAAGATCTACAACTTTCATGTTCGGAGTTGGGAGAAATTCTGGTCACAATTCAGCCAAATAGGACATAAAACAGCAAAAAACAGCTAAAATAGGCACTATGCGACCAGGCACTATGCATCTATACGGACAGGCACTATGCGACACTCTGCAGCCATGCTGACTGGCACTATGCAGCCATGCAGACTGGCACTATGCGGCACTATGCAGCCATACGGACTGGCACTATGCGGCACTATACATCCATGCGGACTGGCACTATGCGGTATTATGTAGCCATGTGGACTAGCACTATACGGTACTATGCATCCATGCGGACTGGTACTATTCATCGTCCCTGCCAGAACCAGGACAGATGAACATAGAAGATGTCCAAAACTTGCTTTGGTCATAACTTCCTCAAAATAACTCAAAATCTAAATTTTTAAAGGTCAAAATTGTGTAGAATCAAATTCTCTACCACATGGAACAATTAGTTTTCGAAAACAAGTAAGTTTGATAGATTACAACTCAAGAAAATAGAAAATAGCACAAACTTAGATCTACAAGAAAATATCCACCAAATTGAAAAATGTCAAGTTCTAAAGTGTCATAGAATCATGTAAGAAAGACAATGGAATAAATAGAATTAGGTTCCTGCATGAAGCAAGTTGCACTTGTCTAGGGTTTCTTGGTAGGTGGAGAGAGTTATGAGGAAGAAAAAGAAGTAATGAAGAGTAACGAAAGAGAGAGAAAGTAGTTGGAGGTTTATAAAGAGAGGGGATGGTTCAACATGTGGAACCAACCATCAAAATAAACTAAACCAAGCCATCCAAAGCAAGTCAAGTTGGAACACACCAACTCAAGGTCAACCCTAGTCAAGATACATCAAGGCAAGCCATAAAGAAATACGGAAATACAATAAATATATACGAGTCAAAATTCGTACATGTATACTGAAAATATGTATAACGAAAAATGGGAGTGACACTGTTCAATTTCTACAATAGTGGATCCCCTTTAACAAGCAAGGACTATTCACTGCTACCCTTAATAGCCATGGCTCGAGGTTTGAACCGCCTCACCACCGTCCACCTAGGCTCCCCTGCAAAATTTCTAATCGGAGGCTAAGAGCATCTCCAACCCTATTGTCTTGTTATGTGTTTTGAGTCTTAGGTGGTATGAGGTGGCATGAGACACAAGGCAATGTTTTACTTAGGTGGCAAATTTACATTCACAAAAGCCAATGACTTAGAAGTATCTTCTCCAATGCAAAATTATTGAGAATACAATAAAATTTATTTTGTCCAACTTCCAAGACAACTCCTCCACTTCTACATTTTTTTTACAAATATTTGTATTCATAATTGATGATGTGAAAATAAAGTTATTGTGAAGTGCAATGTCTAGATGTGGACAACCAACGTCACATTGTCCTTGCCCTATCATTGCCATGTCAACTTCATGATTTATTCTATATTTGTATTGGAGAAGGTTTTTGAAATGAACGCTTATCATTCCTATGTGACAACCATTTTTCTTAAACTCACAATAGGGTTGGAGATGCTCTAAGAACTATCACACATGGCCGCATCCTCACCTAATGGAGTAGCAGTACGTCATTCTCTCCAGATCCACTGCCTTCTCCATCTAGGGTTAACATATTTTTGAGAGTGTAAGAAAAAAATTGGCTAATATGGGAGGCATTCTTCCTAGATACCCGGATTTGAAACCGGTGGGAAGCCGCAACTGGTGCATGCTTCCAGGTCGGATTATGGGCCTCTCAGCCAGGTGATTGTCGGATTATGGGCCTATGGACCAGGTGATTGGGCCTATAGGCCGAGTAATGTGACGCCTTTGGTCCGGATTGACTGAGTGAGCCCTTCGGTGCTGGATGTGAGTTGTATCAAGTTTCGAGCTTACACGTCGGACAATTAATTACTTTCTTCCAAAAAAAAATATTACCTACAAAGAAATATTAGGCTTTGTTTGTTAGGAAGGATAAAAAAGTGGAAGAAAAGAAAACTAAAGAGATTTATTTTCCATCCATATGAAAAAGAAAGACTATTTCCTTCCTCTGCGTTTGGTAGGATGGAAAGAAAATGGAAGTGATACATTTTTCTTTGTTTGGTATGAAAAGAAAAGTGGATGGAAGGAAAATAAAAAATATAGACTTTACCAATTATATCCTCAACTAAGAATATTTATTTACCATTTGAATTTTTTGAACTACTTTAAAATAATATGATTTCTATAGGGTATAAATGTAAATTAAGATGAGTATGCACTTTTTCTTCCATTTTTGGGGTGATTAATTTTCTTAGGTTGTGAGGAAAAATCAATCCCTCCACTTTTTTTTCCCTCCACTTTTCTTTTTATACAAAACAAGAGAAAATGTTTCATTCCTTCCACTTTTCCCTCATCCATTTTTATTTCTCCCACTTTTCTCTCCTACCAAACACACTCTTACTTTCTTATATCTCAATTGTAATTGCCATGGTTATGAACATGCCATAATTACTTGTATCTATGTTTGGGTTCCTTTGGAACTTAAAGTTGGACATATCTGATATGAATGCGAAGGAAGTATGATTTTACATACATTTACAGTCCTCCAAAAAAAGTATCCATGCAACATAGGTTGCTACTATTGGAGTTCAGCATTAATTCAATCTTTAATTCAAATGCTTTAATAGAAACAATCTAGTACAAATTTTAAACCAAGGGTTCACTTTGCACTAAAGGACAAATATAGAGATTTGTTTCAAGTCATAAGATGTTGCTACTTTATGTATGTATGTTTTCAAATGGAAAAAAATAAATAGAGTACAACATAAATAATTGGGACATTAACACTAAGAAATAGACTGGCCGAGTGACCTTTGTGGTCAGTGACTCAGTGGGGGGAGAAACATAGAAGTTTTGATTGGGTAGCAGAAGATAAGTGTATCGAGCCACGGGCAGGGCCTAGAGGGTTACCTGTGATCCCGACCTCTATTGGATCAAGCAGATCCTGGGGTTGCCCTAAGTAGACGAAGGTTGTCCTAAGTTGAGAGGGGTTGTCCAAGTCTGAAGTCTTGCGTGACTTACCCCAGTGCTAGCTAGTCCTGATCATTGGAGTGTATTATTCATTCAATTTATGGTAAGAGTTGGAAGACAGTGGACCCAAAAAAATACAATAAAAAAATTCAAACGTAACGTTGGACACCGTTAAAAATACAAAACAAAAACAAACAAACTAGACTACGGGAGCTTAGAATGCAAGAGAGGAAGTTTGTTGATGCAACGATGAATTATTGTGGGTACCTGCAATACACGACAGACCAAAGAAAGGTTCTTAAGGACATTGTTCTAAGTGGTAGCTAATGTAGCATTAAAGAGTTCATTTCAACAAATTCAACCTACTATAAATGTGTCTCATTTTCTTTCCTTGTTCATGGAAACAATGATTGTTATAAAGATATTGTAAGAATTTATTTCTAAAAAATTCTTATAATCTCGTTTGTATACGATCTAAACAAGCAACATAAAGGTGACAAATTGTCTCGTATCCATTTGAGCAATCATGTATTAGAAATTTTGATGCAAAATAGCACCTAATTATAAATTTAATTGGGTTTAGGATTACAATTTTTTTTTACTGTGTCCGACGTAACACTTGAGATTTTTATGTACAATATATTGTATTCCTTTTGGACCCACTGTTTTCCAACTTCCACCATAAATAAAAAAAAATTAATATGTCCATGTGGCTCGATTCATTGTAAGAGAAATAATACTTAGCACCTAATTATGACAAAAACCTACATAGGGATGGCAATTTTTTCCGAATTCGACGGGAACCCGATTTTTTTTTTCCAACGGGAACGGATTTGGGAATTTAAAAACGGGAATGGGGGTGGGGATGGGGATTAAAAAAAAATTCAGTCAGATTCGGGGACGGGTATGGATATAGTACTCCCCGCCCCGATAAATCTCCGACCCCGATTACTTAAACCAATATGTGCAACACATTGGTATGATGGGTTCATGATCCATATCTAGTACTATTTTTTTTTTTTTTATGAAAACCATGTTTTATTAACATGTCTTATAATTTTTTTTGAATGAAAATATTTTTTTAAGATTATAATATACATAAAAAATTGTTAATCGGACAAAAGACGGACAAGAAAAAATTCGGCTTCGAAAGTGTCTACAGGATAAGGGCGGGGACGGGGAGAGTATTGTTTAACGGGAACAAAGATGGAGATAAAAAATTGAACCCGAAGAAAAATTAGGACGGGGATGGAAATTCAAACACTACTCGAAAATAGGAATAAGATATATGGTTCTGCCTTGTCAGCTAAACCAAAGTCGAAAAAAAAAAAAAAACACTACTACTTCTCTTGGGAAAGAAATATATTAAGTTTATTGCTCTCTAGATATGTCTATTTCTTCACCCCTTTTGGTCTTGCTCGACCTCCCTATTGTTTTGCCAGATGCAAATTTAAAATTTTCTTGTGCATTATGCTGCTTGTGATCTTTATTGCAGTAGTCGTGTTTTTTTAGTGTGCAAAATTCTTGGAAAATAGTTTTCGTATTTATTATCACCATCAAGTCCACGTAGTTTATGTAGGAAAAAGAAGGCACCCACCCACTAATTGGATGATAATGAACCCCAGCCTCTAGGCTAGAATCAAGACGGATCAAACACAAATATATGTGATGACTTAGTCATCTGAACAAATCTTAATCTCTATATTTCAATAATATAAGATTGATTACCGAACTCAGCTGGCTCTTGTGGTTTGCGAGAAGAGATATACCTTCTTTGGCTTGGCGGGCGAACGGTCTCTGGATCGAACAGCAGGGGGGGGGGGCAGAAATTAGGAACTATAGGCCTAAATGTCATGTAACGTAGCATGCATAAACTCTTGTATGTTATGCCACAAATATATATATATATATATATATATATATATATATATATATATATATATATATATATATTGAAGCACGGTAATAGATTAAAAAATACAAAAAATCACTTCCTCTTTCGTATCACCACTGGGTAATTATATTCCCATTGTTTCTACATTGAATTCAATATTCTTAAGAATGCCTATATTCGGGGTTATCGGCCCCTCTAAAATTCTTAAATTCTTTTCCCTCCAAATATGCCAAACCGCAGCAGCCAGTCGTAGGCGAGCTTCTTTGTACCACCGTCTCCCATCATTTTTATCTTTTATGATTTGCTCCATAATGTCACTCCAAGCTCGGGATCCACTCGTATTTGTCTTCAATTTCCGACTTTGATTCGACCAGATATCCCATGATCGCAGTCTCCCCAAGCACAACTTGTATAGGCATAGCTGGAACTTGCGTGCTGACAAACGAACTCCTTCCATTCCCAACGTGCATAATGTGTACGACACCCATCGTATGCTGCCCCGTTGTCAAACAGTGCCTCCTTCGAACTGTTCCAGACCCATTCATCCTTCTCCAAAAGCGTTCTCGATATGTACTTCACGTATTTCATCTCCATACCACCGTGTATGGCCGTTCATCTCCGGTCTCCATACTCCTTGCCGTATAATACTACAGACCCGATCTTGCTTTTGCTCCCACACGCGTATAAACGATCCTTGAAGCTCGCCCAAGGATTGATACGAGAACCAAGGTTCTTGCCAAAGCATGGTCGACACAATCACTCGCTGTATCAACGTACGCATGGTCCGCCTATACGTGCACACCATTTTGAAGACGCTTGAGTCATTGTTGTTCGCTCGAATGCCCCAGAAATTGCACTCCTTTATATACTTGTTTCGCATCCACTTGGCCCACTGGGAGTTAGATATCAGCACCTTCCAGGTTAGTTTAATTCCTGCCGCATCACGAAGATCTCGAAAGTTGTATAGACTCATACCTCCCTCTTCAGTAGGGCGACAGAGAACATCCTAGCTAATCCCATGCATTCCACCTCGCCAAATAAAGTTGGACAAGTTTACTCAATCCGTCGGATAGTGGTAACAGGTAGTAAAATTGCTTGTAGGCAGAATCTGACAATAGAAGTGATACTGAGCGTACCAACTCAATTCTTCCTGCGAAAGATAAACTCTGAGCGTGCCATCCCTCTACCCGTCTCAACGTATATTCAACCAAGTTTTGGCATTCCAAATATCTTGCATAATTTATCGTCAGAGGGATACTGCGGTATTTAACTGGTAAATTGCCTCGCTCGATACCCAAAACTGCAGCCCTTTGAAGTTGTCGAGTACAGTGCACATTGAAGAACATCGTACTCTTATTTTGTTTTAATTAGAGTCCAGTCAGTGTGCCAAACTGCTTTAGAATATTCGCAAGCTCATGTAGACCTCCCCAAGTGGGAGACACGAATACCAATAGGTCATCAGCGTATATCAGATGAGATATGTGAGGCTTGACATGCCTGTAAAGAGGGATTATTTTCTTTCTGATCACTGCCGAATCTATCAAACATGAGAAATACTCTATTATTATAGTAAATAGATATGGGGAAAGGGGATCATCTTATCGTATACCTCTGCTACTCTGTTTGGCCATCTAGTAGCACAGAAGATGTCAAAGTTGTAACGCATTCCCGGACTCGATCCACCTAATCCTTTCCAAAACCCATCTCCATCATAATGTGACAAATAAAATTTCAGTTTATCATGTCATAAGCCATACGCAAATCTAGTTTCTAGCCAGATTTGATGTCGCCCACCTTGTTGAAGTCTCGTACTAGTTCGTACGCAAGTAGGTTGTTCTCTGCAATATATCTTCCTTTTATGAAAGCTACTTGATTCGGGGAGATGAGTTCCTACATGATTCCTGCCATCCTCTCGCACATCAGGTGGGTGATTACCTTATACAGATAGTTGCAACATGAAATAGGTCTGAAATCCGAGAGTAACGAAGCCCCTTCCTTTTTCGGATAAGTACGAGAAATGTATGACTAAGTTCTCGTAGAAGACACCCATGTATGAAGAAATCACTAACAACTTCAAGTACCGGGTCCTTCAAATCCTTCCAATGCAATTTGTAAAACTTACTCCCAAAGCCATCAGGTCCCGGGGATTTGTTTGGGTCAGCCGGCATAATTATTTCTTCTACTTCTTCCATTGTAACTGGCGCCATGCTGAGCCGGTTCCCAAGCTGAGTGACTCGCCATTTGCAAACTAATTCTGGAAAACTTGATAGGTAATCAGATTGGTTGAATATATCTGAATAATACCTGATAGTCGTAGCCTGAATCTCTGATGGCGTGCTAGATATCTTTCCATTCGAACCAAGCAATCTCCCAATATGATTTCTATGTTGTCTTGATCGAACCACATCGTAAAAGAATTTTGTATTTTTATCGCCCTCTCGCAGCCAGGAACACTTTGCACGCTGAGCAAGATCGACCTGTTCCTGAAGGTGTAGTAGCCGAACATGATCCCCAAGCTTTCTTTCTTCCTCTGCTAGAGTTGGGTTTAATATATTCGCTTGGAGACATGATTGCATCTCTCACAAGCATTTTTCCTCCTCCTCGAGTGGCTTGGGCAGAGTAGACTTCGCCAGGCTCTCAGATCTACTTGGATCTGTTTGAGTCTATTAACCAAACATAACTGAGGGTCTCCCTCCACGTGATGCTGCATGCCGCGTTGGACATTATTGGAGTGTCCTTCCATGTATTACCATATGTTATTATATCTAAATGGCCGACCACGAGGAGCTTCTCTTTCCAGAAGTCAGACACAAATAGGACTGTGGTTGCTAGATCCCGCGGGTAACCCCTCCGCCTGTACTAAAGGAAATAAACCCATCCTGTTGGGATTAACTAGGGCACGGTCCAGCTGGCACGCGACATGTTTTTTGGTGGCCTTGTTGTGCCATGTCCACATATGACCCGTTCTTCCCAAAGTTTGCATTCTAGAGAGCATGAGGCACTGCTGAAACTCTTCGAGTATAGGCTCCGGTATCAATCTACTGCCAACTTTTCATGTTTATATAACAGCACGTTGAAATCCTCCATTATGATCAGCGGAGCATGGTGGACAATGTCTGCCAAATACTGATCCTACTAATGTCTTACCAAAGACCTTCACGGCGTCGTCTATCATTTTGTCCATATGTTGCGCCAAATAAGAAACATAGTCCCCCTTTATTAATAAGGCGCACTACCAAAATAAGTCATATTAGCGACGAAATTAGCGACGCCAACTTAAAACGTCGCTAATATTTTTGGATTTAGCGACTCCTGAATTTTGCGTCACAATACGTCGCTGATAGCGATAAACAGCGACATATTACGACTACCATTAGTGTAATAAAAATCAACGTCGTTGATTTGTCGGAAAACGTCGCTAGTTTTATTAGTTCAGCGATGTTTAGCGTCGCAATGATTAATAAGTCGCCGAATATTAAACGGTTACCGACGCTTTGCGACATATTTTTGGACGTCGCTAATTTCTGATAAAAAGGGTTTCCTCGGTTGGACTTTTCATTTCTCCCTCTCCCCAAATTTTATTTTCCTGCCCCCTCTTCTCCGACCTCGACGATAGCCACCCCCTTCCCTCCGGCGCCGCTCATCCTCCTCCTCCGCCGCGAGCCCCTTCTCCTTCTCCACCGCGAGATCATCCTCCTCCTCCTCCTCCACCACCGCGAGGAGACTGAAGGTAAACCCTAACCCTAATTGAGTATGTTTTTCATGTCCAAAATAGACACGGAGACACATTACGACCATGTGTTCACTGATACAGTGTGTTCGTGAGGTTTTGGACACTTTGTGTCCATTTATTGGACACGTGGACACCCCCAAGCTTGCATATATATGTATTTCACCTCTGTACACTTAATCCCCTCCTCCTCCACAACCGAACTTGTCCTCCTCCTCCTTCTCCACCACCGTGAGGAGACTGAAGGTAAACCCTAACCTAATTGAGGTGTTTTTCGTGTCCAAAATGGACACGGAGACACTTTACGGCCATGTGTTCACTGATACAGTGTGTTCATGAGGTTTTGGACACTTTGTGTCCATTTGTTGGACACGTGGACACCCCCAAGCTTGCATATATATGTATTTCACCTCTGTACATTTAATCCCCTACATGCACTTGTGTATTTTCATATTAATTTGGATTTGCATATTGGGTTTGGGTTTCGATATAGTGTTTGATACATTGTTTCACCTTGCAACATTCCTACACTTATTTTAGACAACAAGTATATGAACCAATTAGTCAACATCTATTTGTTGAAGTATGGTACTCCATTCTTCGTAAGTTCTAGCTATATATGTCTCTCAAGGTCCAATACTAAAAAATCCCAAGAAGAAGAAGAAGAAAAGAATAAAATGACATCGCTCAACACCCTATGACAACTCTTTGTAGAATTGTGTTAAAGTGTGAGTTCTACAGTATGAGTTCTACAGTATGGTTCTCTTTGTAGAATAAAATGACATCCCTCAACCCTATCGATCCTCCATACAAGTCTTCCTTCATCTATTGTCTTAAAGTGTGAGTTCTACAATATGGTTCTGTTTGGTGAATTGTGTCTTATTATAGTCCCTGCAGCCATTCGACTGGCGAGGCAGAAACTATGTAGTCGTAGATAAAGTTGACTGTCATTCGACCCTTATCCCTCGGCAATGATGATACGACAACCAACCGGAGAGGCAAGGACATAGTCCCTACATCCATTTGGATTAGTAAATATGAATATGGGGTTTGGATTCATGGTGTATATGTTCACTGTCTCAAGGACATAGTCCCTGCAGCCATTCGACTGGCGAGGCAGAAACTATGTAACCGTAGATAAAGTTGACTGTCCTCCGACCGTCATCCCTCGGCAATGATGATACGACAACCTATCACTATATCTTATATAGTAGTAGATGATGTCTTAGTATTACATTATGTGAGTTCATCTTGATTCTGTTACATTCTTCAGATACTAGATACGATAAGAACATATACTACACCATATGTACAGAACATAAATTATTCACACTAATGTATGCTTGAATGAATCTTGGGTTGTGTTCTGAGCCATTCGTTCTCACACTTGGCAAAAAATCGAATTTCTCATACCTTATCGGCTTTCGAAAATGTACTCAAATTACATGATGGTTCCTTTAGTTAGCTTGCTTATGTTACAATTATATTATTTGTGACTATCGATCTTACCAGATGGCACCCATGACCCGAGGAGCGGCACGTCGTTTGAAGAAAATAGTGAATGCTGAGGTGGCTCCTCCTACAGTTGAGGAGGAAGTGGCACCGGTTGCTAGTGAGACCGGGAGTTCTATTCATCCAGCACCGGTAGCTAGTGAGACCGAGAGTTCTTTTCATGCAGTCCTTGCAAGGGACGACATCTCTCCTCGCGCCAAAAATCTCGCTTTTTCGAGATGGTTGCGTGAACGTATCACTGAGCATTTGCGTGAGCAGCGTGGTTCTCATTAGCTATTAGTACTTATTTGTATTGGACTATTTGTATTGTGTTGTTTTTGTATTAGACTATTTGTATTGGACTACATATATGAATTAGAACTGTGTCAATCTCTGGATTATATTGGACTACGACACGGTGATCAGGACATAGTCCCTGCAGCCATTCGACTGGCGAGGCAGAAACTATGTATCCGTAGATAAAGTCGACTGTCCTCCGACCCTCATCCCTCGGCAATGATGATACGACAACCCAACCGGAGAGGATACTCTGAGAGATCCATCTGAGAGGGACGTATACTCTGAGAGATCACCTTTACAAGAATTATATCAGTAGTGGGATCGAGTGTTGGAGGAGATATTATCAAAGTATACGTCCTACTCAGATTGGTCTCTCACCGTTACTATTTTTTCCTGACAGCATGGTGGATGTGCTCCGTCCACAGATTCTTGCTCCGAGCCAAAATTTTGTCCCAGAGATCAAGTGGACATCTTTGGTGTAGAGCTCGAGTGAGAGGTTCCTGACAGCATGGTGGCCTCCTTTGTTAAAGTATCCGTGCTCATCCCACAATGGTTGTAGGACGAGCACAGAAACTTTAACAAAGGAGACCACCATGCTGTCAGGAACCTCTCACTCGAGCTCTACACCAAGGATGTCCACTTGAGCTCCGGGACAAAGTTTTGGCTCGGAGCAAGAATCTGTGGACGGAGCACATCCACCATGCTGTCAGGAAAAAATAGTAACGGTGAGAGACCCATCTGAGTAGGACGTATACTTTGATAATATCTCCTCCAACACTCGATCCCACTACTGATATAATTCTTGTAAAGGTGATCTCTCAGATTATACGTCCCTCTCAGATGGATCTCTCAGAATATCCTCTCTTGTTGGGTTGTGTTCTGAGCCATCCATTCTCACAGAGGGTCCTATTTTGGATTCTATATTTTGTATTTTGGTTTCTGTATTTTGTATTTTGGTTTCTGTATTTTGTATTTTGGTTTCTGGATTTTGTATTTTGGTTTCTGTATTTTGTATTTTGGTTTCTATATTTTGGCTCCAGCTCCATTTGTATTAATCTACGGTACGACATGGTGATCAGGACATAGTCCCTGCAACCATTCGACTGGCGAGGCAGAAACTATGTAGCCGTAGATAAAGTTGACTGTCCTCCGACCCTCATCCCTCGGCAATGATGATACGACAACCTATCAGAATTCTCGACTCTCTTTCGCTTCTTGGATATTGACCCAGCTTCCAATCTCTCATTTCCCTTCGGGTCCACTCTACTCCCAATCTCTTTCTCTTTTATACACGGATCTACAGAATCAATACTATCCAAGGAAGGCAAAACTGAATCAACATTGTCTTCCGGATCGTCCTCATCAAGGCATAACGGGCTACTCAGCGTGCCCAGCTTCTTCAACTTCTCGCTGGCTACAGAGTCAAAATGGGAACGGGTCCTCTTTGCCGGCCCGGAGCTCTGACTCGCACTCGTCGTCGTGCTACTGGTTTCCTCTCCTCCTCTGACGCGGGTCATAAGAAAAGAAATTTCCTACCTCTTCTTCACATAAACATCATTGTCGCCTTGTACTTGAGCCTCCTCATCTGTGACGCTATCCGACTTCTCGGTGCCTTGGATAGCGTCACAGATGAGGAGGCTCGAATACAAGGCGGCAATAATGTTTATGTGAAGAAGAGGTACGAAATTTCTTTTCTTATGACCCTCGTCAGAGGAGGAGAGGAAACCAGTAGCGTGGCGACGAGTGCGAGTCAGAGCTCCGGGCCGACAAAGAGGACCCGTTTCCATTTCGACTCTGCAGCCAGCGAGAAGTTGAAGAAGCTGGGCACGCTGAGCAGCCCGTTATACCTTGATGAGGACGATCCGGAAGACAATGCTGATTCTGTTTTTCCTTCTCCTCTCCTCCACCATGGCTATGGACCCATCTGCTCCTCCCTACTTCCCTTCTTCTTATTTGACTCTCTCAGCCACATATGATATCCAGCTCAAGTGTAGAGTCGGGGGAGAAGAAGTGGACATGAAGAGGAGGGGAAGCAGCACAGCCGACGGCATGACCCGGAGGAAGTACAGAGGTTTTCTTCAACATACGTAGGAGAACTATAAGGATATATCTTTTCACAATATGTCATCTTGTCAAAGACCCTTAATGTGACAACCATGTTACCGCGGTGTCGGAAGACTAACATGTCATAATTTTCTAAGCCGTGTATTTTTACATAATCCTTCCAACTCTTTTCTCCTATGTCGTAATCTTGTATTATTACATAGAACTAAAATCCGGTTGGAGGATTATGTCAAAACATACGGCTTATAAAATTATGACATGTTAGTTTTCCGACACCGTAGTAACATGGTTGTCACATTAAGGGTCTTTGACAAGGTGATATGTTGTGAAAAGATATATCCTTATAGTTCTCCTACGTATGTTGAAGAAAACCTCTGTACTTCCTCCGGGTCATGCCGCCGGCTGTGCTGCTTCCCCCTCCTCTTCATGTCCACTTCTTCTTCCCCGACTCTACACTTGAGCTGGATATCATATGTGGCTGAGAGAGTCAAATAAGAAGAAAAGAAGTAGGGAGGAGCAGATAGGTTCAGAGCCATGGTGGAGGAGAGGAGAAGAAAAATGCTTGATCAGAACTTGAGGTGGAAAAGTTGTGACGTTGATAGCGTGAGGGAGGGAGAGGGTGGAAAAGATCTTCTCCTCCGACTCTACACTTGAGGTGGATATCATATTTTGGTTTCTGTATTTTGGCTCCAACTCCATTTGCATTAATCTACGGTACGACATGGTGATCAGGACATAGACCCTGCAGCCATTCGACTGGCGAGGCAGAAACTATGTAGCCGTAGATAAAGTTGACTGTCCTCCGACCCTCATCCTTCGGCAATGATGATACGACAACCTATCACTATATCTTATATAGTAGTAGATGATGTCTTAGTATTACATTATGTGAGTTCATCTTGATTCTGTTACATTCTTCAGATACTAGATTACGATAAGAACATATACTACACCATATGTACAGAACATAGATGATTCACACTAATGTATGCTAGAATGAATTTTGGGTTGTGTTCTGAGCCATTCCTTTCCATATTTTGTGTGATTGTTGTAGACTTAGTTATAGGGACTGAAACCTGTGTACCACGAGAAATAGACATTCTGTGATTGTTTGGATCCTATTCTACAGTGAGAAATGGTTATCTTTTTAAACTGCAGGGAGAAATGGATATTCTGTATTTTATTTTTTTATTTTTTTTGCAGATTTAGCGACGTTTACCGACGTCCTCCGACCCTCATCCCTCGGCAATGATGATACGACAACCTATCACTATATCTTATATAGTAGTAGATGATGTCTTAGTATTACATTATGTGAGTTCATCTTGATTCTGTTACATTCTTCAGATACTAGATACGATAAGAACATATACTACACCATATGTACAGAACATAGATGATTCATACTAATGTATGCTTGAATGAATCTTGGGTTGTGTTCTGAGCCATTCGTTGATAGCGACTCCGAAAGTATACATCACAATACGTCGCTGATAGCGACATATTGCGACTACCTTTAGTGTAATAAAAACCAACGTCGTTGATTTGTCGGAAAACGTCGTTAGTTTTATTAGTTCAGCGATGTTTAGCGTCGCAAAGATTATTACGTCACCGAATATTAAACGAATACCGACGCTTTGCGACGTATTTGCCGACGTCGCTAATTTCTGATAAAAAGGGTTTCCTCGGTTCGACTTTTTATTTCTCCCTCTCCCCAAATTTTTTGTTCCCGCCCCTCTTCCCCGACCTCGACGACAGCCCGACCCCCTTCCCTCTGGCGCCGCTCATCCTCCTCCTCCACCGCGAGCCCCTTCTCCTCCCTCCGGCGAGCCCCTATCACTATATCTTATATAGTAGTAGATGATGTCTTAGTATTACATTATGTGAGTTCATCTTGATTCTGTTACATTCTTCAGATACTAGATACGATAAGAACATATACTACACTATATGTACAGAACATAGATGATTCACACTAATGTATGCTAGAATGAATTTTGGGTTGTGTTCTGAGCCATTCCTTCCCATACTTGGCAATTAAGCCATTCGACTGCGAGGCAGAAACTATGTATCCGTAGATAAAGTTGACTGTCCTCCGACCCTCATCCCTCGGCAATGATGATACGACAACCTATCACTATATCTTATATAGTAGTAGATGATGTCTTAGTATTACATTATGTGAGTTCATCTTGATTCTGTTACATTCTTCAGATACTAGATACGATAAGAACATATACTACACCATATGTACAGAACATAGATGATTCACACTGATGTATGCTTGAATGAATCTTGGGTTGTGTTCTGAGCCATTCGTTCCCATACTTGGCAATTAAGCATGTGAAATAGAACTGATTATGTTTAGTTTGTCTTACGAACCAGATTTGGACATTGCTAGAATGATTGTTGTAGACTTGGACATTGTGTGAATTTTGGGTTGTGTTCTGAGCCATTCTGACAACCATATTTTGTGTGATTGTTGTAGACTTTTTATAGGGACTGAAACCTGTGTACAGTGAGAAATGGACATTCTGTGATTGTTTGGATCCTATTCTACAGTGAGAAATGGTTAGCTTTTTAAACTGCAGGAAGAAATGGATATTCTGTATTTTATTTTATTTTTTATTTTTTTGCAGAATTAGCGACGTTTACCGACATCCTCCGACGTAAATGTGCGTCGGTAAACGTCGGTAGATAATTAATATTATCCAGTCTACCGACGTTTAGCAACGCACAAGTACGTCGGAGGACGTCGGTAAACGTCGCTAATTATCACCATAAATTCCCAGTATTTACCGACGTCTAGCGACTTTGTATATGTTACTAAATCACCGACGTCTCGTCGGTAATTCGTCGGTAAAGTTACCGACTTGTAGCGACACTAAATATTACGTCGCAGAGAGCGACGACACGACGGTGGACGTCGGCATTATACCGACGTACAAATACGTCGGCGAACGTCGGCAATTGCGACGTTTGGCGACGTTTTTATGATCAGCGACTTACGTTTCCGCGACCAGCACGAAACGTCGGTAATTTCGTCACTAATTAGTTTTAGCGACAAAAATTGTTATTTTAGCGACGTCTTTAGGCGTCGCTAAAACGACTTATTCTTGTAGTGGCGAATGACTATAAGTTGTTCAAACATATGAACCTCCTGTATATCCCAACAACTTGAATCCCATCGAATCCAAATGCACGCCACATTACATAAATGTAAGTTATGAATATGCTGCCACGGAGAAGATGTTCTGCGAGCCAACATATTTGGTGACTTAATCTTTGGTCTGAAGAAGAGCAACAATGGACCCTTTTTTCTTTCTTATCACATCACAACATTCCCTCCATCTCCCAATAAAGCACACTCCACGAACATTAAAGGATATCAAAGACATTGATTTAGATCTGGCTCCCCTTGATGTCTGCCGAGGCTGTTGTCAGGAATGTCAACAGTCTCTTGTAGAAGCATAGAATTTTAGGACCAGAAATCCTATGCGCCTAACATTACATGCGCCAGGGAGCTCAGATGAAGTACTTGGTACAGCAAACAGCAAAAGCATAGACGTTAAAAGACGATTTTTATTTTATATAAAAATCTATTACATGTCTAAAAAAGGGCTTTACAAAGAAGAATTTCTACAAAAAAAGGCCCTAAGTCTACAGCTAGGCGCAGCAACCGCCATGTGCTCTCAGTCAGGCGCATCTCTTCAACGTCTCAGTCAGGCGCATCTCTTCAGCAGCTCAGTCAGGCGCATCCCTTCAGCAGCTCAGTCAGGCGCATCCCTTTAGCAGCTCAGTTATGTGCATCCCTTCAGCATCTCAGTCATGCGCATCATGAAGTCTCAGCAAATGCACTCCACTTCGAACTGATCAAGTGCTTCGACTAATGAAGCATTTATTGAGCAGAACCAGGGTGGGCGATCAACCCCCTACCTGGAGGAAGAGCTCTCCAAAGCCCAAGGAAGACGAGAGCATCGCAATTGATCCGCGGCTAAAGGAGCGGCTTTCAACACAACCATAATGGGCAACATCCACTCTGACAGAGGAAAGAGCCTCCAAAGTCGGGAGCTCCATAATTTTGATCTGCGGCTCTTCCAGCATAACGGAGACGAGGCTCGAGCATCCCGATCTTTGGATGCAACAGGTACCTTCCGCCTGCCTCAGAAGCCTTTGACCCTGACTTTTTGATGTAACAGTCACCTTCACGAGTGCATGATTGAAGACAATGCATCGTATCTTCACCCTCGGGAGCATTTCGTCAATAGAATGTGCTCGAGCAAACAAGTTCATTTGGGAGGACGTAAGAGAACGAGAGGCAAACTCTCTCCTTGCCACTATTTTATAGGCCGGGCAAATCAAACCCATACGCCAAGTGGCGGGCTCTCCGAATCCCGTGCAATGAATTTGCATTAATGGTGATGAACCTGACGCTTCGAATTCGGCCAAGTCAAAAACGGCTATTTAAAGCACTCGAAGAACGTAACAATCGGACCAATAAAGATGTGTCATGCAAACGGATGCGCCGGTCAGACCGCGCATCATACAGACGCGTCCATCAGCACCAAGCACCTCATAAGGATGCGCCCCACGCATCCTCATACGCCTAGTGGAACGCAGATCGACGTGCCCACTCAACAGCCTATCACCCGTCAAAGAACATTAAATGCTGAAGTCTGACACGACAACAGCCAGTCCCCGAGGACTGAATAGTTGACAGCTTTTTCAGAAAATAAAGCGTCGCTGACGTCAGCATCATCATTACTTTCCTTCGGCGGCTACAAGCCACGTGGCCGCCTAACCATTTGGCATGCGCCTCCACAGCCATGCGCCCAAATCTCTGTATGCGCCTCAAAAGCCATGCACGTCAGACTTTTCTCTGATCCCTAAAGACAGAGGTCAAGTCACTACTGAAGTCCCGCATGCGCCTCAAAAGCCATGTGCTCAGACTGGTTCGTAACTCCTAAAGGTTATAAGCCAAAGTCTACTCATGCGCCCAATCCCAGGCGCATCCTACCATATCACTCTCTTCTAAATCCGAGATTTTTGAGCCATGGACCTACGACACGTGTCCTTTGACTTGATTCAGCCTATGAAGGGGTGCTAATCATCCAAGATCTCAGCAACTGAAAGATTCTCTCTATTGCTACGTGTCAGCTCGGCCGCAGCCCACGAAGGTAATAGGAAGGGTTCAACTCCTCAATTGGAGTACATCGCCCATGCGTCTCCATCAGCAATCACCACTTGGCATCCCCACAAACAGGCACATCCTACATATGCGCGCATGAGCAGCCAGCCTACAAGCTTATAAATAGAGGGATCATTTCCTTCTTCCAGAGGCACACACTTACGAACAGAGACGTACATACACAGCGAGAGGCAGATACAAACACTCAACATCGTCTTTCTCTCTACAAGCTCTAGCACCCAGAGCAACTCAGACCTTCAGAGAATCGAGAACCGTCGTCAGATCGTCAACGGAGTCAACGCATTACCACTTGCTCCATCGACACAGGGACCCAGATAAACAAAAGTGTACTCCTAGGACTACATCTAAGTCCTACATTGTAATACTGTTCTGTTTGTAATTGAAATTGCAATCAAAAGATTTTAATGACAAACAAGCTGGCGACTCTGCTGGGACCTCTTTGTTCTCCACCGAGAAAGCTGTATCGCAATCTGATGACGTGAAGGTGGGCTCCTCCTACAAGACGTTAGTCATACGCCTCAATCAATAGACGTATGAGAAGTTCATCTCTGAAGGTAGCACAAGTCCTTCGAAGCGGCTGCCAAAGCCGAAGAAGACTCGCCAAGTCTGGGTGCGCAAGGTCGAGGCCCCTGGTACCACCATTGAAGGGGATGCGCCGATGCAGTCCACCCTTCTTGCTGACGTCCTCAGTAACCAGGATGCGCCTACAGGTGCAGTGTATCTCCCGGAAAAGCGTAGTGCTGACCACATTCCCCAGTCATCTCATTCTCAGACAAAGAAGATGCACCGACGGAGCAAGGGCGCATTTAACGCCCTGCGCAGTAACTCTGATGCGCCACAGAAGGTCTCTGTCTTTGACAGACTCACTCGTTGTCATGGCGAGGGGAATTTGGACTCTGAGTACTATGCACCCCAGCGGGCTGGTACGAAGAAGTCCAAGGCAGTACGGGCCATGCGCCTCAAACGTGCTATGCGAGTGGAAAACCAGAAGCATACGCTCACGATCATGTGCGCTGCTGATGGTAAGCTGTATAAGGTCGACTTGGGTGCTTCTGCGCCAAAAATGAGCCAACCTTCAAAGTCCTTGCCATACTTGGGCGTATCTGTTGCGTTCGCAACCAAGTCGAGCAAGGCAAACTCTGTGGTCTTGAACGCCAGCGCCTACATAGGATGTGCATCTGTGGCTGGTTCAAGTCACTGTAAATGTTGTGCCCCTACTACTGATCTGAGCGCATCTTCTGCGTTGGTTCAGGGGGCACAACATTCACCTGACCACCCGGCGCTTGGCCTTGCCATGCGCCTGATGGGGGTGCGAAGGTGGCACTCTCCTCCAATGATTTGCGTAATATGATCAGTCACAAGCGCCGATCAGGAGAGTCGACTGACAAGCACAATGAGCCCCTCATATGGAATACCTGTGTTATAGTCACCATCAACTGTTGTTGCAAAACAGTAGTCCCACCACCAAGGTAGTCAGTATTCCA
This sequence comes from Iris pallida, assembly GCA_029216955.1. Classification (NCBI taxonomy): domain Eukaryota; kingdom Viridiplantae; phylum Streptophyta; class Magnoliopsida; order Asparagales; family Iridaceae; genus Iris; species Iris pallida. The sequence goes on from JANAVB010031619.1 coordinate 12,103,780, forward strand.
GCGGCTACAATCAACAACACCCCTCCAACGTTGCATCGGAAAGAAGGTGTCAATTGAAGAGGAGCCAGAACTAAAGATTGCTTCTTGCAACGTAATCTCTAACTCCTCGTCAATCCGAAAGGTGACCGGCAACTCCTCGGTCTCGTCCTCATCCAAGAACCAGCCGAGGAAAACCAAGACGACTGTCCCGTCCTCTGGAGTGTTTGAAGGCACTCGGAGAAGAAAGAAGATCTTGGAGGAAGCTGGGGGTAGTCAAGCCCTTGTTGATCCTCCTTCAGAAGACGAAGATGTCCTCCAGAGCATAGCTAGGGGTAGTCAAGACCTTGTCGATCATCCTCCTGAAGACGAAGACGTCCTCCAGAGCACAGCTGGGGGTAGCCAAGTCCTTGCCGATCCCGAAGGCGAAGATATCCCCCAGAACATAGCTGGGGGTAGTCAAGATGAAGCTCTAGGAGAAGCGACTCCTCTACAGGAGAGTGAGGCCGAAAGTGAAGCCTCAACCAATCCATCAACTTCCAGCCATGTCATGACAGTATACATGACTAGGGGTGATACCGAGTCAGATGCGCCACCAGCAGACCTCGTCCAATGCAAGGATACCTTAGAGAGAGGGCTCAAAACCCTCTCTGCCTCCATGCAAACACTGACTCAAGCATTGTTTAAGATACGGTCAGCTTTGGCCAGGGCACCTTCTACCGGTATCCTTAGATACAGATCGCCGTGAAGCACCACGGACGTCAGAGCCATCAAATGCTCAACTCTAGGCTGTACCACCTTTCCCGACTCCCAACTCCACGAAAGACGTGGTTGAGATGATCAGGGACTTGTGCGAGCACTTTGAGTCCAAGAACAGACAAGAGGAGCGCCAAAAGATGGGGATCCCACAACCATACCCCCTCGAATGGAACAAAGTGGTTTATCCTCCCAAATATAAACCACAAACATTGACGCCATACGACGGGAAGGACTCTCCACGATGCTATCTGACGTACTTCTATTCTCAAAAGGGACATCTCCCGAAGGAAGACGTGCTACTCACCAGTATATTTGTCGGGACGTTGAAAGGAGTGGCTTACGACTGGTACTACAGTCTCCCCGACAACTCCATATCTTCCTTCGACGACTTGACACGTCTCTTCCTCGATCGTTTTTACGATGGAGGAAGGACATGATAATGGCATCCCTCATAGAGATACGTCAGAAGGAAAAAGAAACGGTTCGAGCATTCATCGAACGCTTCCGACAAGCCTGCTTCAGACTGCCCCCGGGTATGCCAAAACATGCACTCCTCTCCTCCTGCAGCATGAACATGCTGCCTGCAATCAAACTCTGGCTCAACTCCAATCCTCCTCCCGACTGGAGTTCATTAATCATCGAGGCTGGAGCAGCAAAAAAGAAGGCGTCCAATGCTCGTCTTCTGGGAGTCAGTTTCCCTGCCTTTGAGAAGGCGTCCAATGCTCATCTTCTGGGAGTCAGTTTCCCTGCCTTTGAGGACAAAAGAAAACGGTCTGCAGCCAACAACCCTAGACGAGAGATGAAGGGGAAGCAGGCTTGACGGTCAATGCCACCAAAGGTGCACCAGCACCTACTCAGAAGCCTCCACTTGCACCAAGGCCAAAGGAGGTTTATTCTTTCAACGATGAAGACATCCTGCAACTCTTCGAGATATTGAAGCAGGGTGACAAGATCAAGTTATCGGACCCGAGGCGTCCCGACGAGGTTGGGAGAGTGGACAATCCGAGGTACTATCACTACCATCGGTTTGTCGGACATCCAACTAAGGACTGCTACGTCCTCAATAACTACATCCAGCGCATGATCAATGCGGATGTTATCTCTGTCGACTACGAGAAGAAAACGGTCTCGGCCAACCTGGTGTCACTCCAATTTGGCACCTTGCCGCCAACCACAACACAAGATGGCGTCGTCTCCATTCCAAAGGCGACAATGGAGGTGGTCAATCTACCACCTACTCGTGACAACGTGAGTGGACTCATTCTACTTACCATATCTCGGAGACAGGTCTTATGGGTTCACCTTGACCTCGTCTCCGAAGTTACTCAACCGAAGGTACGCTTGGCCTCCAACACCAAGGGCAGGAAGATCAAGTCTTGTCGCATGGTCTCTTCCTCTGCGGAAGAGGTACTTCCTGTACAGACGCGTTCACATCAGAACGCCCAACCTGACGAAGCTGCCGTCGAGGTGGTGCCTCCTTGCACCGTCCCTGCTGCCCAGGAAGAGAGCCCATCCAGGCCTCTAGCAGCCAATAAACAGAAATATGTAGAGGCCCGTTTCGACAAGCCTTTACGAAAGGAGAATGCTTCGGGGCTAGCCAAGCCCCACAACTTTGACATACTGGCACAACTTGCCAGTACTCCTGCCCGCCTATCTCTGTTTGAGCTTATTTGTCTTTCCAAGGACACTCGTGAAGCTCTCTGTGAAGCCCTGAAGGATGCTGAATCCTTCACCAGTCAGGTCAAGCAGCCTGAGGATACTCCGACCACATGTGCGCACTTCCATTGTGCGAATAAAGTTATCCCCAACATAACCTTCACCCAACAAGACATGCTGTTCAAACACAACCGACACAACAGGCCACTGTATTATACAGGGTATGTCGGTTCCATCAAGGTGAAGCGGATTCAGATCGATCTAGGGTCTTCCCTCAGCATCATCCCAAAGACGCTGCCTTCAATACTGGGGATTCTAATGTACCATCTGGCGCCTTCCAATACTACAATCAGCAGCTTCAATGCTAGCAAAAGTGAGCCGCTGGGCAAAATACGGCTGAAGTGTCATATCGATAACCTCAGAACCGAGGTGACTTGCTATGTCGTGGACGCCGACGTCAACTATAACCTCCTACTGGGTCGTCCGTGGCTGCATGAGTACATGGTGGTGTCATCCACACTCCACCAATGTATGAAGTACGTGTCCACCAACGACATCATCCGGGCAAAGTTCGCGGACATTGACCCTTTCAAGGGGGTCGAAGCCTACTTCATTGATTCTACCATGTACAAGTCGCCCGACGAAGGGGAAGCCAATGATGCTGACGATGAAGCAGAAATGGCAGCAGAGCCGGACATAGAGCCAGAGATGATTCCCGATGCTCTTTTAAAAATTCGATTCAAAGGGAAACCGCCTCAGATGCTGCCTCCTATGACCATCAAGCTACCTGAAAAAGCACCAACTTCTCTAGGTAGAACATCTACTGAAGCTTCCTCGAAGATACGACTCAAGGAAAAGTCGCCTCAAATATCGGCTCCCCTTGTGGCAAAACTACAAGGGAAGGCACCAATCACTGAAGGCGCAGTTGAGGCACCTCTGAAGGTGCGTCTTAAAGGCAAGCCTCCGTAATCATCCGTCTCATCCAAGCTGCCGGAGAAGGCCCACATAGCCCTCTCGGACACCAAGGTCGAAGCTGCAGTGGACTCTCCCGAACCAACTCCAGTACTCACAGATGAAGAGCTAGGGGAATACATATCTGCTGATGTAGATGTACCTTCTCTGGACAATGTAATCCCACGGGACAAAATCTTGTGTTTTATCAATAATAGAGTGTCTTTTAATTATTCTAGTCTTCCACATTGGAATGCCATATATACATTAGATAACCCTCTACGGTCGTTGTAAACACAAATAACGACCGTCAATCATGTAAATCGAGTAGTCCCATCCCAAGGGGTCTGTTTCGTAGTCCCGCCGTGAAATCGAGATGAAGAATCCATCATCTTCGACAAAGTCGGGCGTCATCAAGACCTCCCGCCACTCGAGCAAAACCAGATACCGGCAGAATACGAGTCTACCGGTACACGGACAAGGCAAAGTACCTCATCCAAAAGATGGGTTACGATCTAAAAAGCAACAAAGGCCTGAACTATGGCAAGCGTCGACGTCTTCCTCTTCGGCTCCCAACACCTAAAGGAAAGCCGCAGGATTACTATCATCGAACTCGATGGGGGGTAGGCTATGTCACGCCGCCGGCAACTCCAGAGAGTTCGAAGGCAGAAGAAGTAGAACATTATCATTCGTCCGAAGCTTCAACTTGGGATTCTGATACCAGTATCGGCTCAGTCTTCAAGAAGGTGCTTTCAGTCAACATGGCATCTGCACAATCTCAAAAAGATGAAGGCGAAGACCAAATGCCAGAATTCTTCGAGGAAGAACCTTGGGCTCAACGCCTAGGAGCACAGTGGGAGTCTCGTTTTGAATTACGTAAACCCCCTACCGAAGACGAAGTCGAGCAGATCGACCTTGGGGATGGATCTTCTTTCAAACCCATCTTCATCAGCAAGAGTCTAAAGGGACCAGACCAGGAATCTTTAATCCAACTGTCTAAAGAATATATCGATGTCTTCGCTTGGAACTACGAAGATATATCGGGACTTGATCCCCAGATCACGATACATAGGCTTAACATCTTACCTAATGCCAAGCCTATAAAGTAACAACAGCGACGTTTTCGTCCTGATATCAAGAACGCTATCAACCAAGAGGTAGACAAACTCCTGACCAGCGGATTTATCCGTGAAGAACAACACCCGAATTGGGTGGCCAACGTCGTCCCTGTCACCAAGAAGAATAAAAAGATATGAGTCTGTATCGACTTCAGAGATCTCAACACTGCTTGCCCGAAGGACGAATTCCCGCTTCCAGTCACTGACGTAATGATCGACAATACATGTGGCTTCGACCGCATGTCTTTCATGGATGGGTACTCGGGCTACAATCAGATCAAGATGTTTCCCGACGACGCAAAACGCACGTCATTCAGGACTCCGAAGGGAGTTTTCTGCTACACAGTGATGCCCTTCGGCCTGAAGAACGCTGGTGCTACAAACCAACGAGCTATGAGTACCATCTTTCGTCAACATCTTCGCAAGACAGTTGAAGGCTATGTTGATGATATCGTAGTCAAGAGCCGTCTCAAAGGTGATCACTTGCAAGACCTAAAGACAGTCTTCGATCTCATACGAGCGCATCAACTTAAGATAAACCTCACTAAATCCTTCCTTGGGGTTTCTAGCGAAACGTTCTTGGGCTTCATTATTACGGCGAAAGACATTCATGTCGATCCCGAGAAGACCAAAGCCATCCTTGACATGGACCCTCCGAAGAATCTCCGAGAACTTCGAGGCCTGCAAGGGCTTCTGGCATACATCCGAAGGTTTATAGCAAACCTTTCCGGAAAATGCCAACCCTTCACCCAGCTCATGAAGAAGGGAGTCTCCTACGTCTGGACAGAAGAATGCCAGAAAGCTTTCGATGATATCAAAGCTTACCTAACGAGCCCGCCAGTCCTGGTGGCCCCCGTCGCAGGCAAACCATTCCTCCTCTACGTCCGAGCCATGGATCACTCCCTCGGTACTTTGTTGGCTCAGAACAACGATGCGGGCTACGAGCAAGCTATCTACTACCTCATTAGGACACTAATCGGGGCCGAACACAGGTACAACCCCGTTGAAAAAGAGTATTTGGCTCTGGTCTACGCTATCCAGAAGACTCGCCATTATGTTTCGGGCCAGACAATTCATGTCATCTCCTGAGTCAATCCACTCAAGGTTCTCATGACGAAGCCACGATTATTGAACTCCCGGCTAGCTACATGGGCGATCCTGTTGACGCCATACAACATGGTGTTCGTTCCACAAAAAGCCGTTAAGGGTCAAGCTCTAGCCAACTTTTTAGCCGTGCACCCCATCCCAGAGTCCTCCAGACTCTATGAAGACATCCCCGGATGAGGTCCAAGAATCAATCGTCACCGAAGAAAACTCCGTCTGGCGGATGTTTTTCGATGGCGCTTCAAGAATAGGCCCCAAAGGCCAAATCATCGCCGGAGTGGGGGTAGTCTTAGTCTCCCCCGATCAGCTGGTCATCCAGCGTGCTTACTCCCTTTCGAAGCCGTGCTCCAACAATATTATCGAGTACAACGCTCTCATCATGGGACTCCAGCTGGCACAACAGCTGGGGGTGGATCATCTGGAAGCTTATGGCGACTCAAAACTCGTCATTAACTAGATCCGAGGGCAATACGAAGTTCGCCATGAAGATCTGGTTCCTTACCATAAAGTTGCATTGAACATTATTTCAACCTTCACCAAGTTCTTCATAGAACATGTACCTCGTTTATAAAACTTGGAGACTGACGCTCTGGCTGGCCTCGCAGCCTCATTGGCAGCACCCCTCGGGACTCAACACTACATCACGGTAGTTCGTCGAGACTTGGTCTGTCCTAAAAATAACCTATGCTCACAAATGGCCCATGCCATGTCAACAAGTGCTGGTGTTAATGTCCGAGACTAGAGGTTCCTGTTTATCGACTTCACTATCTACGAAATTCTTCCAGAAGACCCGAAAGAAGCCGTCTCAGTCAGGAGGCGTTCCCTTCGATTCTATTACGATACAGCTACTAAAATGCTGTACCGACGCTCCTACGATGGACTTCTCCTTCGATGTTTATCAAACGAAGAAGCAGCCGAAGCCCTTCGAGAAGCTCACGATAGAACTTGTGGGACTCATCAACCTGGGCCTAAGTTGCAGGATCGACTGCGACACATGGGTTACTACTGGCCAACCATGGCAGCTGACGCTGTCGACTATGCCAAAAAGTGCCATGCTTGCCAGCTTCATGTCGACTTCATCCATACACCATCAGAACCACTACATCCTACGGTCGCCTCTTGGCCCTTCGAAGCTTGGGGCATAGACATTGTAGGACCGATCACCCCTCCTTCATCGAGGGGACACTGCTTCATCCTAGCCATCACCGACTACTTCTCCAAATAGGCAAAAACAGTTCCACTGGCAGAAGTAAAGAGCTCTAGGGTGATCAGCTTCATCAAGCATCATGTCATCTACCATTTCGGGGTACCTCGGAGGATTATCCACGATGACGGTCCTCAGTTCATCAGCCATGTTTTTAGCAGATTCTGTGACAAGAACCGCATTCAGAACATGGCATTAACTGCCTACAATCCGGCAGCAAACGGGTTGGTCAAGGCGTTTAACAAGACTATCGTCAGGCTACTCAAAAAGGTCGTGTCATCCAACAAACACGACTGGGACGAAAACCTCGGCGAATGCCTTTGGGCCTACCGCACAACGATACAGACTCCGAAGGGCAACACACCATTCTTCTTAGTCTATGGGAGCGAAGCTGTACTGTCTCTCGAGATCCAGATACCCTCACTCCATGTAGCAATCACAAATCATCTCACAGAAGAAGACAATCAATGTCGCCATCTGCGAGAATTGGAGACACTTGACGAAAAATGTCTCTTAGCTCAACAACACATCAAACTCTATCAAGCACGTATATCACAGGCTTTCAACAAGAAGGTCAAGAAGAGGACTTTCTAAGTAGGCGACCTGGTTCTGGCAGTCAGGAGGCCGATGGTGTTGACTCACAAAATACCAGAAAAGTTCGAGCCCAAATAGGAGGGACCTTTCATCATAGAGACGGTATACTCAAACGGTGCTTACCGCCTCACCTGATCAAACGGGGACTTGTTCATGATGTCCATCAACGGCAAGTTCCTAAAGAAGTACTACTCTTGACATCTTGCAGATATATACTTCCACCTCTACCTAGCAAGGGAATCAGTGGACCTGATCATCAGAGCTCACATACACCCCCCTTTTTACTAAAGTCCTATGCTTTCGGAACCCAGTTGTTCCATTGCATTCTATCTCCAGTAGAAGGACAACCACGTCCACATTACCTCTGAGTTGCTCCTCTATGCCCTACAAAGCAGAATTCTACGCTCCGTAAGACTACGCTACCCATCATGTTCCACGTCCATATTACCTCTGAGTAAACATCCCGTACAGACAACCCCTGCGTTGCCGTACATTGATCGCAGAACTTCCATGTCCACATTACCTCTGAGTAGTTCTGCGTATCCCCCCAGAGTCATTCCTACCACGTCCATAACACCTCTGAGTAGGAAGATTCCATCATTTGAACCCCATATTTGCCACGTCCATATCATCTCTGAGAAAACATGTCGGTTCTCTCAAACTTATTATCTGTACCTAACGACCAAGGTGCGTAAAAGATAATAGGTCCACGCAAATTATCAAGTTCATGACAGCAAGAATGAATACACCATAAAACTCTTTATTCTTTATTTAAAATTAAAGGATTACATCCCCAGCAGGAGTTGCAAATTACACAAAATAACAAAAAAGAAGAGGCTACAATCCCTAAGCATTACCGGAATTGGCTGAAAGCTCTTCGATCGGACGCTTCAAGTCTTCCGTCCGAGTCTCTGCGGTCGGCAGGACTCGGCGTTCGGCTTCTTGACGTATCATTTCTATGGCCTCAGGGGAAGTGTCATCCTCATACTTCTCGTCCAACTGTTGCCGCTGCTGGGCCAGGAAAAGAGCCTGGCGGGTGAAAGCTGCTTCCTCCTCCTTGGATGCTACATGTTCAGGCTGGACTCGCTCAGCATCTAACAAGAGTTGGGCCCGCCGATCTTCAAGGAGGTGAATCTTGGCATTAACCTCCGCTATACTAGCGTCCAACGCAGCTCGCAACTCCACCTTCTCCTGCGTGGAATGAGATAGCCTCTCTACCGCAGCCTCAGCTTCGGCCACCTCGCGTTCCCATACAGCCACGGTGGCCTGATAAGATGACTTAGTTTCAGCAATCAACTTCTCTTTTTCTGCCTCTATCAGGGCGGAGAGATCATTTTGCTGGATACTCTAAAACTCAAAAAGCAGCTGGTCGAGCTCGGCCACCGATGCCTCCAGAATCTCGGCCATATGATCATGGCCCTGGTGGGAACGTATCAGACCGATGTGAGGGAGCGTCATGGTTTTTGCCATCACGAAACTCCCGTTGGCATTCATCACTGTCGATACACCCCTCTGCAGCATCTTATACACTGCCTCAATGATAAACTTCACGTGCTCATCTGCATCCGCCAGCACTTGCGGCGTCATAGCAGGAGTTGGAGGAGCTACTCTGGATGGCGGACCTGAAGAAGTCCCGTCGACCTCAATCTTTGAGGCCGGAACCTCAACTTCTGCGGACCCTTCCTCATCAGAAACTTGAACCCCGCTACTGGCCCGAGGAGCCAGGAGAGCGGAAGGGGCCGAGAGGGGCGTCGATATTATGCCCCAAGTAGAAGGAGCAACAGGGGGTTCCAGCAAACCCTTACCCTTCTCAAGCTCGGAGGAACCACCAACGCCAGGGGCTACCTCCTCCGTCTCCAACACACTAACAGCAGGCCGTACGGGACCTTCCCCCTCTGGCAAAGCAGCGAGATCAGCAATTGTTTCCTGACTCGTCTCCCCTGGAGTCAGGCTCGGCGGACGAGTCTCATTTTCCTCACCGAATCCCTCCGTGGGGATAGAATCCGTCGCTACCTCCCGGTGGGCAGCCACCTCAGCCTCCGCTGCTGAGTCTGGGGTAGGGCTCAACAACGCTTTAGCCGACCTCCCCTCATCATGACAAGAAGGGGAATCAACCCTCTCCTCTATTTCAATCATGTCTGTTGCTCCCGCAACAGGTTCACTCATCTCTGGAGGAACGTCATCTGAAGACGATGAACTCCACTCCACTTCCTCATCCGGAAGCCCCTTATCTGCTGGATCCTCAATGTCAGAGGCCCCCACGGTGGCTTAAACCCTCCCGGGAACTGCTGCATCCTCAGCCTCCCTTCCAACATAATCTGGAGATACTAAAATCTCCACAGGAATGACATTGTCAGGATTCTCCTCCACGAGAGACGCTACAATCGGAGGAATGCGCTCATCAGAAGAGCTCGCCACCTCCTTCGGTTTACTGATGCCCGGTTTCGTAACCCAGGTTTTCTTCTTCAACAGTTCCTACAAAAGGAAATCATATGTCACAAAAATGACAGAAGGAGCCAGATTATGGGGAACGTCTTTACCTCAGCAGGAACTGATTCCAATGGCATTACAGGCGGTACTCCCGTAGCCCCCACCTTTGGAGTCGTTGCTTTTCTCTGCTTTTTTGGTACAGACGAACCGGCTTCTGCGTCAGCCCGCCTCTTTCCAGCTAGGGGATCTTCCCGAGTGCCTCCCGTTGACGCTGCAGCAGCAGCCGATATCCCGCCAACTCTGGTGGACGATATGACCGGGCCACCGCCAACATGTTCTTCGTAGCCTCTAACTGAGTTCCAACAATGAAACTAGTCTCCCTGTCATAATTAGGAGACACAATATTCATGGCACAATACAGCTTAACGGCCGAATACAGGATCTGTGGCCGAGGATTGTGAACTGGTGTATTAAAATGAACCCCAATGCACCCGACATTGTAATATTGCCAACCCCGAGCTCCATCCAGTAAACTTCCAGTAAACCCCAGACTATTATTGGGGTTCTGTAATATTAGCTGGGTGTAACCAAACTGGCGAGCAAACCGGCTCAACAAATATGGATCCAGATAATACTTATTCTGGTTGCGGTAGACCAAGTGGGAAGGCCGAGTACTCTGCAACCAACGAAACCCCCATTTCGGCAGAGTGATCGCATCCTCACCAGAGTCTTCCAAATCTTGGTCAGCCTCGAAATCTTTGAAGATGGGACTGACCTTGACGATCTCCCACTCCTGAAGATAAGACAAGACACTCCTACAGACGGGGATGCCAGTGTGCAGCCACTTCCTCTTATAGAAGCGACGGATAAAGGCGTCACCTTCAACAAGATCATCTTCAGGACCCGTACTCATCACGTTCGGATGATACAGAATCAACCATCCCATCAGATAATGGAATGGTAGCTCAGCTCGGGGAAAGTTGTCTTTCCTGCCCCTTTCACGAACCACGTCGTTAGCAAAATCGCTCAAACACCGCAGCAGGTTACACACCATCGCAGGGAGGAGAGCCAAAGGGCGACCAAAAACCAATTTCAATGCTGGCAAAATAAGGTTCCGGGTCAACCTCTCCACAGAGCCAAATCCGCCCGAGAACACACAGTCCCGGAACCATATCATCAAGTATGCAGTCAACACTGCCTTGGATGACATTCGGTGCACGCAATTCCAGAAACAGCTGTATACATCTTTGCCACTCTCATTTGAACGGGGGGCTTTTTTGCCTAGTCGGCTCATTTCGGAGGTCACTTCCGCGGGTTTCAGCCCCTTCGGAGTCGTAAACCGAATCTTCGAAGAGTCCGCCAGGTCTTGATTGAAGACGTAATCCCTCCAAGCAGTCACATGAGGCTGTGTCTTGCCTTTGTCCTTCCGTTGCATCATATAATGATGGCTCGCCACCTCTTTGAAAACAACCATCATCTCCGGGTCCTTCTTTTCCAGAACAAGGATCTCTTCATTTGACGAAAAATATTCCTCGTACGGTTCCGAGCCCCAGGAAAGCTTGGACACCTCGTACATCTCATGGAGAGCCAATCCCAACTCCCCCACTGGAGTAAAGAAAGTGCTAGTTTGGCTATTGAACATTTTCAGGAGTGCAAGGAACATATGCTTGTTGAGGTCTACGCCGGCCTGTGTGGCACGAATAGCGGCAGTCAGTCCAATCTCTTTAAGCTCAGCCTTGAACTTCGACAACACCCAAAGGGTCAACTCGTCCCACTTCGGCACGTGGTGACACCAACCTTCAACCCTAAAGCCACCTTTCGGATACATAACCTTCGATGTTAGCATCCGATTTGCAAAGTTTGAAGCACCAAAGACAAAGGTGTCATTAGGGACATCACTATAAAGGCTCCCAGGGTGCAAAGTTCGGCAACTGAACAAGGTCCCAGCTCGTGAGGCTATTTTACTTAACAAAATACCTAAAATTAGCTTTTGAAAATAAAACGAGAAAGAGTACAAAAAGTACAAATTGTTCTGGGAAGTATTGCTATGGAAGTCTGATCTGAAGGCGATCACTTTGTTCCTTGGACCATACGATGATGATGAAGAGTACTGCTAGAAGATGAACAGCCGGAAGAACTAAGTCACCAGAAAGGTATCGACGCACTTGGGCACTGATGGCAAGGTCGAATGTTTTCCTGCTTTGCATCACTCTATTCTGTAAGAAAAATTGAAGAAGAATGCTCTCGAAAATCAAAGTCTCTGGGCTCTGATCTCTGTATTCTCTCCTGTCTCTCTGATCTCCTCTTCATGCCGTCTATGTGAAAAAATAAATCTATTTATAGACTTTATCCTTTGTGCATAAAAAAGCAATAAAATTGAGTTTTTACGCTAGCAACTGCCACCCACGATGAAAGTCACCCTCTGTGCACGTTGACACGTGTCCCATTATTTCAACAAAAATTGGAAGCATGTACACACGTTCTTCAATAAGTGTGGCCTGATAGCCACGTAGACAAACCACATTTTAAGTAGTCAGGAAGGATCGGGCGTACAAATGACCCGAAATATACCCTGAGCGTAAAGTGGTAAGTTGGCGTAAAAATAACTCAAAATAAATTCCCCAGCGTAAAGTGGCTAAAATAGCCGTGAGCGTAAAACTTAGCCCAAATAGACTTTACGCTCACAATAGTTTTGAGCGTAAAAGCTCACATAACTATCGTGCGTAAAAAGAAGTGATTTTATTGAGCATAAAATAGCCTTCTCTGTACACCATACGACAAGTATCAGGTTTGGTGACAATTTGACCTTCTCGACTTCTGTGTTTGCATGTTGTCAGCATAATCATTCTGTCAAATCAAATCTTCTGCATTAAATGCGGCCTGACAATCTGTCCCTGAGCGTAAAACTCAACGATTAGCCCTGGCGTAAAATAGCTAGCGTAAAATTTCCAACCTCTTTGACTCAGTCCATAAAGCACTTTTTACGCTCCTACAAGACCCCCTTCAAAGTTTTCAGAATTTAAAAAGACTTCAAAAATTTCGAAATACTTTGAAATATGAAAAGTCAAGAAATGGCACCGGTCAATACCCAACTGTCATAATGAATTTTCTCTCGAAACATTCGAACGCCTCTTCGTCTCCCCGAGTTGTATTGATAATGTTCAGTTTCCCATAGGGAATATGAAGGGTTGATTGATTGTATATATAAGGAAAAGTTTTTCATTCTCACTTCTCATCCTCATATTGTCATGGCACCGAAGAAAGAGATAGAGGATGACAAGGAAAAGGCTCAAGGCTCAAGGCTCAAGGCTTGACATAGAGACGAAGGTCGATCAATCGTTGCGAGCACGCAACTTCATAGAGTACTTTGGACTGACTCCAGCGATCTTCGATCGTATAAATGGTGGTCCTTCAACTGCCTACGAAGAATCCGGTGATGTAGAAGCATTCCTCAATCTGATGCGTCGTTCAGGGATCCACAATGTGCACGAGTTAGGTGCCTCTCTTCGTCAGCCCAGTGAAGGAGAGAAGAAAAAATAATATCTTGTGTAGGGGTGTCATCTTATGCATTGTGACACTCAACTTATCTGTAGGGGCCTACTTTTTTTTATGAAAAAAAAATCCTGGTGTTGTTTTCACCTTTATTCGTGTAGTGCATTGATATAAGATCATTCTACACCTCTTTTGACTGTTTCCATGTTTGCTCATTCCCAAGAGAAATAAAACAACACGTGGTAGCTGTTCAGTGGTTATGAGCGCCTCTTATTAGGATCTTTCCCGAAATAGACTCACACCATCTGCTTCTTTGAACCTTTATAAATAGCTGAGTTAAAGGATACATTCTCATTCCTTTATTTTTCTTCTTCTCCGAAGATGACTTTTTGCAAGACTCCCTCCTCCGACAAGGGATTGATGATGGCAATGCTTTTCGATGTCATTCCCCTACACACCGTGTCATCAGTCGTTGATTCAACAACATCTAATCTCGATGGTAAGCCCATCGTGGAACAATAGCTTTTCTGTGTATAATCATCATTTATCCATTATTATGCGCGTCACATTTCACCGAAATAGGTATTTGATTTTCATAAAAGGGGCAGAGTGCACTTTTCTTTGAGTTAAACTAGGTGCATAATCGGCTGACTTTGAGATTTTGTTGAAAACAAGCGCCTATCTTTGATAGATAAGGCGCGCCTGCTGAAAGCGAGCGCAAATCTTTGATAGATAAGGTGCGCTTGAAAAACGAGCGCAAATCCTTGATAGATAAGGTGTGCTTGAAAAACGAGCACAAATCCTTGATAGATAAGGTACGCCTATTGAAGACAAGCATTTGTCTTTAACTGAACGGAGTGCGCAATCGTCTGTCTTTGATTGGCCAGTATGCGCCTGATGACACTTCTGTTAAAAAAAATTCTTTGCTATTCTCTGCAGAAGCTTGGCTGAAGAACTTTTTCAGAACTGGCATTGGCGATATGGATGTTGTGGGGAGCATTCTTCTGACACACACATCAGGAGCTCATGCGCTTTTGACGCACAAATTAGACAACTCAGAACTCTTCGTGGGATAGAAGGGTCTTCCTCAGATGGTAGGAAGAGCCTTTATACACGGAAAGTTGGATGGTGGAGTCAACTCTAACCCGAGAAGTTGGGTAGTAGAGTTCCTTTCACGGCAGAAATAGGAATCGTATCCCAATGCTGGATACGTTCTTATCTCTTTTGAAGGGCCGTCATTTCTCCACCAGTTGTATTGGCAGCAACACGTCTTCGGGCTGCCATACTCTGGGATTCTTCTCTCGTCTGAGAGAGAACACCAGAGTTAATTCCTACTGTTCTGGTCCCCATTGAGGCTCAGACAGCAAGGAATTGACACCAACAACGAATCCGACGAAGAAGATCCAAAGAAGTAATAGATCTCCATTAGGTCATTGTTGTCGTATAGAATGAAAATCCAAGATGTAATAGATTTCCATTATGATTTGTAAAAAAGTCTAAGAAATGTAATAGACTTCTCAGGAAAGAACTATTGTTTGTTTTAGTATATTTGTCAGAGGTAATATGAACGTGACAAGTCTTCTACACTCCATAACTTGTATCTATCCAGAGGTAATGTAAACTCCCAATATTTTTAAATTATTTTAGTGCCTTAAATTTTTTTTTTTCTATATTAGAATTTATTTGGTAAATGTACGTAAATATAACTGCATGTGTGTCAATATTATATGTGTGCTTGTTAGTATTCCTATTAAATAAGGAAATAATATAAATTCTAGGAATTTTATAAATTATTTTGTAAATTTTTAGGAATTTTTAGTAGCCTAATATATTTATACTTATAGTTATATATATATATATATATATATATATATATATATATATATATATATATATATATATATATATATATATATATAATAGTATATATATATATATATATATATATATATATATATATATATATATATATATATATATATATATAATAGTTGTAAAAAAACGATTGGGGTGGTCGGTCCCAGACCGGCCACAGTACCATAGTATAAGGAAAGGAATAAAGAAAGGAGGAGAAAAGGAAAAAAAATATATTAAAACCAACTAACCCACCCCATGTGGGCGGGTCCCACGCCCCCTAAGCCCCTGCTGCGTGTAGCAGCAACACACTCGACGAAACCCAAGATTTGTGGGTTCACAAATCCAAAACCTATTAGTATTAGGTTTTGTGGAAAGTTGTTATAAATATAACTTTTTCTACAAGCCTCAAAACCCTAATCTTCCAAAACGAAAGTTGAAGCCGATTATACCCCCTTCGCCCACAACTTCGTTTCACCAGCGGCGGAGCTTTGTGCGCGACGAACGGAGCATCGGAAGTCAGCCCCTCGTCACCCACGGTGCAGTTTTCCCACTTAAGGTACCCTACTTCTCTACGATGTAACTTTTTACTCGTAGCACCGATTTTCGATCCGTAAGATTTTTTGGAAAGTAGACTTGACCCTCTTCAAGATTCTCCAGATGGATTTCTAAACAGCCTATCGACTTGCTCGAAAAATCGAGACGAAGTTGAACAAAGATCTGTTTTCTGTAATGCTAAAAACTGTTTTAAAATGACAACTTGTCGGCCAATTTTCTTGCTGTACAGTAAAGTACTGTAGGAAATAATTAAAAATCGTAAAAGACTATAACCGAGATCGTAACACATCTTCTGGATCGTCGTTTCAATTTGCGTGTGAAAAGTAGATTGATATTGAAGTTGAGGAAAAAAACCTGTGCTTAGTTATATTAATTTTTAGAATTTTTTCCGATACGACGTACGCCCCGACAAACCGGGCGACGGGTCATGCGCTATATGCATCGAAAGGCGCGTATGGACGTTACGGACGTGTGGGAACTGACGGAACTCAGTTTCGTCGCGTGTGCGCGACGAAATCAAAGCGTATCCGTCAAGATACCCACGTATCGGCATTTTGCAAACTTGCCCATAACTTCGTGTACAGTCATCGATTCGAGACGAAACTTGTGCCAACAGGTCCAGATCGAAATTCTGGTCCTCCATGCCAAGTTTTGTTCGATTCTGAGAAGGTCGAATCGGAACCCAATTTTGGTGGGCCCGCGACCCACTCAAACGGGCGATTTTGTACACGGCTCATCGGAATCCAAAACTGGACATATCGTTGAGTTCCTCTCCTCAAACTGAAGCCGTAGACCTGTAGTTTGACGACTTTAGAGATCGTAGATTTTGGTACGCATTTCGGTGCAAAGCGGGTCCAACGGCGGACATCGTTTAACCCGAAATTACGATTTTGCCCTGTTCCAGAATTTGACTTTTGACAGACGTTTCCTAGGTATATCTTCTTCACCGATACCATTTTTGATGTTTGTTTCAGGGTTCGGAGTTGTTTGGAGATTGTGACGATTCTTGGCTGACATTATGATTACTTGGACTTGCCACTTTACACCATCAGGCAAGATACCTTGCCACCCTACTCTGTGATTATTATATTCTTATTTTTAGTTGTTATTTTTAGCATTTTATTTCATGATATTTAAACTGTGCGTCCAAGTCACACTTGGGTGCAAGCGACCCTATCGGTTATTTTTCTTGCTTTATTTATTCTCTTGCATTGACTTAGTTTATGGACCACCCACTGATGTTGAGGTATTAGTATATCTCATATTGGCTTGACACTTGTTATATCACGTAATGTGAGTCACATGTAGGACACGTTTCCGCGTAGTTGGCTGGTCACCGATACGTATGGAGCGTGTGACGGATAGGAGTAACTGCTAATAGTATTACATGTTAGAAGACTTAGCGGTTACTAGAGGTTCATATCAGTCATAGAGATGATGATACTAGGCATTGGGTGGAGAGAACAATACCTGACGTATGGGCTTCTTTACACTTCCATGATTACCTGTGCGCTCCTCTGGAGACGCAGGCTCCAGGTGCCCTCTGACGTTTCTTGGAGCGTTATGGACGTAGCCTTTCACATGGTGCCCTCTGACGTTTCCCGAGCATTATGGACGTAGGCCCCTGGTACCCTCTATGGGAACTATGTCGATCCTATTTTCAGCTAGGGTTCATGCGTCGAAGGATTGTATCTCAACTGCATATTCATAGTAGAATGGTCAGGAACCCGATTGCATGCATACCTTTTCTCTTATTATATTATCACAGTTTATATGGCATGGTGTTTTCTTGTATCTTGCTATGTCCCCTGAGGACCTGGTTATCTCTCCAGGTTTAGACGAGTTTCCACAGGAGTACGGAGCGGCATTGGAGCTATCCTACATTGATGACGAGGCAGTGCCTTATGATTCCTAGTCTATTTCTTATCTGAGACAGTTGTAGACATTATTTTATATCTCTTTTCTTTCTATTTTGTGGAGGTCGGACTCCGATCTTATGAGTCTATTTTCATAGCTGTTTGGAGTGAGTATGTTCACCCGGCTATCTTTTGATACTCTTATTTATTTATTTGGACTTCATTATCTTCTGTATTGAGCTGTGATGAGATTAGATATGTTATTCTGGCCTGTGATTATTTATTTACAGCTTATATGCATATGCAAGGATTCCATATATTAGAGTGTTCTTCGTATATGTGCAGCTGGCATGTTCACGTACTTGGTCCTATGTATTTTGGGAGTGGGGCGTTACATGTTTTTGTGGTGGCCCATGCAGGTCTATCTAATATTATTGGGTTACATGACTGTGCCCAACAAGCCTGCATATAGGAATATGAATATCTCATCCAGAACTATTACTATCCCTTGGCTTCCAATCTTTTCGAAACTTCCTTGATTATTCGATTTACTTCATATCTAATCTTCCCTAACATCAATCTATCCTTCTCGTGCCAACAGTATGAATCTACGAAGCGGACGCACTTCTGCCTTGGCCCTCATATCTGGTGAGGAGATTACTTCGGAGGGACAGAATCCTCCCATGACTCCAGCGATACCTTACCAGCCAGGACTGTCACAGCCTACTACGACGCCGACGACGGAGTACCCAGAGGTAGCAGCACCCCCAAGCAGCCAGGCTGGACAGACTACTACCATGCAACCGAGAGGGAATGTACCACTACCTTGTCACGCCCCGCTCCTGTAGGAGCGATCGTCCTCGCTAAGGCGTGATGCCGCACGGGCCTAGGTTGCGCCCGTGCAAGGCCAAGTCCAGAAACGGCCGATTTGAGTTCTAGGCCACAGAGTCGCACAGAGTGTCCCCATTTGCAGCGGAAAATAAATGAACACAAGTTGAATACGAAATCAAACTCTTTATTGATATTCAAGAAGTTACAAGCGGCGCTAGGCCGATATTACAAATCGCTCAAGCTCTCTCTCTGAAACATAAAAGGGCGTGCCAAGTGGCTTACAAGATGGAATGATTCATGGCGATGTTCCGATACATTATGTCCTGTATAGGGTGCTTCAGCTCCTTGCAACGCTCCAAGGCTTCAGAGATAGCTCCGCGCCTTAGCACGTTCGATTGGAAGCTCCGCACCCGCCGACGATACCTGCATCCTGCAAGTAGACTGTGGGGTTATCAGTACATTGTTATGCACTGGTGGGGAGGCTAGCTCGCCCATAATCACTATCATTACCGAACACGTTCCATTTACTTGTGTGCATCTCTATCATTCATTGTCTTTCTAATCTTGCCTTAGGGTCATTTACATGGCATATGATATAACCTATCCCGTGTTACCGATTTCAAGTGTCGCATGGAAATACATGCACAACTTACCCATACTTACCGTCCGGCCTTCCCTGTTCAGAGCAAACCAAGTTAGACAACAGTTCATGTGTAATAACATAACGTAGACGCATTCTTTAACTCATTTGTACTCGTTATCATTTTGGAGTGGCACATTTCAAGTCATTCAGTAGGCACTTGTTCATTTAACTTTTAACTTAGACTACTCTGATTTCAATGCAAGGACTTGCACGTGGATTGCCACCAGCAAAGCCCACTTAATCTATATGCATCGGTCGCTGGCACCACAAGCCATCCTGGACTTTCTCCTTGGTATTTTCGCACCTATCATGGCGTGCGGCTGGTACACCCTGATAGTCTCTTGAAAAATACCCCGCACTTACGTCTCCTGGGGCCAAGCCTCCCCCAGTTAAGCCCGTAAGCCCCTTTTGGATCCGCCTAGGCCGGCATATCCCCCCTTTGATCATGCCGCGGAATCCCCTTTCACGGTCACAGCATACGCCACCCCTCGCTCGTGCCGTTGTCCACGACCATTTCGTATTTTATTATCATTTTAACTTAATGGCTGTCTTTGAGCCTTAGGCTAACCCTTAGCCTTCTTACGTTATCGACCAGGTTGGCGTCCGTGCAGCGCGGGTAGCGAGCCCCGATGCACGTGCCCGTCACACCTGTCGCTAATCCTTCTTTCTTTTCTTATCTTTTCAAGTTTCCTTTCCTTTTCTTTCTTTCTTTCACTTGTTCATTAGTTCATCGATTCATTCACGTATTCATTCGTTGATTCACTTATTCGTTTGCTCTTTCATTTATACATTACACGACTCCTCGTATGGGAGTCGCCTTGGCGACCCATCGGTCCCATAGCCTTTCAATGTTGCTATGATCTACACGGTGCGACTATATTGATAGTCTTTCCGTTTCATTGTTGTAACCCATTCATTGTTTGATTGTTTGGACGTATAGGGAGCATCAACGTAGGCTTGTGCCGTAGCACGAGCATGGAGCGTGGACGAGAGTTCTCGTATTTTCCATGTTACTTTCCATATTCTATACAAGCATACAAGTTGGGATTATTCCCTTAGCTAGGTGCGTTGGGTCATTTATTAGCATGCAAGATGTTATCGCCTAGCGATTCTCGTGTTTGTGTCCGCATTATTATGTGCATAGGCTAAGCAAAGACGGGTTCATCGGAGCCACCCACCTTAGCGATGTTCGCATCGGCCGAGCGATATTCCGAGCGCGCCTTTGAAAGTCTAAGTCTGGATTCATCCTGTCGGGCCAATGTAAGCCTTGCATCGATTCGCATCGATACTTCATCGGGACGAAGCAACTCTTCGGGTCGACGGCTCGTTTGAGTCGTTGCACTTGCCGTTTGGAATCAGCGTTCCGCTAGGACGGAGCGGGTCACTACATAATACACCACTCAAAACAAGTCTCGTCCTCGAGACTTCCTGAGTGCAGGTCATCCTACCATTCCTTAACTCGGACCGTGTACATACCTTAGACAATTTCCTATGCATCATCGTTCGATGGCATCGAACGACACTCGGTTTCTTTCTAAGTTCCGTGTCGTATACGTTTTGGTCGATTTTTTATTGAATAGCCTTTCATTCATTTTAGAGTTGATTGTACTTATTCAATTCGAGTATTTCTTCGTCTTGGTTGCTATTTCTTCGTGTCATGGGACTGGAGTGGTTGCACAAGGCACGCTGGATTTTGCCAAATGCGTGGGTCGTAATTGAGGCAACTCACTTTCGTTTACCTCAATTATCGGGATCACTCGATTCGCTTCTCAAGCGTTTTCGTCTATGAAATCATTATGACTTCTTCTTAGCGGAGTCGACCAAGTCTACAAAATTTCCGTCCGATTCAAGACCAAGAACGACACCATCGTCGAGCATAACTTCCTATCGATGGTTCAATTCGTTGCACCAACTTTTAACTAGCACGATTTTACGTTCACGACACTCGCTCACTCCCCAAGTCGTGCTAGAACTCAGCGTATCACTTGGTTGGATCGTGCACGCATTTCAGGCGTCCCTAAAATACATGTATTCAGCCAAGCCGCAGGATAGTGAGTTTGTCATTCTCACTCGAGTCGCATCGTGCACATACTCAAGCGTCCCTGAGATATATGCATATCAGCCGAGTCTCGTGAGCAGGGTTTCTTACTTTTGATCCACTCTTTCAATCCATGTCAATCCTCAAGCTCAATCCTTTGTTTGCAACTCTTGCAACAGGGGCGTCTCGCCTATCCGCTAGGCCAATTCTCAAGGCTAAGTCAATGTCAGGATTGGAATCATAGTTCCCTAACAATAATGCCAACACTGACCCCAATCCTAGGGTCAAACCAAATTCGGTGGTGCAGGATTTTTCTACCCAAGCTCGTGCCACTCAGATTCCTAAACATCGAGCACGATCACTTAGTTCGCATAGATGCATTCGTTTTGCAACATCTAAATCTGTTCAATCACCAATTCTAAACCAATTCATGTATTCGATCACGAGGTCATCCAGCTCGACAATACGTTCTGCCCCAATCTCACGCGAGTCCGATTATCCACGGCGGTTCATGAATCACCATGCAACGCTCCCGCGGAATAATCATTCTCATCGGGGCGTAACTCTTGTTTGAGTTTAGACTAACTCATTCTCGATACGCAGATTGGACCTACTCAATCCTCAAGTTCAACTCTTCAAACACACAATTCATCCTCAAGTCTCCTTCGTGTCAAACCACAAGTCGAAGCATACGAGTTGCCACGCCAGGCGAGTATCGATCACTCCCGCTGTATGAATCACCATACCAGCGCTCACGCGGAGTGATAGTCCTAGTCGGCGCGACGCATGTGCGAGGCTGGGGTTGCGCTCGCATAAGGCAAGAACGTCTACGTTGTGGTTGACAACGAAGTAAATCCAAGCACTCCATTTTCATCCAAGCCAAGTCTATATTTGATAGTCCGACCGTCATTCATCCTCGAGCCAAGTTTATCTTTTCCTCGACACATCCTTAACGACCCAAGTATAGCATCCAACGGAACAATGATATTTGCATGATCGTCATTTGCCGAGTCGGAGTGCCCCCGAGTTATCGCATATCGATCTTTGATACGCCTCAATACCATCGACGATATGCGTAACCTGACGATCTTCCTTTGCAACCGATTTTCGAGTCATGCATTGATGCTATTGTCCGAGTTGGATATTCCACAATTTCATCGATATTCAAGATCAAGTTCGACCGCTCTCTCCAGCTAGGGTCAAGATCGTTGTTCAAACTCAAGTCGCGATTCATTTGAATCAATCCGAGATCGTACGCGCAATCCTCTAAGTTTCCTCGATCAAGACCATTCATTTACCTCTGTCGTTCCGAGTCGTTTTCTAACTCACGTTGTCTAACGACAAGTTGTCCGAGCGACATCTCGCTCGGGACAATCGAAGTCACAACCAACTAAGTGTGACGCGTTCTAAGGCTTTGCGCGACCGCATCGCCTCGCCGACATACTCGTAATCCTCGATTTCGCTCGAACTATTTCTAAGACGTCCATACACCACTCGGATTCGAGCCATCTGATCTAGTCCTCAATCACATTCTTTTTCTTCTCCGAACCTATCACATACACCACTCGGGTTCAAGCCATACGGTCTAATCCTCAATCACGTTTGCGCTACGCGCTAAGACGTCTTATCGATTCGTTCAACGAATCGCTAACGTAGTCGTTCGCGCCGTTGCGACGCATCAGTCGTTCGCAATAATCCTCAAGGTCCAAATCGATCCTTCGAGTGCGCCTAAGCGTTAACTCGATAACGTTCCTATCGATACACACTCAAAGTGTATCTCCGTTCTTCGATCGAGCGATACGTTGATATCGCTCGCAACCCGATGGCACCCAAGAGTCGAGGTGCGCGACACGCGGACTAAATTGTACCGCTTAACCATCCCGTTCGGACCACATTCAAGTTTGCACGCTCACTTATTCTCGTTCGCAACTCGTTTGCACCAAAGGGTCTAGGTGCGCGATACTCCGCACAACTTAGCCAAAAGGCTGCGTGCAAAACCATCCCGTTCGAATAATACTCCGGTCTCGTGTACCCGTTTGCTATCGTCAACGTAAGCCTATTCAAGCATGCCTCGCGTTTGCTAACTCTTAGAATTTAGTTTTCGTCCGACTCGAGTCCGTCGTGGTTCGGCACAAAGGCCATCGCCTATCGGTCCCGTGCAACCGAGTACTCGTATGAGCTTTCGCAATATTAGACTTATTGTATGGAACATCCCAATGCACAACGAGAGAGAGCATACCCTTCTTTTGTTTCCAACGCGAGCTTTCAAAACTGAGAGAATCGAAATGATGTCCAAGGACGTAAAGCCGTGCTCTGATACCAATCTGTCACGCCCCGCTCCTGTAGGAGCGATCGTCCTCGCTAAGGCGTGATGCCGCACGGGCCTAGGTTGCGCCCGTGCAAGGCCAAGTCCAGAAACGGCCGATTTGAGTTCTAGGCCACAGAGTCGCACAGAGTGTCCCCATTTGCAGCGGAAAATAAATGAACACAAGTTGAATACGAAATCAAACTCTTTATTGATATTCAAGAAGTTACAAGCGGCGCTAGGCCGATATTACAAATCGCTCAAGCTCTCTCTCTCTGAAACATAAAAGGGCGTGCCAAGTGGCTTACAAGATGGAATGATTCATGGCGATGTTCCGATACATTATGTCCTGTATAGGGTGCTTCAGCTCCTTGCAACGCTCCAAGGCTTCAGAGATAGCTCCGCGCCTTAGCACGTTCGATTGGAAGCTCCGCACCCGCCGACGATACCTGCATCCTGCAAGTAGACTGTGGGGTTATCAGTACATTGTTATGCACTGGTGGGGAGGCTAGCTCGCCCATAATCACTATCATTACCGAACACGTTCCATTTACTTGTGTGCATCTCTATCATTCATTGTCTTTCTAATCTTGCCTTAGGGTCATTTACATGGCATATGATATAACCTATCCCGTGTTACCGATTTCAAGTGTCGCATGGAAATACATTCACAACTTACCCATACTTACCGTCCGGCCTTCCCTGTTCAGAGCAAACCAAGTTAGACAACAGTTCATGTGTAATAACATAACGTAGACGCATTCTTTAACTCATTTGTACTCGTTATCATTTTGGAGTGGCACATTTCAAGTCATTCAGTAGGCACTTGTTCATTTAACTTTTAACTTAGACTACTCTGATTTCAATACAAGGACTTGCACGTGGATTGCCACCAGCAAAGCCCACTTAATCTATATGCATCGGTCGCTGGCACCACAAGCCATCCTGGACTTTCTCCTTGGTATTTTCGCACCTATCATGGCGTGCGGCTGGTACACCCTGATAGTCTCTTGAAAAATACCCCGCACTTACGTCTCCTGGGGCCAAGCCTCCCCCAGTTAAGCCCGTAAGCCCCTTTTGGATCCGCCTAGGCCGGCATATCCCCCCTTTGATCATGCCGCGGAATCCCCTTTCACGGTCACAGCATACGCCACCCCTCGCTCGTGCCGTTGTCCACGACCATTTCGTATTTTATTATCATTTTAACTTAATGGCTGTCTTTGAGCCTTAGGCTAACCCTTAGCCTTCTTACGTTATCGACCAGGTTGGCGTCCGTGCAGCGCGGGTAGCGAGCCCCGATGCACGTGCCCATCACACCTGTCGCTAATCCTTCTTTCTTTTCTTATCTTTTCAAGTTTCCTTTCCTTTTCTTTCTTTCTTTCACTTGTTCATTAGTTCATCGATTCATTCACGTATTCATTCGTTGATTCACTTATTCGTTTGCTCTTTCATTTATACATTACACGACTCCTCGTATGGGAGTCGCCTTGGCGACCCATCGGTCCCATAGCCTTTCAATGTTGCTATGATCTACACGGTGCGACTATATTGATAGTCTTTCCGTTTCATTGTTGTAACCCATTCATTGTTTGATTGTTTGGACGTATAGGGAGCATCAACGTAGGCTTGTGCCGTAGCACGAGCATGGAGCGTGGACGAGAGTTCTCGTATTTTCCATGTTACTTTCCATATTCTATACAAGCATACAAGTTGGGATTATTCTCTTAGCTAGGTGCGTTGGGTCATTTATTAGCATGCAAGATGTTATCGCCTAGCGATTCTCGTGTTTGTGTCCGCATTATTATGTGCATAGGCTAAGCAAAGACGGGTTCATCGGAGCCACCCACCTTAGCGATGTTCGCATCGGCCGAGCGATATTCCGAGCGCGCCTTTGAAAGTCTAAGTCTGGATTCATCCTGTCGGGCCAATGTAAGCCTTGCATCGATTCGCATCGATACTACATCGGGACGAAGCAACTCTTCGGGTCGACGGCTCGTTTGAGTCGTTGCACTTGCCGTTTGGAATCAGCGTTCCGCTAGGACGGAGCGGGTCACTACATACCTCCACCACCACCATTCCCTCAGTAGTTTCCCCCACAGTCGGGACCTCAGATGCCTCCACCCCCGACGGATGGGAGCCCTAATAGTCAGTTTATGTATGCCATGATGTAGGCTCAGTGGCAGCAGACTGAGCTGATGAGACAGACGATGGTGGCAGCTATGGCTAGACCTCTACCACCAGTACCAGCACCAACACCAGCACCGGCTCTGCATCCCTATGAAGGCTCTATCAAGAATTTCACATATATGAACCCCAAGGCCTTTAGAGGGACGGAGAAGCCATTAGAGGTGTCACAGTGGCTTATTAGTACCGAGAAGCTACTGAAGGCATCCCAGTTGCTAGCTCGAGATTGGATGACAGTAGTGGACTTACTGTTAAAAGATAATGCTCACCACTGGTGGAAGGAAGAAGAGAGACGATTAGGCACTGGGATCACTTGGAAGCAGTTCTATGATGCATTTTATGAGAGATTCTTCCCTATACATGTTCGAGATGGTCTCTATGACCAGTTCCTTCATCTGAAGCAAGGGAATATGACAGTTGAAAAGTATGACTCAGAGTTCAACCACCTGAGTCGATTTGGTGTGGGATTGATTCCGACCGAGTTAGAGAAGGCAAGAAGATTTCACCAGGGGCTTGCACCAGAGCTCAAGTCTTATACGACTACTCAGTCTCGAGTCTCCCATTCAGCTGTCTTAGAAGAAGCTCATGCTCAGGAGATTCTTCGCAAGGAACAGCAGCAGACATCGAGGCGTCATACCCCAGCAGATACACCAGCCTGAGCTACTCAGAGTGGACCTATCAGGAGGACTACAGGACAGTTCCAGCAGAGGCCCTCACCTTATCATAAGCCTGTTTGCTATTACTGCGGTAAACAAGGACATATCCAGAACGACTGCAAGACTCGCCTTGGATTATGCTTGAGATGTGGATCTAATCAGCACATGCTCAAGGATTGTTCGGAGCAATATGCAATAGTACAAGCTCGGCAAAATTCGAGGCCCACAGCCCCAGCTCTTCCAACACCACGGCCTATAGCAGGAGCACCTCGTCCACCATTACCTCTCCAAGGCACACAGTACAACAAAGCCAGAGTTCAGGGCCCGGGACAAAACTATGGGCAGGCATTCTCACTTGCTATTGAGGATATAGAGACAGAGGCAGAAGTTATAGCAGGTATGGTTCTAGTTGCATCTTTTTCTGCTATTACATTATTTGATACTGGAGCCACTCACTCATTCATAGCCACTAGTTTTTCCACTAGACACAGCATTCCCGTCACACCCTTAGCTAAGAATGTTAAAGTCCTCACTGGATGAGGAGTTGTACCTGTTAGTGGTGTTTGTAGACTTTGTCCTGTAGTGATACATGACAGAGAGATGATGGCACGACTTCTTGTATTCCCTATGCCGACATTTGATGTGGTTCTTGGAATGGACTGGTTGAGCCAGCATTTCGCTCTTATAGACTGCCATAGGAGCAGTATCATCTTTAGACCACCGAATACGGCAGAATTTGTGTTCACCAAAGAAGACGGAGATAGTTGTGATGCACCCACATCGCAGACTCATATGATGATGCATGACACCCCTCAGCACCCTATTATCACAAAGTTCGAGGATGTATTCCCCGAGGAGTTGCCAGGACTACCACCTGACCGAGATATTGAGTTTTCTATTGAGCTTATTCCCGGAGCCGAGCCTATTTCATCTCGAGTATATCGTCTGGCACCAAAGAAGTTGGTAGAGATGAAGATACAGATTGATGACTTATTAGAGAAGGAATTTATTCATGCCAGTATGTCACCATGGGGAGCACCCGTTCTTTTTGTGCCTAAGAAAGACGGGACAGTGCGCATGTGCATTGACTATAGAGTATTGAATACGGTGACGGTGAAGAACAAGTATTTTTTGCCACGTATAGACGATTTATTCGATCAACTGAGTGGAGCAAAAGTATTCACTAAGATTGACTTACGATCGGGCTATCACCAATTGAAGGTTCGGAAGGAAGATATTGCCAAGACGGCCTTTCGATCGAGGTATGGACACTACGAGTTCTTGGTCATGCCGTTCGGTTTGACCAATGCTCCTGCAGTTTTCATGAATTTAATGAACAAGATCTTTCACTAATACTTGGACAAATTTGTAGTAGTCTTTATAGACGATATCTTGATTTACTCCAAGAGTCAAGAGGAGCATGAGCAGCATCTACGGATAGTTTTGGGAACATTGAGGAATGAGCGACTTTTCGCGAAGCTTAGCAAGTGTGATTTCTTTCTCAAGGAGGTATCATTCCTTGGTCATATTGTTACGGGTGATGGTATATCAGTAGACCCAGAGAAGATCACAGCAGTCAAATTATGGCCCGCTCCCATAACAGCTTCTGAAGTGAGAAGTTTCTTTGGACTTGCGGGTTACTACCGACGGTTCGTAGAAGATTTCTCTCGAATAGCGGGGCCTATGACTCGATTGACTTGCAAGGATCAGGAGTTTGTATGGACAAACGAGTGTCAAGCCGCTTTTGACGAGCTGAAGAAGCGATTGACCACAGCACCGATCTTGACACTACCATCGGGCCCAGGAGGATTTGTGATCTGCAGCGACGCATCCGGGAAGGGATTAGGATGTGTATTGATGCAGCATGGTCGTGTCGTAGCATATGCATCGCGACAGTTGAGAATGCATGAGAAGAATTATCCAACCCACGATCTAGAGCTCGCAGCGGTTATCTTTGCTTTGAAGCTATGGAGACACTACTTGTACGGCGAGAAGGTTGATATCTACACTGATCATAAGAGCCTCAAGTACGTGTTCACACAAAAGGAGTTGAATATACGACAGCGACGTTGGTTGGAGTTGATGAAGGATTATGAGATTGAGCTATATTATCATCCGGGCAAGGCTAATGTCGTGGCAGACGCATTAAGCCGCAAGCCCATGGCATACTTTTTGACTACACAGAAGGAATTGATTAGAGACTTGGAGCAGCTTGGTATTGAAGTAGTATTGCCGGGAGCAGATGGCGTATTAGCCAACCTTCAAGTGCAATCATCATTTGTAGAGCGCATCAAGGCAACATTGCCTAATGACGCTAGATTTTGACGGCTCAAGGAGAGGACTGAAATAGGAGAGAAGACAGGATTGAGGATCCACACTGATGGGAGATTACGATGTGGTGATCGTATTTATGTTCCCAATGGAGAGCTATGACAGGAGCTGATGGCAGAGGCTCACAGTTCGACTTACTCTATTCATCTCGGAGGGAACAAGATGTATCGTAATTTATGGCAGTATTATTGGTGGCATAGAATGAAGCGAGAGATAGCTCGTTTCGTTGCCAAGTGCTTGGTATGTCAACAAGTGAAGGCGGAGCACCAGAGGACGGCCGGATTATTGCAGTCGCTACCCATTCCCAAGTGGAAGTGGGAGCACATTACTATGGATTTTGTCACGGGTTTTCCTCGGAGTCCTAGAGGACGTGACGCAGTGTGGGTGATTGTTGATAGACTTACGAAGTCAGCCCATTTCTTACCTTTTAGAGTGGGCCAGTCGACAGAGGCATTGGCGGAGATATATATGGAGCAGATTATGAGATTACACGGTGTGCCTGTTAGTATTGTGTCAGACCGTGACTCGAGATTCACCTCGTACTTTTGGAGGAGCATGCAAGAGAGTTTGGGTACCCGATTGAAGTTTAGCACATCGTATCATCCGCAGACAGACGGCCAGTCGGAGCATACCATTCAGACGCTAGAGGATATGTTGATAGCGTGTATGCTTGATTTTGGCGGTTCGTGGGAGGACCATCTTCATCTTGTTGAGTTTTCCTACAACAATAGCTATCAAGCAAGCATCCAAATGGCTCCGTTTGAAGCATTGTATGGTAGGAAGTGTCGGTCTCCTGTTTGTTGGAGCGACATAGGAGAGCGACAGCTATTGGGTCCCGAGTTGGTCTTGAGCACAGTGGAGACTGTGAAGAAGATTCAGGACCACCTGCGAGCAGTGCAGGATCGTCAGAAGCAGTGGGCAGATAATCGTCGTCGACCCTTGGAATTCAAGGAGGGTAACCATGTGTTCTTGAAGATATCCCCCACCAGAGGCACGATTCGATTCGGAGGACGTGGCAAGTTGAGTCCAAGGTACATCGGCCCTTTCGATGTCTTGGAATGTGTTGGAGAGGTTGCCTATAGATTGGCATTGCCACCGTCATTAAAGGGAGTACATGACGTATTCTATGTATCTCAGCTGAGGAGGTACGTGGCGGACAACAATCATGTGCTTGATCATTCCGAGATCACAGTTGGACCGAGTTTGTCGTACGAAGAGCAACCAGTAGGTATCCTCGATCGCCGAGTGAAGGTGTTGCGAAATCAATCTATTCCATTGGTTCGCGTGGCATGGAAGTATCACTCGCTAGGGGAGTCTACTTGGGAGCGCGAGGACGACATCCGAAACCGCTACCCGCATTTGTTCGAAGGCGAAGGTATGTCTTGCAACTATACTTTCATGCATTGCATTTGATCCCCCGACCCTAGTTTAATTTCGAGGACGAAATTTTCTTTAAGTTGGGTAGGATGTAAACCCCCAATATTTTTAAATTATTTTAGTGCCTTAAAAATTATTTTTTTCTATATTAGAATTTATTTGGTATATGTACGTAAATATAAATGCATGTGTGTCTATATTATATGTGTGCTTATTAGTATTCCTATTAAATAAGGAAATAATATAAATTCTAGGATTTTTATAAATTATTTGTAAATTTTTAGGAATTTTTAGTAGCCTAATATATTTATACTTATAGTTATATATATATATATATATATATATATATATATATATATATATAAAAAATATATATATATATATATATATATATATATATATATATATAAATATATATATATATATATTTTTATATAAATATATATATATATATATATATATATATATATATATATATATATATATATATATATATATATATATATATAATAAAAAATATATATATATAATAAAATATATATATATATATAATATATATATATATATATATATATATATATATATATATATATATATATATATATATATATAATAGTTGTAAAAAAACGATTGGGGTGGTCGGTCCCAGACCGACCACAGTACCATAGTATAAGGAAAGGAATAAAGAAAGGAGGAGAAAAGGAAAAAAAATATTAAAACCAACTAACCCACCCCATGTGGGCGGGTCCCACGCCCCCTAAGCCCCTGCTGCGTGCAGCAGCAGCACACTCGACGAAACCCAAGATTTGTGGGTTCACAAATCCAAAACCTATTAGTATTAGGTTTTGTGGAAAGTTGTTATAAATATAACTTTTTCTACAAGCCTCAAAACCCTAATCTTCCAAAACGAAAGTTGAAGCCGATTATACCCCCTTCGCCCACGACTTTGTTTCACCAGCGACGGAGTTTTGTGCGCGACGAACGGAGCATCGGAAGTCAGCCCCGCGTCACCCACGGAGCAGTTTTCCCACTCAAGGTACCCTACTTCTCTACGATGTAACTTTTTACTCGTAGCACCAATTTTCAATCCGTAAGATTTTATGGAAAGTAGACTTGACCCTCTTCAAGATCCTCCAGATGGATTTTGAAACAACCCATCGACTTGCTCAAAAAATTGAGACGAAGCTGAACAAAAATCTGTTTTCTGTAATACAAAAAACTATTTTAAAATGACAACTTGTCGGCCAATTTTCTTGCTGTACGGTAAAGTACTGTAGAAAATAATTGAAAAAAGTAAAAGACAATATAATCGAGATCGCAACACATCTTCTGCATCGTCGTTTTGATTTACGTGTAAAAAGTAGATTGATATTGAAGTTGAGAAAAAAAACCTGTGCTTAGTTATATTAATTTTTAGAATTTTGTCCGATACGACGTACGCCCCGACAAACTGGGCGACGTGGTCGCGCTCTATACGCATCAAAAGGCGCGTATGGACGTTGCGGACGTGTGGGAACTGACGGAACTCAGTTTCGTCGCGTGTGCGCGACGAAATCAACGCGTATCCGTCAAGATACCCCCGTATCGACGTTTTGCAAACTTGCCCATAACTTCGTGTACAGTCATCAATTCGAGACGAAACTTGCGCCAACAGGTCCGGATCGAAATTCTGGTCATGCATGCCAAGTTTGGTTCGATTCTGAGAAGGTCGAATCGGAATCCAATTTTGGTGGGCCCGCGACCCACTCAAACGGGCGATTTTGTACACGGCTCATCGGAATCCAAAACTGGACATACTGTTGAGTTCCTCTCCTCAAACTGAAGCCATAGACATGTAGTTTGAAGACTTTAGAGATTGTAGACTTTGGCATGCGTTTCGGTATAAAGCGGGTCCAACGGCGGACATCGTTTTAACCCGAAATTATGATTTTGCCCCTGTTCCAGAATTTGACTTTTGGACAGGCATTTCCTAGGTATATCTTCTTTACCGAGGCCATTTTTGATGTTTGTTTCAGCGTTCGGAGTTGTTTAGAGATTGTGACGATTCTTGGCTGATATTGTGATTACTTGGACTTGCCACTTTGCACCATCAAGCAAGATACCTTGCAACCCTACTCTGTGATTATTATATTCTTATTTTCAGTTGTTATTTTCAGCATTTTATTTCATGATATTTAAACTGTGCGTCCAAGTCACACTTGGGTGCAAGCGACTCTATCGGTCGTTTTTCTTGCTTTATTTATTCTCTTGCATTGACTTAGTTTATGGACCACCCACTGATGTTGAGGTATTGGTATATCTCATATGGCCTTGACACTTGTTATATCACATAATGTGAGTCACATGTAGGACACGTTTCCGCGTAGTTGGCTGGCCACCGATACGTATGGAGCGTGCGACGGATAGGAGTAACTGCCAATAGTATTGCATGTTAGAAGACTTGGCGGTTACTAGAGGTTCATATCAGTTATGGAGATGATGATACTAGGCATTGGGTGGGGAGAACAATACCTGACGTATGGGCTTCTTTACACTTCCATGATTACCTGTGCGCTCCTCTGGAGACGCAGGCTCCAGGTGCCCTCTGACGTTTCCCAGAGCGTTATGGACGTAGCCCTTCACATGGTGTCCTCTGACGTTTCTCGAGCGTTATGGACGTAGGCCCCTGGTACCCTCTATGGGAACTATGCTGATCCTATTTTCAGCCAGGGTTCATGCGTCGAAAGATTGTATCTCAACTGCATATTCACAGTAGAATAGTCAGGAACCCGATTGCATGCATACCTTTTCTCTTATTATATTATCATAGTTTATATGGCATGGTGTTTTCTTGTATCTTGCTATGTCCCCTGAGGACCTGGTTATCTCTCCAGGTTTAGACGAGTTTCCACAGGAGTACGGAGCGGCATTGGAGCTATCCTACATTGATGATGAGGCAGTGCCTTATGATTCCTAGTCTATTTCTTATCTGAGACAGTTGTAGACATTATTTTACATCTCTTTTCTTTCTATTTTGCGGAGGTTGGACTCCGATCTTGTGAGACTATTTTTCATAGCTGTTTGGAGTGAGTATGTTCACCCGGCTATCTTTTGATACTCTTATTTATTTATTTGGACTTCATTATCTTCTGTGTTGAGCTGTGATGAGATTAGATATGTTGTTCTGGCCTGCGATTATTTATTTACAGCTTATGTGCATATGCGAGGATTCCATACATTATTTTATTTTTATTCTGTGTCTTTTTTTATACATAGTACTTCTTAAGAAATTTGCCATTGATCGACATCATGAGTAAATCTCCATTGGGTTTAGATAACCGATAGGCACCGTTGGAAAAAACTGTCTCAATAACATAAGGGCCTTCCCATTTTGCTTAGAATTTCCCTTTGCTCTTATGAGTCATCACCATCGGTCTTCGAACAGCTAATACTAGTTCACCGACTTTGAATACCCTCTCTTTAACTTTACGATTGAAAGTTCGAGATATACGGGCTTGATATAGCTCAATATGCTGTTGAGCTTGAAGACGCTTCTCGTCCAATCCTTCAAGTTCTTGGAGTCGTAAGCGAGCATTGTTCTCTGTAGTTAGATCATTAGCAATGGCTATTCGAAGGGATGGAATCTGAATTTTCAGTGGAAGGACAGCCTCACATCCATAGACCAATAAAAATGGTGTAAAACCAGTAGGAGTTCGGATTGTTGTTCGATAAGCCCATAAACATTCTCCAAGTTTCTCATTCGAATCACGTTTATTAGAAGAGACAAACTTTTTGAGAAGTTTGATGATCGTCTTGTTGAAAGCTTTGGCTAAACCATTAGCAACTGGATTATAAGCCGTAGAAGCCAGGTTTTGGATTCGATTCTTATTACAAAACTGATAAAATGCCTGAGTGGTAAATTGTGGTCCATTATCATGTATTATCAGTCGAGGGATCCCAAAACGATAAATAACATGATATTTGATGAAATTAACCACATTAGATATTTTTACCTCAACAAGAGGAACTGCTTCCGCCCACTTAGAAAAGTAATCGGTTATAGCCAATATAAACCGATGTCCCTTGACAAAAGAAGGATTAATTGGACTAATAATGTCCATGCCCCAAGCTTCGAAGGGCCAAGAAGCTGCTGTAGGATGCAAGAATTCAGACGGTTGATGAATAAAATCAGCATGAATCTGACATGCTTTACATCGTCTGGCATAATCCACAGCATCTGCTATCATGGATGGCCAATAATACCCCATTCTTCGAATGCGGTCTTATAATTTTGGACCAGGTTGATGGGCACCACAGACACCATCATGAGCTTCACGAAGTGTTTATTTGGCTTCACTTTCTGAGAGACAACGCAGCAAAAGTCCATCATATGAACGACGATATAGCATATGTAAAGACGAATCATAATAAAATCGAAATGATCGTCTCCTGATCGATGCAGCTTCTTTTGGATCTTCAAGTAAAATCCCATGAACCGCATAATCAATAAATGGAGTTCTCCAATCCCTCTGTTGGGAACTTGATTCTGTAATATAACTCTGTTCAATATTCTGATTATTCTTTACACAGAATAAGTCTCGGTCCAACAAAGTAATGGTATTTTGTCTTCGAATTGAAATAGCCAAATCTGTAGCTAAGCTAGCGAGAGCATCAGCTTCAAAATTCTGAGAACGTGGTACGAATTCGATTAAGAATCCTTTAAATGAAAGGACCAACTCGATTACCACTTGATAATAAGGGATGAGGTCAGGATTTCTGACTTCATATGTCCCTCTAACCTGATTAACAATCAGTTGAGAATCTCCATAAGCTTTTAGAAACTCGATGTCCAACTATTTTGCTACTTGGAGACCAATCAACAGAGCATTATATTCTGCCACATTGTTGGAGCATGGCTCATTGAGAGAATAAGCTCGATATATGACCATTTTGTCAGGAGAAACCAAGACAATTCATACCCCAGAGATAATATTGCCTTTAGGTCCAACTCATGACGCTCCATCAAAATATAAATGCCAAATATTATTTTTTAAAGTCATGTTGCAATCCACAACTTCATCTGGAATGTCCTCATATAGCTTCGATGTTTCAGGTATAGGATGAGCTGCTAAGAAATCAGCTAATGCTTGACCCTTCACTGATTTTTGAGGTACATAGACCATGTCATAAGGAGTGAGCAACATCACCCAGGTAGCTAATCTGGAGTTAAGAATGCTTGGTTTTCTCATCAATACCCGAATAGGATTTATTCTGGATATAACGTGAATAGTCTGTCCTGTCACATAGTGTCGTATCTTTTAGACAGCAAAAACCAAAGCCAGACATTCTTTTTCTACAGGAGTATACCTGTGTTCAGCTCCGACCATCATTCGGCTAAGATAATAAATTGCCTGCTCATGACCTTTGTCACTTTTCTGTGCAAGAAGAGCACCAAGTGAATGATCTAAGGCTCGAACATATAGCAAAAATGGTCTTCCTACCACTGGTGGTACCAAAACAGGTAGATTTGTAAGTTATTGTTTGATGTCATTGAAAGCTTTCTGACACGCTTCATCCCAAACAAATGATACACCTTTCTTTAATAGACGGGAGAAAGGTTGACATCTCCCAGAGAGATTGGATGTAAATCTCCTGATATAAGCAATACGACCTTGAAAGCCTCGGAGTTCCTTTAGATTGCGTGGAGGACGCATTTCAAGAATTGCTTTGATTTTATCAGGATCAACATGAATACCCTTAGAAGTGATGACAAATCCCAAAAACTTGCCACTGAAAACCCCTAAGAAAGACTTAGTAGGGTTCATTTTCAATTGATGCTGACGCATCAATTCAAATATTGTCTTCAAGTCTTGAATGTGATCATCTTTTGATCGACTTTTGACAGCAATATCATCTACGTAACATTCAACTGTCTTCCATAGATGTTCTTGAAAGATGTTGCTCATAGCCCATTGATATGTGGCACCGACATTTTTAAGACCAAATGGCATAACCGTATAGCAGAAA
Organism: Iris pallida; assembly: GCA_029216955.1. NCBI lineage: Eukaryota > Viridiplantae > Streptophyta > Magnoliopsida > Asparagales > Iridaceae > Iris > Iris pallida. The sequence goes on from JANAVB010031619.1 coordinate 12,139,703, forward strand.
ACCCCAAGGGGTGTACGAAAAGCAGTATGCTTCTCATCTCCTGGATGCATCTTGATCTGATTGTATCCTGAGAATCCATCCATGAAAGACATGCATTCAAAACCACATGTGTTGTCTATCATGACATCAGTAATTGGAAGTGGAAATTCGTCCTTTGGACAAGCTGCATTAAGATCTCAAAAATTTATACAAACTCGGACTTTTCCGTTTTTCTTCATAACAGGGACAATATTGGCAACCCAGTCTGGGTGTTGTTCTTCACGAACAAAGCCACATGTAATCAACTTTTTGACTTTCGCTTCAATTGCATCCATCATATCTGGTCAAAAACGTCGATGTTGTTGTTTTATAGGCTTGGCATTAGAAAGAATATTGAGTTTATGAGTAGCAACTTTAGGATCTAGACCCGGCATATCCTCATAACTCCATGCAAAGATATCAATATATTCTTTAATCAGTTTTATCACCTCTTCATTTTTATCTTCGGAAAGGTTCTTACTGAGCCCAAGGGTCATTTTCAAATGATTCAGATTCTTTTTCAGTTTGAACCATGTTGACTGAGAATACACATTCAGATTTATCGTAATAGTCCTCTCCTGTATATGAGGAGTGGGATGTATCAGATTCAATGAAATGGATTTCTTCCGGATCTGAGGCTTGTGAAGAACTAGAAGAGAAATCTTCTTGTATATCGTCATTAAACATGTGGAACGGATCATATCCCAACCTATGACGAGTTTCTGGTAAAACGGATCACCACATAATTGTAATCGTCTACCCTTACTTTGATTGAGACCTTGCATAGTCTTCAAATCATATTTCATATTCTGGATAATCTTGAAAGATTGTTGACTATATTTGTCAATTCGGATTCTTCCTTTATCTTTATCTCTAAGATCATCCGTCTGAACAACAGGGATATTTCTAGCCAGGCCAAACACAATTTGGCGCTTGTTTTTCTGATCAGACGGAATCACGAAATAAGATTCTTCTTGACGTCTAAAAGTTACATAAGCTTGCGATGAAGCGGCTACAGGAAGAAGATAGGGAGAAGATGTTAAGAACCTTTGAGCATAAGGTCCAACATCAACATGAGGAGGAAATTTTTTTTCTTATAGTCAATGTATAAAGTTTCCTCTGTATCTATGTCATCTTTATATTGATGACTTTGATCATCAGGAGATAAAGCCATTCTTTCAACAAATTTGATAGCCATATACTCAAAAAGGAAATCTTCATTGATATCAGAAAGTACAGAATGATCAATATTTACATCATTTACAATTTGACTACTACGCTTCGGATTGATTATTAACGGACCATCATCCGTCTTTTGCGTAGACTTGTCAAGGTTGATGACCACTGGTGGTTCTGAATCATTCGTACGAGAAGTACGTCCCTTGACTTTGATCATAAGAGGTTGAACTTGGCTCTTGACAGGAATACTCATTGATTCCTCAGATGAAGTAAGAGTTCTTCCTTTGACCTTGATCATCAGAGGTTGATCACTGACAGGTTGGGGTTGGATTCGACCTTTGACCTTGACCTTCAAAGGTTGGTCTTCTGGAGGATCTTCATTGACAGACTGATCTTCAACAGGTGATTGATCTTCAGCTATATCTGATATATCCTTCACATGCTCTTATTTGTAGAGTATTGAGTCTGAAAAATAGGCTTCAACACCCTTGAAGGGATTGATATCAGCAAATTTAGTCTTCACAACTCCTTATGAATCCACGTACTTGAAGCATTGGTGGAGAGTTGAAGATACAATATTATGATCATGTATCCACGGTCGCCCGAGAAGGATGTTGTAGGATACATCGGAGTTGATAACATAGAAAGTAGCCATGGTTCGAAGATCACCAATCTGAATCTTTAGACGACTCTTTCCCAGTGGTTTACTCTTGTCAGAGTTAAAACCAACTATTGTGGTACTAGTGTAAGTCAACTCACTAGTAGGAATCCTCAAAGGTCTTAGCATATTCTGAAGAATTATGCTAATTGAAGACCCAGGATCAATGTAAATCCTGTCAATTTTAGTGGATCCGATATACCCAGTGTAGCACAAAGGCCTGTCATGCTTGTTATGCTTCAATAGTATGTCTTCTTGTGTGAAGGTAATATTAGGAATTGCCTCCATCACACTATGACATTGTAGACACGATACTGGTATATTATCAGGACCCTTGAGTTGAGCCAAGCATGAATCTGCTTGAAGCAAAGCTTCACTCAAAGTCTCCATGCTTTCTTTAGAAAGACGAAGCAGCTCAAATATAGATAGTCTAGCCGGAGTATTGGCTAACTGAGCTAGAATATCAAATTTATAGGGCTTCATCATTACCCCTTGACTGGAAGCAGAATTCAAAGGAACGTCAAAGCATACTGCTTTCTGTTTTCCCTTTTCAATCACAGATGGTTTTGCAGGAACATGAGATGGTTGAGTTGGTGATGTTTCAACATCCTCTATTTCTTTGGAGGATCCCTCATAATCTTTGTGGTACTCCTTCCTAGATCTTGTACCAGCAAAAGCTTCTTCTACAGATTCAAAAGAAGAAAGTGCCATATTGCAGGATTTAGCCTTCCTTCCCTTAACCTTCTTCTTGTGAGGATTTTTATGAGGAACCTCAGAACCCAATCCGACAGTGGATTTTTGATTTTGAATTTATAATGGAAGTCGTATTCCTTTATCATAATTCAAACCCTCTGCCTTTTGAAAATCATAGCCCATCTTTTTCATGAGAAGGACTGATTGCTGACTGTATAAGTGAATGGGAAGCAGACTTTTAATAGGTGGTTCAACAGAGGAAGGAGAAGAGATCTCTGTAACTACAAGAGAATGAGGAATAGAAGCCTCTGTAGCTACGGGAGGAGAAGGATTCGAGATACAAAGAAAAATCCCTGTAGGAGCTTTTTCATAAGCAGCAAAAACTTGTTGTGCCCTGTATAAGGGAACACTGTTCATAGCTAGCCACTGCTGATGAGTCAACTTGAGCTTGGTAGGAGGAGCCAGACTTGGAGGACATATGTTCAAACCTCTCAGTCTATCTTCCAAAGGAATGCCATTCCATAGATGATCTGAATCATCAGGATCTGGAATAACATAAGAAATCATGTTGCAGGTTTTGACTTTCTTACCCTTCTTGGATTTTGAAGTTTTTCCTTCATCTTCCATTTCAGGAACTAGGTCAGGATGTACCCACATAATTTTACCATTCTTTAATGTGAGAGACAACAATCCTTCATTTTCCTCTCTGGCAGGCGGAATATTCACAATCTTCATCGTCACCTTCGGAATTAGGATAATCCCATCTGGGACTTGTTAAGGAGGAAAACCTCCGAATTGAAAAGAAACTATATTGGTTGTGACCGTATGCTCATCGTTAGTTAAAGCAATGGAATTGGCATTGATTAGTTCTTGAATTTTCTTCTTTAGAACATAACAAGCCCTGGTGGAATGATTTATGTATCTGTGATAGATACAATACTTGGGATTGTCAGTCAGATTTACCTCATTAGGCCTTTTCGGCTCCGAAATCTGAAGTTTGCCGCTCTTTACCAGACATTAAAATATCCTTGGGATATCACTCTCGTCAAAAGAGTATTCTTCTTTTGGCTTAGAAGACTCCTGATTATTCGGCGTCGTTTTGTTCTTGGAAAGATTAACCACGAGGGTATCCTTTCCCTTCCTATTACGATTGCCGATATTATTACCAGAAGAGCCTTTCTTTCCTTTATCCTCTGAAGCAAAAATCATGCCATGTTCATGAGCCAACCTACCATTGGTCTCGGCAGAAACTGCCGCTATAATAAACGAGGCCCAATCTGTGAATTGGGAACCCGTAAAGACAGCAATGGATGATCACAGATTCATCTTGTATGTATCAATCAACGCTAAATCTGGCATACCATGAGGCATTTTGAGAGTCGCCTGTCGAAAACGTTCGATGAACGTCCGAGCATCTTCCTTCTCCTTTTGTTTGATTTCTATTAAGGAGGATATATTCATGTCCATGCCCCCTTCATAGAAACGGGAGAGAAACATTGCTTTAAATTTGTCAAAAGACAAAATGCAATTGTCGGGTAAACTACGATACCAGTCGTAAGCTGAACCCGTCAAGCACCCGATGAACACTCGAGTGAGAAGAGCATCATTTTTCTGCAGATGCACAGTCATAATATCAAAGTAATTGATATACTGACTAGGAGAAGTCTTTCCATCAAACAATACCATTGATTGTGGCTTGAATTTCGGTGGAAAGGGTACATCATTCCAATGAGGAGGATAAGGTTGCTTAATCCCTAACCTCTGGAGCTGATCCTTGTGCTTCAAAACTTCAAATTGTGCCTTTAGTTCACACACTGCTTGAATAGTTTCACTGGTTTGAGGAAGCACATTTGATTGAATAGTTGTTGGATGTACCGTGACCCCCATTGGAGGTGGTACATCTTCTGGAATGATGGGATCTGGAGATACAGAATTTTGGTTAACACCAGGCTCTTGATTATTCAAAGGTATGTCAACCCCTTGATGTTTGCCATTGATTGTAAAAGAACAGAACAATTATCGGAGGACTGAACTTAGACTCACAATACAAACTCGCTCGTACAAAGAAAGCCTAGGGACGAAAATCTAGGTACAGCAGACTAAGTACGATTGTTTATTTTTGATTCTGGGGGGTGACGATAGAGGCTCGGGAAAGCGACGGCCGCTCTGCCTTACTCCTTGGACGATCAGTATGCAGCCTTGGCTCGGGGAAGATCTGCTTGGCGTTGACGAAGAAAGGCTCTTCTTACTCTCCTCGGGTGGCTCTCCTGGCTTCTCTCTCTCTGTGAGTATCAAGAAGAAAGGGGGAAGCTCTCTCTGTGTAGATCTCTTTCTTCTTATTTTTTTATTCTTTTGTTGCCGACCTCTCTCTCTCTCTTCCTTTTTTTTTTTGACTCTGTCTATTTTGCAAGGGAATGGCACCCTGCTATTTATAATAGTGGGGAAGCATCATTAGGGTTTGGCTGATTACCCGTTCTCAAAGTGGCGACGGCCTGGTGATTGATCAATCTGGACCATTAGTCTTGAGTGTGAAGGATCTGGACCATTAATGTGGATTATGCCAAATCCCATCATTAATAAATGTTGATTACAATAAATCTCCATCATGATGATTTGCTGATGTCTGCAAATCTAAATGAATCAATTTAATTCATTCTCTTGCCACGTGTCCCAAATTATTAGAATCTGACCCAAAATTTGATTATATTTAGGACACGTGTCCTGTCATCATTATTGAGCCGCATGAGGAGTGTTCATATTTGGGCCACATGAAGGTCGTCATGACCGAGCCGCATGGAAGATTTCATGACCGAGCCGCATGAATAGTCTCTACACTCGAACCGCATGAAGGTTGTCATGACCGAGCCGCATGAATATGTTCATGACCGAGCTGCATGAATATGTTCATGGCCGAGCCGCACGAGAGTCTTCATGGCCGAGCCGCATGGATTTCTTCATGGCTGAGCCGCATGGGGGCCTTCATGGTTTGAACCGCATAGATTTCTTTGTACTGGCCGTATAAACTCGTCTAGTCTGGCCGTATGGACCTGCCTCGAAGCTTGGTAGACAGCGCCGTATTGGTGAAGATTTTCCTTATTTCCTAGAAAAATTCTGCTTTTCGTGTCAGTCATTATGACAACTTTATGTCAGGTCTGTCATCTGTCAGCTGTCAGCCGTCAGAACATTAAATGCGTCCAGACGTTGAGCACAGCTGTTTTGAATGCCACATGGCCTCTCTCTCTGAGCCGTATGGAGTTTACTCGAGCTGCCTATGTGTTTGAGCCGTATGGGACTCCTGAGCCGCATGAAGCTCGTCTGATTTTGAGCCGCATGAAGCTTCCTGAGTTCTGTGCCACATGAAGAACGTTTCATGACCGAGCCGCATGAAGGACGTCTCATGACCGAGCCGCATGAAGGACGTCTCATGACCGAGCCGCATGAAGGACGTCTCATGACCGAGCTGCATGAGGAATGTCTCATGACCGAGCCGCATGAAGGACGTCTCATGACTCGCATGAGGAATGTCTTGATCAGCCCGTGCACTCGCTTTGTGGGCCCGGGTATCCCGAACACACGAGTGCATAGGTATCATGTTTGCTCCCTGATTAGAAACACTTGCCCTCGATCTTTGTTGGGAGACTCTTGAGAACCACTCTGTCCGTTTGCCGCCGGGGGCTGGACACGAACGGCTTTGTACAACTTTCCATCAGAGGCCCACTTAGCGGGACGCTCGTGATGGTCAGAGGTTGGGACAGCTGACTGAGCCCGAAGAGCCCGCGCTGCCCTAGACTTCTTCTACTTAGCACCCGAAGGTGCGCAATAGGAAGAGTCCAAGTTTGGAAGGAGGGAAGAGAAGTTGGTGCCCTTTTCAAAGGAGGTAAGGGGGCTCTATTTATAGAATGGAGTAAGCCCTTTCTTCTTCTCCTTTCCGATGTGGGACTAAAAGCAATATTTTCCATGCTTCTACAGGACCCCCTTCAAAGTTTCCAAATTGCAAATTTGGAACACTTTGAATAAGAAGCATGGAAAGTAGATTTGTTTAGGTGTGGCAATCCAATCAGAGGTAGCATGGACGTGATAGGTTTGGGTACTTCCGCTGGGGATGTTATGTGGACTTATCATCCTTGGCGTACCTTGGTTTTAGGTACGGATAATAAGTTGAGAGAGGGAACCATCATATTTACTCAGAGGTGGTATGGACGTGGTAAATATAAGGTTGATGGTAGAGCTTTCCTACTCAGAGGTGATATGGACATGGCAGGAGCGAACTCGAATGAGGATACATAGAACAACTCAGAGGTGCTATCAACATGGGAGTTCTATGCATTGGGTGAAAGAATGCTATGGAACAGCTGGGCTCCGAAAGCATGTGATGATGAGGAAAGATGTGGATGTACTAAGGGACCTAGTACGGCATTTGTGGTCAGCAGAGGACATTTGTGGGCCTATTATCCTTGGCATACCTTGGTTTTAGGTACGGATAATAAGTTTGATAGGGATACCTAGGACAACTCCGCGGTAAGGCGGATATGGAGGTTCTTGGTATCGGGCGAAAGAATACCATGGAGCAGTGAACAGTTTTCTGTTTTCTTTCACTGTTTTTCTTTTCTTTTTGTCAAGGGATGTGATCCCAGATGATGTAGTACTTTGAATTTTGAATAAATGATCATGTTTCAACTCATCTTCTCTTTCTTGTACTTGTGGTGTTTGTAGAATTGGACCTGCTGGGGGATTATTTGTGGACCTGTTACCCTGGGCGTACCATGGTTTTAGGTACGGATAACAAGTTTGGTCAGGATATCCGGAACAGCCATGGCAAAGTGGTCATGGGTGCTCTCGGTATTGGGAAAAAGAATGCCGTAGAGCAGCTGGGCTCCCGGGGTATGGTGAGATGGTGGATTTATGCTAAGAAGCTTAGCAAGGGATATTTGTGGACCTATTATCCTTGGCGTACCCTGGTTCAGGATACGGACAATAGGATGAAAGGAAACCAACATATTTGCTCAGAGGTTATGAGGACATGGCAAGCATGAGGGTTTTACCGTAGAATCTTCCTGCTCAGAGGTAATGAGGACATGGCAGGGAAGACTTCACGGAAGATATTCGTGGTCAACAGCGGACATTTGTGGTCAACAGAGGACGTTTGTGGTCAACAGAGGACATTTGTGGTCAACAGAGGACATTTGTGGCCCTATTATCCTTGGCGTACCCTGGCTTAGGATACGGATAATAGGATGAAAAGGAACCAACATACTTACTCAGAGGTAATGAGGACATGGCAAGCATGAGGGTTTTTGTTTCACCGCGGAATCTTCCTACTCAGAGGTAATGAGGACATGGCAGGAGAAAACTCAACGGAGGATATTTGTGGACCTATTATCTTTGGCGTACTCCGGTTGTGGGTACAAATAATAGGTTGAAAGGGAATCGACATACTTACTCAGAGGTAATGAGGACATGGCAAGTATGAAGTTTTCTTCGACGGAGCCTTCCTACTCAGAGGTAATGAGGACATGGCAGGAGTGGGCTCAATGAAGAGGGGTACATTGAATGACTCAGAGGTAATAAGGACATGGAAGTTCTATGTAAAGGGGTGATTTGTTTTTGGCGAAAAATGGAACGACTCAGAGGTAATGAGGACATGGCCGTTTTAGAAATTTGTGGATCTGTTACCCTTTTTGTGCACTGGGAGTGCGGGTAGTGGATCATGAGGGAGGATCCCTTCCAGGAAAAAAGATCAGAGGTATGATTATACGTGACTTACTATCTGAGAGAGTGACCGGAATGTAAGTACATAATTTGGATTTTCTAGAATATTGAGGAAATGAGAGTTCAGTGGCACCAGCGGGTGCATGGCTCGGTAATCTGAAATGTTGTGGATGTGGGTTCAGTGGTATCAATGGATACGTGACTCGATAATTTGGAAAATGGTGGGTGCGAGTTCAGGGGTACTAAGAGGGTACATGACTCGATAATTTGGAGAATGTTGTCTAAACATAGTATTTCTTCAGAAACTTGCCGTTGACGGGCAACATAAGCAAGTCCCCATTCTGCTTGGCGAGGCGGTAGGCGCCGTTGGAGAACACGGTCTCGATGACAAATGGACCTTCCCATTTTGGCTGGAACTTGCCTGCGGTTTTGTGAGTCATGACCATTGGTCTCCGAACTGCCAGAACGAGATCGCCCACTTGGAATGTTCTGATTTTGACCTTCTTGTTGAAGGCTCCTGAGATACGTGCTTGGTATAGCTCGATCCTTTGCTGGGCTAATAGGCGCTTTTCGTCCAAGGCCTCCAACTCTTGTAATCGACGTCGATAGTTATCATCCGTTGTCAATTGATAAGTGAGGGCGACGCGGAGTGAGGGAATCTGAGTTTCCAGTGGGAGGACTGCCTCACTCCCGTATACTAAAGAGAATGGTGTATTCCCAGTAGCTGTTCGAACTGTGGTGCGATAAGCCCATAAGCATTCGTCGAGCTTCTCGTTCCAGTCGCGTTTGTTGGAGGAGACAAACTTCTTGAGGAGTTTGATGATTGTTTTATTGAATGCCTCTGCCAACCCGTTTGCTGCTGGGTTATATGGTGTCGAAGCGACATTCTGAATGCGGTGCTTATCGCAGAATCGGTAGAATGCATGGCTTATAAACTGTGGACCATTATCATGGATGATCCTCCGCGGTAGTCCGAAGCGGTAGATGACGTGATGCTTAAGGAAGCTGATCACGTTTGAAGTCTTAACTTCTGTGAGTGGGACGGCTTCCGACCATTTGGAGAAGTAATCGGTGATCGCAAGTATGAAGTGATGTCCTCGGGAGGAAGGTGGGGTGATTGGACCAATGATATCCATTCCCCATGCTTCGAATGGCCAGGATGCCACCGTTGGATGTAGAAACTCGGAGGGTTGGTGAATGAAGTCTGCGTGGACTTGGCAAGCCTTGCATTTTCTGGCATAGTCTATTGCGTCTGCCACCATCGTAGGCCAGTAGTAGCCCATACGGCGAAGGCGGTCCTGTAGCTTAGGGCCAGGCTGATGGGCCCCACAGACACCATCGTGAGCTTCTCGTACAGCTTCTTTGGCTTCTGCGTTTGACAAGCACCGGAGTAATAATCCGTCGTAGGATCGTCGGTACAGCATTTTTGTCTCTGTGTCGTAGAAGAATCTGAGAGAACGCCGTCTGATGGAGGTGGCTTCCCTTGGGTTCTCCGGGAGGATGTCGTATACGACGAAGTCAATGAACGGCTGTCTCTAGTCTGGTGTTTCGTCGACCGTCCGGGCGAAATAGCTTGCCACGAATTGAATATTGTTCTTGGGACAGACCAGTTCGTGGCCTATCACCTCAACCGAGTGATGCGCTTGGTTCGGCACTGCTAAGAAAGCGGCAAGGCCTGCTAGGGCATCGGCTTCGATATTTTGAAGTCTGGGGACGTGTTCGATGAAGAATCCCTCGAATGAGGAGATAATATTGATTGCTATTTGGTGGTAGGGGATCATGTCTTCATGGCGGACTTCGTACGACCCCCGAATCTGATTGACGATTAATTGTGAATCGCCGTATGCTTCGAGATATTCTACACCCAGCTCCTTTGCGAGTTGGAGGCCAATGACCAAAGCGTTGTACTCGGCCACATTGTTGGAACAGGGTTTCGTGAGAGAGTAGGCGCGATTGATCACTAGCCCGGTAGGAGAGATCAATACCACTCCGACCCCGACGACGATATTTCCCTTGGGTCCGGTTCTTGAGGTGCCATCGAAGAACATTCGCCATATGTTATCGTGAGTGGCTGTATTCGAATCGGCGACCTCGTCTGGGATCTCTTCATAGATTCTGGATGACTCCGATCCTGGGTGGGCTGCCAAAAAGTCTGCTAGGGCTTGATCCTTGACAGCCTTCTGTGGGACGAAGATCATATGATATGGGGATAGCAGTATTGCCCAGGTAGCGAGGCGAGAGCTGAGCGCCCCTGGTTTAGTCATGAGGACCCTGAGGGGATTTACCCGTGAGATCACATGTATGGTTTGTCCTGTAACATAGTGCTGCGTCTTTTGAATAGCGAACACCAAGGCGAGGCATTCTTTCTCCACGGCAGTGTATCGGTGTTCGGGCCCGACCATCATTCGGCTGAGGTAGTATATGGCCTGTTCGTGTCCTGCATCGTTATTTTGTGCCAGCAGGGCACCGAGGGAGTGTTCCATTGCTCGTACATAGAGCAAGAATGGTTTTCCAGGGACCGGGGCCACCAGGACTGAAGGATTTGACAAATATTCTTTGATGTCGTCGAAAGCGCGTTGGCATTCTTCGTCCCATGCGAATGAGACTCCCTTCTTCATGAGGTGTGTGAACGGCCGGCATCGTCCGGAGAGATTGGAAATGAACCTTCTGATATAGGCTAGCCTCCCTTGGAGGCCTCTAAGTTCGCAGAGATTTTTCGGGGGACCCATCTCCATTATTGTCTTGGTTTTCTCAGGGTCTACATGGATACCCCGTGCAGTGATGATGAAACCTAAGAACTTCCCGCTGGATACGCCCAAAAACGACTTTGTAGGGTTCATCTTTAGGTTGTGGGCTCGCATCAGGTCGAATACCATCTTTAGATCTTGCAGATGATCCTCCTTGCGGCGACTCTTGACAGCGATGTCGTCGACGTAGCATTCTACTATTTTGCGCAAATGTTCTCTGAAAATGATACTCATAGCCCGCTGATATGTAGCACCAGCGTTCTTTAGACCGAATGGCATGACTGTGTAACAGTATGTACCGATCGGTGTTCTAAATGATGTGTGCTTCTCATCGTCGGGGGACATCTTGATTTGATTGTATCCCGAGAATCCATCCATGAATGACATACGTTCGAAGCCGCATGTGTTGTCAATCATGATGTCCATGATCGGGAGGGGAAATTCGTCTTTCGGACATGCCTCATTTAGATTGCGAAAGTCGATGCAGATTCGGATCTTCCCGTTCTTCTTAAGGACCGGGACTATATTGGCGACCCAGTCAGGGTGTTGCTCCTCACGGATGAAGCCACTGGCTATCAGTTTGTTGACTTCGGCTTCGATCGCGTCCATGACGCCCGGGCGGAAGCGTCGTTGCTGCTGCTTGACTAGCTTTGCATCCGGCCGTATATTGAGTTTATGGAGAGCAATGTCGGGATCTAATCCCGGCATGTCTTCGTAACTCCATGCAAATACGTCAATGTATTCTCGGATGAGTTCCAGCAGTGATTCTCGTTCCTTGTCTGTTAGGCTTTTACTGACGAAGATTGGCTTCGGAGAGGATTCGGTGCCGAGGTTGACCTGCATAACTTCATCCTCCGTAGGAGGTTCTCTTAGCTCGAACCGCTTTTCCCATTGTGCGTCTAACTGTTGGGCCCACGGCTCAAGCTCGGGAATTTCAGGAATGTCCTCGTCTTCTTCGTAAGCGTCGGCAAATGCCATGTTGACTGATAGGACTTGTCTAAATACGTCCCCAATGCTTGTGTCTGAGTCGGAAGTTGGTGACCCGGTTGAGTGTGACTGCCAGTCGTATTCTTCATCTGAGCTTTCAGGGGTCGTAGTTGGCGTTACATACCCTAAACCGCATCGGGTTTTGTTATAGTAGTTCCGTGGTTTGCCCGTCGGGGCTTGCGTTTTCAAAGGTAATCGTCGTCCAGTGCCGTAGTTCAGTCCTGGCGTTGTCTCTAGATCATACCCCTGTTTCTGCATGAGATATTTGGATTGAGGGCTATAGAGATACAGAGGCAGTCTTCCGTTATCTGACCCGAAGTCGACTTCTTCCATGGCGAGGGGATGCGGGTTGTTCGTCCGGCCGAAGATGATTGGGTGGTTCCCTCCTTCGATTATTCGGTAAGCGTCTTCTACTGGAGTAAGTTGGATAGCGGTGTACACATTTGTCACCTGTGTATGTAGGTGAGTGCCTATACCGTGGTCCATAGCATACATTGTACATAGCTTGTTGAGTTCGATGTAATTCAAAGATAGCCCTTTATTGATAAAATAAGGTATCTTCTCGAGAGGGATTACATCATCCGTGGAAGGGGTATCGGAGTGGGCAGCCACATACTTGGCTAATTCTGGTTCTTCTTCGGCCACCCCCTGTATAAATGAAGACTGGGAGAGCGACCTAGTCAGCTTGATCTTTAGGGGCTCGACCGGAGGAGCAGGTCATGGAGTTGTTGGTGGACTAGCAACCCCCAGCTTGGCATCTGACGTGGGGCGAGAAGTGGCTGGTTCGCTGGAAGTGTCAGACCTCGCGTCGGGGTGACGGCCCTTTTTAGGAAGACGTATCGTGAGCGGTCTGTCGGAGGGATTGAGTTTCTCTGCTTGGAGCTGACCGACTCTCGGTAGTCTGATGGTAAAAGGTCCTGGTGTGGGTCTCGGCACTTGGCCAGACCTCGACAGCCGGATCCTCATCTGCTCTTCTTGCGCCGATAGACTGATTGCGTCCTTACGCAGAGTAGCCGTAAGGGGTGCAGAACTGCCCGGTTTGCGAGCCTGGAGATGGATTGTCAGGGGTTCTTCTGATCTTGTGGTTGTCTTGGTGTGAGCTTGCACCTCCTCTTCGACCAGATGCTTCTTCGATTTTTCGTAAAGACAGGAGTCTGAGTAATAAGATTCAACCCCCTTGAAGGGATCGATATCAGCAAACTCTGTCCTCACGAAGCCATGCTTATCGACATATTTGAAGCACTGGTGTAGCGTGGAAGGCACGATCATGTAATCGTGTATCCAAGGCCGCCCCAGAAGGATATTGTAAGAAGTGTCGGCATCTATGACGTAGCAGGTGACTTCTGATTGGAGATCGCCAATCTGACATTTCAAGCGAATCTTCCCTATTGGGTAGCTCCTGCCCGAATTGAAACCGCTAATGGCGGTGCTTGTAGGCGTCAGGCGATGCATTGGAATGCGAAGATGATGTAGCAGACCCTTCGAAATGATGCTTATGGAGGACCCGGGGTCAATGTGCATTCGGTCTACCTTTACGTCGTCGATGTATCCAGTATAGTACAATGGGCGATCATGCAGGTTAGTTTTGATGAGCATATCCTGCGGAGAGAATACGATATTGGGCATTGCACCTGTACACGCACTATCTTGGAGATCTGTAGGCTGACTTTCTTCCGTGAGGTTGACCTGAGCTAAGTATGCGTCGGCATTTTGGAGCGTCTCACTTAGAGCTGTGCGGACATCTTTTGAGAGTCTCAGGAGTTCGTATAAGGACAATTTGGCCGGTGTGTTAGCCAATTGCGCCAAGATGTCGAAGTTATAGGGCCTCTCCAGCCCCTGAGGTGTCTCCTTTCGGAGAGATTTGTCGAAGCGAGTCTCCTTCGGCCTAGGCTTGTCGGTCGTTGAAGGCTGAGCCGGTCCCGGAGTATCAGCGTTTGTGGGCTGCTGATCATTAGTCGGATTCTCGGCCACTGGTTGGGCTTGTGCTCCAGATCGGGTAGTGACGGCTGAGACTTCCCCTTCCTCTGCCGAGGCGGTGCGGCATGATCTGACCTTTCCACTTTTCTTTTTAGAGGATAAAGTCACCTCATGGACTAGGTCCGGATGGACCCACATGATCTCCCCTCGTGATGTGGTGAGGGGTATTAGGCTGGGAGTTTGATCACGGGCAGGCGGAAGGTTAGTGATTTCTATTGTTGCCAGAGGGATGGGTATGACACCGTCTTGAGTCTCTGTTGGAGGGAAATTATCGAATTGTACGGACACCATGTTGGCTGCTACGGTTACCTCCTCGAAGTCGATAGCCAGAGCGTTTGAATCGATGAGGTTCTGGATATAGCGTTTCAGTTGGTAGCAGTCGTGTGTAGCATGGTGGACGTAGCGGTGGTAATGGCAGAACTTCGGATTTTCCAAATCAGCAGGCCGAGGTTCCCGCCTTGGTGGAGGAAGCTGAATTCTATCTCCTTGTATAAGCATGTCCAAGATAGGCTTGACGTGGCCGTCTTCGAAAGAATAAGTGATTTGAGGCCATTGTTTGTCCGCTGGCTGTTGCTCGGGCTTCTGGGCTGTATCGGTCACCATGGCCTGCTTGCCTTTGTTGTCTCGGTTGGAGGGGCTACCCCCATTGTCGTTGCTGGCGTTGGGACGCTTCCTCTTGTTCTCTCCCTCTGAGATATGCAACCCCAGTTGGTGAGCTTTCTTCAATCGTTCCTCGGCACTTGTAGCGCTGATGATAAAGGCCTTCCAATCCTTGAATTGACTTTCGCCCATCCAGAGACTAATTGTTGGAAGTAGTCTCTTTTGGCAAATTTCAATCAAGGAAGAGTCCGGGTTGCCGGATGGTAACTTCATTGCGGTTTGACGAAACCGCTCAATGTAATTCCTTGTCAGCTCTTTCTCTCCTTGGACGACGTCTATGAGGGTAGACATCGTGACGTCCTGCCCTACCTCATAGAACCTCTCCAAGAACAAGCGCTTGAAGCCAGCGAAGGAGTGGATGCAATTGTCTGGCAGGTTGCGGTACCAATCAAAGACGACTTCTTCCAGTGCCCCAATGAATAACCGTATGAGGATGGCGTCCTCATGGGGCAGATGGTCGGTAGTGACCTCAAAGTAAGTGATGTACCGGCTTGCTGAAGTCTTACCATCATATGGGTTGATATTGAACGGCTTATATCTTGGGGGAAAGGGCACATCCCTCCATTCAGCTGGGTACGGTTGCCGTATTCTGAGGTCTTGAGAATTTTCTCGGGCGTGGAACATCGCTCGAAGCTCCTGAACCTCTCTCCTTACTTCTCAAGCCTCATCTGTCGCGGTAGGGGCCGTTATCTCGGGAGCATTATTGCCCGGGTTTGGTGCCGCTGAATTTGAATCTATGTTGTTCGTGGGACCCGTGCTTGTCTGACCAGGTGTCACTCCCTGCAGAGTAGGAAGTGCCGCTTTGATCTCATCTACGGACTTGACCAAGGCGTGCAGTATGGCCTCCAAAGTGTCGATACGTTGGCGATCGCCGGAACCACCTTGGCTGTTGTCTGTCATGAATACCATCCTCACGTGAGGAGTGACAGAAGGAGAGGTGGCGGACATGCCCTCCGAGTCATACTCATGCATCGAGAAATCATCGGGATATGTGGGGATGTTCTCTTCAGGTTCGGACTCGGAAGGAACAGTACCCCCAGCTTCAGAACTTGCTTCATTTAGGACGTCCTCGAGGGCGTCGGTATCTGTTGTATCCGTCGGAGGATTTGCTTCCTCCAGTCTGTCTTCTTGGAATGTCGGGTTGTCGTAAAGGTTTGGAGGAGTGCTACCCCCAGTTCCGACGACCCCCAATGACGTAGACGGCGAACTTCCTACTGTAGCAGTTTTCGTCTTTGAACGGGTGTGTTGGAAGACTCCAGTAAAGGATAATCCTTTAGACGACGGCTTTTTAGCTGCAATAGTTGACACCTTTGGGCTGGAGATGCTTGTCTTCTTCCCTCTCCCCTCCACGAGGACTTTCCGCACGGAATTGCAGGAGGCAACAGGAGGTGCCTCGTCTTCCGAGCTCGGATGTTGTAATATTTGGAAGACGGATGGCCGGTCTTCTGTTACTGCCGTGTTGTTGCAACAGCAGTTGACGATAATCTAGGTGCAGTGACGTCCCTGTGAGGACTCTCTGCACGCTGAGGCTCCTTCTCTTTCTTTGCGTTTATGGAGGATAGCTTCACGTAGGTCAGAGGAACCACTTTGTCCGTTTGCCGCCGGGGGCTGGACTCGAGTGGTTTTATACAACTTCCCGTCAGAGGCCCGCGTGATACTCAGCGGGATGCCCCGATAGTCAGAGGTTGGGGCAGCTGTCTGGACTTGATGAGTCCCCGCTGCCCTAGACTTTTTCTTTTTAGCACTTGTGGGTGCGTAATAGGAAGAGTCCACATTAGGTATCACAGAGTCTGGATTCTCATCCAGCGAGTGATCAGAGTTAGGACCGCATGAGAGTCGATTAAAAACTGATCGAGAGAAGTGCGGTAGAGACGCCATGTGGCTAGCGTTGGGTGCCGTGCAGGCTATCTGCATACGACTGTCTTCTGTTGTGGGACGAGTTCTTATGCGGTTAGGAGTCACGGCCGTGCAGGCTGTCCGCATGCGGTTGGCATCTGTGGCCGCATGGGTTTTCTGCAAGCGGTTGACTTTACTAGCCGCATGAATCTCATCCATGCGGTTGGGAACTGTAGCTGCATAAGTTATGCGGCTGACAGCAGTGGCCGCATAAGTTTTCTTTGTGTGGTTGACGGTTGTGGCCGCATGGATTTTCTTTCTGCGGCTAATACCCTTCTGCGGTTCAGGTTGAGCAGAGACCCTCTTTGCCCCTACAAGTCCAGCATCATAGTGTTTTCTTCTGCCGGACTCGGGGGCAGCAGAGGTTTCTGCGATCTGAAGTGGGGCCGCAGGAGAATCTTTCTCGCCGTCTTGAGCGACCGAGGTATCCCATCGAGGGCTTGGGGAGGAGCAAATGACTTTGGCCTCCACTCTTTGCGAGCCTTCGTGGTGCGGGTGCGTTTCTGGACCGGGCCAGCGTTGCCATCAGAGAGCATCTCTTCGAACGCCTGTTGGTCGAAGCGGACGACCATCTTCTGTTGTGTGGAGCCAAGTTTGGCTGCATCCGATTGCGTCACCAACTCCTCAGCCGTGGAGAAGTTAGTCCCCAGCAGAGTCGCCATCGTGTTTGCCATTGATTGTAAAAGAACAGAACAATTATCGGAGGACTGAACTTAGACTCACAATACAAACTCGCTCGTACAAAGAAAGCCTAGGGACGAAAACCTAGGTACAGCAGACTAAGTACGATTGTTTATTTTTGATTCTGGGGGGTGACGATAGAGGCTCGGGAAAGCGACGGCCGCTCTGCCTTACTCCTTGGACGATCAGTATGCAGCCTTGGCTCGGGGAAGATCTGCTTGGCGTTGACGAAGAAAGGCTCTTCTTACTCTCCTCGGGTGGCTCTCCTGGCTTCTCTCTCTCTGTGAGTATCAAGAAGAAAGGGGGGAGCTCTCTCTGTGTATATCTCTCTCTTCTTCTCTGTTTTTTTTTATTCTTTTGTTGCCGACCTCTCTCTCTCTCTTCTCTTTTTTTTTTTTGACTCTGTCTATTTTGCAAGGGAATGGCACCCTGCTATTTATAATAGTGGGGAAGCATCATTAGGGTTTGGCTGATTACCCGTTCTCAAAGTGGCGGCGGCCTGGTGATTGATCAATCTGGACCATTAGTCTTGAGTGTGAAGGATCTGGACCATTAATGTGGATTATGCCAAATCCCATCAATAATAAATATTGATTGCAATAAATCTCCATCATGATGATTTGCTGATGTCTGCAAATCTAAATGAATCAATTTAATTCATTCTCTTGCCACGTGTCCCAAATTATTAGAATCTGACCCGAAATTTGATTATGTTTAGGACACGTGTCCTGTCATCATTATTGAGCCGCATGAGGAGTGTTCATATTTGGGCCACATGAAGGTCGTCATGATCGAGCCGCATGGAAGATTTCATGACCGAGCCGCATGAATAGTCTCTACACTCGAACCGCATGAAGGTTGTCATGACCGAGCCGCATGAATATGTTCATGACCGAGCTGCATGAATATGTTCCTGGCCGAGCCGCACGAGAGTCTTCATGGCCGAGCCGCATGGGTTTCTTCATGGCTGAGCCGCATGGGGGCCTTCATGGTTTGAACCGCATAGATTTCTTTGCACTGGCCGCATGAACTCGTCTAGTCTGGCCGCATGGACCTGCCTCGAAGCTTGGTAGACAGCACCGTATTGGTGAAGATTTTCCTTATTTTCTTGAAAAATTCTGCTTTTCGTGTCAGTCATTATGACAACTTTATGTCAGGTCTGTCATCTGTCAGCTTTCAGCCGTCAGAACAGTAAATGCGTCCAGACGTTGAGCACAGCTGTTTTGAATGCCACGTGGCCTCTCTCTCTGAGCCGCATGGAGTTTACTCGAGCTGCCTATGTGTTTGAGCCGCATGGGACTCCTGAGCCGCATGAAGCTCGTCTGATTTTGAGCCGCATGAAGCTTCCTGAGTTCTGTGCCGCATGAAGAACGTTTCATGACCGAGCCGCATGAAGGACATCTCATGACCGAGCCGCATGAAGGACGTCTCATGACCGAGCCGCATGAAGGACGTCTCATGACCGAGCTGCATGAGGAATGTCTCATGACCGAGCTGCATGAAGGACGTCTCATGACTCGCATGAGGAATGTCTTGATCAGCCCGTGCACTCGCTTTGTGGGCCCGGGTATCCCGAACACACGAGTGCGTAGGTATCATGTTTGCTCCCTGATTAGAAACACTTGCCCTCGATCTTTGTTGGAAGACTCTTGAGAACCACTCTGTCCGTTTGCCGCCGGGGGCTGGACACGAACGGCTTTGTACAACTTTCCATCAGAGGCCCACTTAGCGGGACGCTCGTGATGGTCAGAGGTTGGGACAGCTGACTGAGCCCGAAGAGCCTGCGCTGCCCTAGACTTCTTCTACTTAGCACCCGAAGGTGCGCAATAGGAAGAGTCCAAGTTTGGAAGGAGGAAAGAGAAGTTGGTGCCCTTTTCAAAGGAGGTAAGGGGGCTCTATTTATAGAATGGAGTAAGCCCTTTCTTCTTCTCCTTTCCGATGTGGGACTAAAAGCAATATTTTCCATGCTTCTACAGGATCCCCTTCAAAGTTTCCAAATTGCAAATTTGGAACACTTTGAATAAGAAGCATGGAAAGTAGATTTGTTTAGGTGTGGCAATCCAATCAGAGGTAGCATGGACGTGATAGGTTTGGGTACTTCCGCTGGGGATGTTATGTGGACTTATCATCCTTGGCGTACCTTGGTTTTAGGTACGGATAATAAGTTGAGAGAGGGAACCATCATATTTACTCAGAGGTGGTATGGACGTGGTAAATATAAGGTTGATGGTAGAGCTTTCCTACTCAGAGGTGATATGGACATGGTAGGAGCGAACTCGAATGAGGATACATAGAACAACTCAGAGGTGCTATCAACATGGGAGTTCTATGCATTGGGTGAAAGAATGCTATGGAACAGCTGGGCTCCGAAAGCATGTGATGATGAGGAAAGATGTGGATGTACTAAGGGACCTAGTACGGCATTTGTGGTCAGCAGAGGACATTTGTGGGCCTATTATCCTTGACATACCTTGGTTTTAGGTACGGATAATAAGTTTGATAGGGATACCTAGGACAACTCTGCGGTAAGGCGGATATGGAGGTTCTTGGTATCGGGCGAAAGAATACCATGGAGCAGTGAACAGTTTTCTGTTTTCTTTCACTGTTTTTCTTTTCTTTTTGTCAAGGGATGTGATCCCAGATGATGTAGTACTTTAAATTTTGAATAAATGAGCATGTTTCAACTCATCTTCTCTTTCTTGTACTTGTGGTATTTGTAGAATTGGACCTGCTGGGGGATTATTTGTGGACCTGTTACCCTGGGCGTACCTTGGTTTTAGGTACGGATAACAAGTTTGGTCAGGATATCCGGAACAGCCATGGCAAAGTGGTCATGGGTGCTCTCGGTATTGGAAAAAAGAATGCCGTAGAGCAGCTGGGCTCCCGGGGCATGGTGAGATGGTGGATTTATGCTAAGAAGCTTAGCAAGGGATATTTGTGGACCTATTATCCTTGGCGTACCCTGGTTCAGGATACGGACAATAGGATGAAAGGAAACCAACATATTTGCTCAGAGGTTATGAGGACATGGCAAGCATGAGGGTTTTACCGTGGAATCTTCCTGCTCAGAGGTAATGAGGACATGGCAGGGGAGACTTCACGGAAGATATTCGTGGTCAACAGCGGACATTTGTGGTCAACAGAGGACGTTTGTGGTCAATAGAGGACATTTGTGGTCAACAGAGGACATTTGTGGGCCTATTATCCTTGGCGTACCCTGGCTTAGGATACGGATAATAGGATGAAAAGGAACCAACATACTTACTCAGAGGTAATGAGGACATGGCAAGCGTGAGGGTTTTTGTTTCACCGCGAAATCTGCCTACTCAGAGGTAATGAGGACATGGCAGGAGAAAACTCAACGGAGGATATTTGTGGACCTATTATCTTTGGCGTACTCCGGTTGTGGGTACAAATAATAGGTTGAAAGGGAATCGACATACTTACTCAGAGGTAATGAGGACATGGCAAGTATGAAGTTTTCTTCGACGGAGCCTTCCCACTCAGAGGTAATGAGGACATGGCAGGAGTGGGCTCAATGAAGAGGGGTACATTGAACGACTCAGAGGTAATAAGGACATGGAAGTTCTATGTAAAGGGGAGATTTGTTTTTGGCGAAAAATGGAACGACTCAGAGGTAATGAGGACATGGCCGTTTTGGAAATTTGTGGATCTGTTACCCTTTTTGTGCACTGGGAGTGCGGGTAGTGGATCATGAGGGAGGATCCCTTCCAGGAAAAAAGTTCAGAGGTATGATTATACGTGACTTACTATCTGAGAGAGTGACCGGAATGTAAGTACATAATTTGGATTTTCTAGAATATTGAGGAAATGAGAGTTCAGTAGCACCAGCGGGTGCATGGCTCGGTAATCTGAAATGTTGTGGATGTGGGTTCAGTGGTATCAATGGATACGTGACTCGATAATTTGGAAAATGGTGGGTGCGAGTTCAGGGGTACTAAGAGGGTACATGACTCGATAATTTGGAGAATGTTGTCTAAACATAGTATTTCTTCAGAAACTTGCCGTTGACGGGCAACATAAGCAAGTCCCCATTCTGCTTGGCGAGGCGGTAGGCGCCGTTGGAGAACACGGTCTCGATGACAAATGGACCTTCCCATTTTGGCTGGAACTTGCCTGCGGTTTTGTGAGTCATAACCATTGGTCTCCGAACTGCCAGAACGAGATCACCCACTTGGAATGTTCTGATTTTGACCTTCTTGTTGAAGGCTCCTGAGATACGTGCTTGGTATAGCTCGATCCTTTGCTGGGCTAATAGGCGCTTTTCGTCCAAGGCATCCAACTCTTGTAATCGACGTCGATAGTTATCATCCGTTGTCAATTGATAAGTGAGGGCGACGCGGAGTGAGGGAATCTGAGTTTCCAGTGGGAGGACTGCCTCACTCCCGTATACTAAAGAGAATGGTGTATTCCCAGTAGTTGTTCGAATTGTGGTGCGATAAGCCCATAAGCATTCGCCGAGCTTCTCATTCCAGTCGCGTTTGTTGGAGGAGACAAACTTCTTGAGGAGTTTGATGATTGTTTTATTGAATGCCTCTGCCAACCCGTTTGCTGCTGGGTTATATGGTGTCAAAGCGACATTCTGAATGCGGTGCTTATCGCAGAATCGGTAGAATACATGGCTTATAAACTGTGGACCATTATCATGGATGATCCTCCGCGGTAGTCCGAAGCGGTAGATGACGTGATGCTTAAGGAAGCTGATCACGTTTGAAGTCTTAACTTCTGTGAGTGGGACGGCTTCCGACCATTTGGAGAAGTAATCGGTGATCGCAAGTATGAAGCGATGTCCTCGGGAGGAAGGTGGGGTGATTGGACCAATGATATCCATTCTTTGTGTGGTTGACGGTTGTGGCCGCATGGATTTTCTTTCTGCGGCTAATACCCTTCTGCGGTTCAGGTTGAGCAGAGACCCTCTTTGCCCCTGCAAGTCCAGCATCATAGTGTTTTCTTCTGTCGGACTTGGGGGCAGCAGAGGTATCTGCGATCTGAAGTGGGGCCGCAGGAGAATCTTTCTCGCCGTCTTGAGCGACCGAGGGTATCCCATCGAGGGCTTGGGGAGGAGCAAATGACTTTGGCCTCCACTCTTTGCGAGCCTTCGTGGTGCGGGTGCGTTTCTGGACCGGGCCAGCGTTGCCTTCAGAGAGCATCTCTTCGAACGCCTGTTGGTCGAAGCGGACGACCATCTTCTGTTGTGTGGAGCCAAGTTTGGCTGCATCCGATTGCGTCACCAACTCCTCAGCCGTGGAGAAGTTAGTCCCCAGCAGAGTCGCCATCGTGTTTGCCATTGATTGTAAAAGAACAGAACAATTATCGGAGGACTGAACTTAGACTCACAATACAAACTCGCTCGTACAAAGAAAGCCTAGGGACGAAAACCTAGGTACAGCAGACTAAGTACGATTGTTTATTTTTGATTATGGGGGGTGACGATAGAGGCTCGGGAAAGCGACGGCCGCTCTGTCTTACTCCTTGGACGATCAGTATGCAGCCTTGGCTCGGGGAAGATCTGCTTGGCGTTGACGAAGAAAGGCTCTTCTTACTCTCCTCGGGTGGCTCTCCTGGCTTCTCTCTCTCTCTGTGAGTATCAAGAAGAAAGGGGGGAGCTCTCTCTGTGTAGATCTCTTTCTTCTTATTTTTTTATTCTTTTGTTGCCGACCTCTCTCTCTCTCTTCCCTTTTTTTTTTGACTCTGTCTATTTTGTAAGGGAATGGCACCCTGCTATTTATAATAGTGGGGAAGCATCATTAGGGTTTGGCTGATTACCCGTTCTCAAAGTGGCGACGGCCTGGTGATTGATCAATCTGGACCATTAGTCTTGAGTGTGAAGGATCTGGACCATTAATGTAGATTATGCCAAATCCCATCAATAATAAATATTGATTGCAATAAATCTCCATCATGATGATTTGCTGATGTCTGCAAATCTAAATGAATCAATTTAATTCATTCTCTTGCCACGTGTCCCAAATTATTAGAATCTGACCCGAAATTTGATTATGTTTAGGACACGTGTCCTGTCATCATTATTGAGCCGCATGAGGAGTGTTCATATTTGGGCCACATGAAGGTCGTCATGACCGAGCCGCATGGAAGATTTCATGACCGAGCCGCATGAATAGTCTCTACACTCGAACCGCATGAAGGTTGTCATGACCGAGCCGCATGAATATGTTCATGACCGAGCTGCATGAATATGTTCATGGCCGAGCCGCACGAGAGTCTTCATGGCCGAGCCGCATGGGTTTCTTCATGGCTGAGCCGCATGGGGGCCTTCATGGTTTGAACCGCATAGATTTCTTTGCACTGGCCGCATGAACTCGTCTAGTCTGGCCGCATGGACCTGCCTCGAAGCTTGGTAGACAGCGCCGTATTGGTGAAGATTTTCCTTATTTCCTAGAAAAATTCTGCTTTTCGTGTCAGTCATTATGACAACTTTATGTCAGGTCTGTCATCTGTCAGCTGTCAGCCGTCAGAACATTAAATGCGTCCAGACATTGAGCACAGCTGTTTTGAATGCCACGTGGCCTCTCTCTCTGAGCCGCATGGAGTTTACTCGAGCTGCCTATGTGTTTGAGCCGCATGGGACTCCTGAGCCGCATGAAGCTCGTCTGATTTTGAGCCGCATGAAGCTTCCTGAGTTCTGTGCCGCATGAAGAACGTTTCATGACCGAGCCG
Organism: Iris pallida; assembly: GCA_029216955.1. Lineage (NCBI taxonomy): Eukaryota > Viridiplantae > Streptophyta > Magnoliopsida > Asparagales > Iridaceae > Iris > Iris pallida. The sequence goes on from JANAVB010031619.1 coordinate 12,163,607, forward strand.
CATGAAGGACGTCTCATGACCGAGCCGCATGAAGGACGTCTCATGACCGAGCCGCATGAAGGACGTCTCATGACCGAGCTGCATGAGGAATGTCTCATGACCGAGCCGCATGAAGGACGTCTCATGACTCGCATGAGGAATGTCTTGATCAGCCCGTGCACTCGCTTTGTGGGCCCGGGTATCCCGAACACACGAGTGCGTAGGTATCATGTTTGCTCCCTGATTAGAAACACTTGCCCTCGATCTTTGTTGGGAGACTCTTGAGAACCACTCTGTCCGTTTGCCGCCGGGGGCTGGACACGAACGGCTTTGTACAACTTTCCATCAGAGGCCCACTTAGCGGGATGCTCGTGATGGTCAGAGGTTGGGACAGTTGACTGAGCCCGAAGAGTCCGCGCTGCCCTAGACTTCTTCTACTTAGCACCCGAAGGTGCGCAATAGGAAGAGTCCAAGTTTGGAAGGAGGGAAGAGAAGTTGGTGCCCTTTTCAAAGGAGGTAAGGGGGCTCTATTTATAGAATGGAGTAAGCCCTTTCTTCTTCTCCTTTCCGATGTGGGACTAAAAGCAATATTTTCCATGCTTCTACACTTGACTATCTTGAGTTTGTGCTGCTACTTGCACCGGTGTTACTACTGCCAGTTGAGCAATTTGTTGAGTCATTATATGGTGCATGCTTTGCCTCATATTAGGCATGTCCTTTAATGACTGCTCAACAACAAAGAGACGCTATTCTGTATTAGCAGATGACGTCTCCGGTTCATCTCCAATAGCGTAGGATTCAACCTCTCTTGAAGATATAGATGGATTGGTATAGAGGTATGAATCGACACTATCAGTTTCGGACTCAAAAGATTGAGTACCCCTAGCTTCTGAATCAGAAGTCTGCAACTGTCTTTGTCTTCTTGATCGAGTATTCTGATATACTCCTTGAAAAGAATCAAGAAGTTCGTTGAATTATTGTTGACCTGGAGTTTGGGACGTATTACGTCTTGGACGTCGTCCTCTATTAGTATGAGATGCCATGTTCACTGACGCATATGACAACTCATGTTCTTGGTCATCAACTTGTTGTTGAGGCGTATTGAAACCTAACCGGTCAAAAACTGACCGTTTGGAAGCCGAACAACAACATTTGATTACAATTTGGTGACACTCACAATGATTATTCTCTAGGGGGAGTGTCACAGAAGATTTTCTATCTTTACACTTTTGAATTAGCAACTCGCGTAAATCAGAAGGAGTAGAGAGAGTAGATGGAGTAGTCTTCTTTATTACGTTTGGGGTAGAGAAGCGCTTAGTCCCTTATGTATAAAGAAGATTACTGGCTACATTCGCAGAACCAAACTGTACATTTTTACGCGCTTGGAGTTGCGTTCGTAAATCCTGAGATTTTTGAGCACAAAGGACTCCATCAGCATTGCGCGTAATTTGAAGGTTTGGCACCTTACGTACAGTAGTATAAGAAGGTTTTTGGTTGAAAACAGAAGTTTTACCAACTATGTTTTTACGCTGGTTGCGTGCAGGTAAATTCACTTTTGATACAGAAGCATTATTGTGAATTTTATCTCTACTGTCACAGACAGGAGACTTACCTTTACGCATAGAGCGCAAAACATGAGTATCTGCCATGTCATAGACGGGAGATTTTCCTTTACGCATGGAGTGTAAATTTTGTGTGCCTACCGCGTCACAGACGAGAGACTTATTGTTACGCTCAGAACGTAAAGCATTAGAGTCTGCCACGTCACAGACGGGAGACTTGTTTTTACGCACGGGGCATAAAACTTGATTTTTATGCCCAGAGCGTAAAACCTGAGGGTCTGCCACGTTACAAACGGGAGACTGATTTTTATCCCTATGACGTATCACCGAAGTAGAGACTGCTTCATCACTGATGGGAGCCTCTACAACCGGAGTAGGAAGGATTCCTTTGCCTTCAGAGACAGGAGGGAGATCCGAGTATGCTTTGGATTTGGGAATCCAAAATTTTTGCACTTTCCTCGATTTCTGAACATTGGAGCAGCGAGTACCACCCCCAGTTTGGAGCATTTCTTCGTAGGCAGTCTGGTCGAAGTGTACAACAAGAGTCTTCTTTGTCGATCCGATCGACACATCATCGTATTGAGCAATTGTCTCCTCGTCAGAGGAGAAGGTCGTCCCCAACAGAGTTGCCATTTTGTTTCACTTAACAAAATGCCTAAAATTGGCTTTTGAAAATAAAACGAGAAAGAGTACAAAAAGTACAAATTGTTCTGGGAAGTATTGCTATAGAAGTCTGATATGAAGGCGATCACTTTGTTCCTTGGACCATACGATGATGATGAAGAGTACTGCTAAAAGATGAACAGCCGGAAGAACTAAGTCACCAGAAAGGTATCGACGCACTTGGGCACTGATGGCGAGGTCGAATGCTTTCCTGCTTTGCTTCACTCTGTTCTGGAAGAAAAGTTGAAGAAGAATGCTCTCGAAAATCAAAGTCTCTGGGCTCTGATCTCTGTATTCTCTCTTGTCTCTCTGATCTCCTCTTCATGCCGTCTATGTGAAAAAATAAGTCTATTTATAGACTTTATCCTTTGTGCATAAAAAAGCAACAAAATTGAGTTTTTACGCTAGCAACTGCCACCCACGATGAAAGTCACCCTCTGTGCACGTTGACACGTGTTCCATTATTTCAACAAAAATAGGGAGCATGTACACATGTTCTTCAATAAGTGTGGCCTGATAGCCACGTAGAAAAACTACGTTTTAAAGTAGTCAGGAAGAATCGGGCGTAAAAATGACCCAAAATATACCCTGAGCGTAAAGTAGTAAGTTGGCGTAAAAATAACTCAAAATAAACATCCCAGCGTAAAGTGGCTAAAATAGCCTTGAGCGTAAAACTTAGCCCAAATAGACTTTACGCTCACAATAGTTTTGAGCGTAAAAGCTCACATAACTATCGTGCGTAAAATGAAGTGATTTTATTGAGCGTAAAATAGCCTTCTCTGCACACCATACGACAAGTATCAGGTTTGGTGACAATCCAACGTTCTCGACTTCTGTGTTTGCATGTTGTCAGCATAATCATTCTGTCAAATAAAATCTTCTGCATTAAATGCGGCCTGACAATCTGTCCCTGAGCGTAAAACTCAACGATTAGACCTGGCGTAAAATAGCTAGCATAAAATAGCTAGCGTAAAATTCCCAACCTCTTTGACTCAGTCCATAAAGCACTTTTTACGCTCCTACAGAGGCGGTCAAGGTATTCCTTTGATTCGAAGTAACATCAATCGAAAGGGTATCCCCCACTGCCCCTCCTTGAGAAGGAGTAAGTTCCCATGGCATCCTTCTCTTGGAAGCCAAACGGTAGAAGGCCGTTAGCGGCAATTGGCGTTCAAGTTGCTGCATGTACAGAACCATGCCCTTCGTAGAGAAAAACCAGTCTTCCTTTATCTTCAGTACCTTCGCCTCGGTGGAGGTCAAGCGGTCACCAAATAGAAAGACAGGTTTTAAGAAAGTCGCTTCCTCGGACTCAACGAATTTTAGTTTGCCGCTCTCCATCATACTCTGGAGAAAAACATGTGACTGATCCCGAATTTACAATATTCTCTCGGAAGGCTGATTCAATAGGATAGCAACCTTCTCGGGGTTAATAACCTCCTCGTCGAAATCAACTCCCATTTGGCAAATAGAAGCATCCAGAAGGACTTCATTCAGCAAAGGAATAGTCATCGACACTGACACAACAAAGATAAAAGTCAGGCAACATAGAAGCTTTAAGAAAACAAAATATTGGGTGTGTCAAGCAGCCTGGCGCATCATCAGTGTCTAAACCCATGCGCGTCAGCAGTGAAGCTTCGGCGCATCTTTAGGGTTTAAACCTATGCGCGTCAGTATTGAAGCTTCGGCGCATCATCAGGGTGTCAACCCATGCACATCAGTACTAAAACCTTGGCGCATAATCAGGGCCTAAACCCATGTGCGTCGGCAGAATAACTTCAGCGCATCATCAGGACAGAAGTCCATGCGCGTCGACGATAAAGAGTTAGCGCACAGTAACATGATGCAACTCATCAATGTGCTCCAGACTTGTCTAAAAAGTTGGGAGATCACACCCACCCGTCACCGCAGGCCGAACATCGACCGGAGTCACGATGGTGACAGGAACGTCGTCTTCGACGAACTTCGCAGGCTCCTTCCCCTTGCCAGCACCACCGCGAGGAGTTTTGGGGGCCATCTCGTGAAAGAAGAAGTTAGGGTTTTTCGAAAGAAGAACTGTAGAGAAGAAGAAAGCAAAGTGGAGAAGAACCCTCTCTCTCCATCAGACACCTATTTATAGGCTTAGTCGCACGCGTGAACCGATGGAGGGTGACATCAGCCGCCGCCTAGGGTTCTGTGAAGTGATAACTGCAAATAATCCAAAAAGATCATCATTAATCTTTTTGGTTACTTCGAGTGTTATCATTTGTATTAACTGAGAGGAGCATACGCCGCATCACTGATGCACGGAGTAACCATGTGCCCGAACAGTCATGCGTCCCAGAGAAGACACCACCATGCTTCTTATTCAAAGTATTCCAAAACTTGTCAAAATATTTTGAAAACTTTAAAGGGGGTCTTGTAGAAGCATGAAATTTTAGGACCATAAATCATATGCGCCTAACATTACATGCACCAGGGAGCTCAGATAAAGTACTTGGCACATCAAATAGCAAAAGCATAGACATTAAAAGAAGATTTTTATTTCATATAAAAGTCTATTACATGTCTAAAAAAGATCTTCACAAAAAAGAATTTCTACAAAGAAAAGACCCTAAGTCTACAGCTAGATGCAGCAACCGCCATGCGCTCTCAGTCAGGCGCATCTCTTCAGCATCTCAGTCAGGCGCATCTCTTCAGCAGCTCAGTCAGGCGCATCCCTTCAGCAGCTCAGTTAGGCGCATCCCTTCAGTAGCTCAGTTATTACTACCAAAATTTGTCGATTTAGCGACGGCCAGATCCGTCGCCAGTCCGACGAGAATTTATATTAGCGACCGATTACTGACGGGTTTTGGCCAAAAAATTCGTCGGCAATCAGCTCGTCGCTAATAACGGTCCGTCGCTACGTAGTCGTCAAGTGACAAACTAGCGACGGTATGTCAACTTCACAATACGAAGCATTAGTGACTACTTTCTGACGGATTGTCGTCCATTTCAAGTATTAATACTGAACTGTTTAGACAATAGCGACGTAAAGTTCCATCGGTAAACCGTCGTAATAGCGTATAAGAGTGTATCGGAAAAAGCGAGATTGAAAAGCGTATCAGAGTACATCCCTTCAGCATCTCAGTCATACGCATCATGAAGTTTCAGCATATACGCTCTACTTCGACCCGATCAAGTGCTTCGACTAATGAAGCATTTATTGAGCAGAACTAGGGTGGACAATCAACCCCCTAGCTGGAGGAAGAGCTCTCCAATCCTCCGGCGGCTATAAGCCACGTAGCCGCCCAACTATTTCACATGCGCCTCCACAGCCATGCATCCAAATCTCTGCATGCGTCTTAAAAGCCATGCGCCTCAGACTTCTCTCTGATCCCTAAAGACAGAGGTCAAGTCACTACTGAAGTCCCGCATACGACTCAAAAGCCATGCGCTCAGACTAGTTCATGACTCCTAAAGGTTACAAGCCAAAGTCTACTCATGCGCCCAATCCCAGGCACATCCTACCAGATCACTCTCCTCCAAATCCGAGATCTTTGAGCCATGGACCTACGACAAGTGTCCTTTGACTCGATTCAGCCTATGAAGGGGTGCTAATCACCCAAGATCTCAACAACTGAAAGTACTACCAAAATACAGTAAATTAGCGACGGACAATTAGCGACGAAAATTTTCAGTCGGCGTTAGCGACGGATTCGTGGTAGCTCGCCGATGAATTATCGACCACACTCCTTTACATTTTTTGTTTCAATTTTAGGGGGAGGAAAGGTCGCATATCCGTCGCTAGGTAGTCGGAGATATAGCGACGGAACAGGAGTCGTCGCTACTCAGTTGATTATTTGGCAGGAATTGTATAGAGAATTGGCGGAACATTTCTTCGACTACGTAGCGACGTATATTCAGTCGGCAAGTATCAAACAGGGCGACTACTGGGCGACGGGTTTTTATACGTCGCTAGTCCGTCGCTAAATATACGTACCAGAATTTAAATGAAATGACGGGGGAAACTTTTCGCATTTCCCCCAAATTCACTCTCTCTCCTCTCTCTCTCTAGCCAGTGTCGGCTTCGGTGATCGGCGTCGGTGTCGGTGTCGGCGTTGGCATCGGCATCCTCTCCTCTCTCTTTCCTGAAGGTAACCTCCTCTCTCTCTCTCTCTCTCGATCTCTCTCTCTCTCTCTCTTGCGGTGTCGTATAGGGGCAGCGGGGGCGGAGGCTTGGGGCAGGGGCGTCGGAGGCTGGGCGGTGGGCTTGGGGCGGGGCCCTCGGAGGCTGGGCGGCGGTCTTGGGGCTGGGGCGTCGGGGGCTGGGCTGCTGGCTTGGGTCGGGGTCTGGGCGGTGGGCTTGGGGCGGGGGCGTCGGGGGCTGGGTGACGGGCTTGGGGCTGGGGCATCGGGGGCTGGACGGCTGGCTTGGGTCAGGGTCTGGGCGGCGGGCTTGGGGCGGGGGCGTCGGGGGCAGGACGGCGGGCTTGGGGCTGGGGCGTCGGGGGCTGGGCGGCTGGCATGGGTCGGGGGCTGGACGGTGGGCTTGGGGCGACGACGTCGGGGGCTGGGCAGCTGGCTTGGGGCGGGGGCGTCGGAGCTATTTGCAACCAACGCACAGCTATAAGCACTCTTCATATATATATATGCAACCGAACTACTGGGCGGCGGGCTTAGGGCGGCGGGTGGCTTTGCTTCTCAAATTCATCTGAGTTTATATATTGGCTAAATAACGTGTTATCCATATTGCATGTTATCTATTAGTTTGGTGGTGTTTGGATTAGTAAATGTGAATATGGGGTTTGGACTCATGGTGTATATGTTCACTGTCTCAAGGACAGTGCGAGTTCTATCAGTTGTGTGCTTCTGTATAGATGTATATATCTATACATCTAGCTGTGATATACATATGTGTATGTGACAATCTCAGTTAGCGACAGACAAGTTACCGGTTAGCGACGGATATTTCCAGCTCTATTTGCATTAATCTACGGTACGACATGGTGATCAGGACATAGTCCCTGCAGCCATTCGACTGGCGAGGCAGAAACTATGTAGCCGTAGATAAAGTTGACTGTCCTTCGACCCTCATCCCTCGGCAATGATGATACGACAACCTATCACTATATCTTATATAGTAGTAGATGATGTCTTAGTATTACATTATGTGAGTTCATCTTGATTCTGTTATATCCTTCAGATACTAGATACGATAAGTACATATACTACACCATATGTATACAGATTATAGATGATTCACACTAATGTATGCTAGAATGAATTTTGGGTTGTGTTCTGAGCCATCCGTTCTCACACTTAAAACACATAGGAATTAGTAGTGTGAGAGCGCCGGGGAGAGTGAGAGCGCCGGAGAGAGGGAAGGAGAGAGAGAGAGAGTAAAATGGTACGACATGGTGAAGTAGTACTGTATTTTGGCTCCAGTTCCAGCTCTATTTGCATTAATCTACGATACGACATGGTGATCAGGACATAGTCCCTGCAGCCATTCGACTGGCGAGGCAGAAACTATGTAGTCGTAGATAAAGTTGACTGTCCTCTGACCCTCATCGCTCGGCAATGATGATACGACAACCTATCACTATATCTTATATAGTAGTAGATGATGTCTTAGTATTACATTATGTGAGTTCATCTTGATTCTGTTACGTCCTTCAGATACTAGATACGATAAGAACATATACTACACCATATGTACAGAACATAGATGATTCACACTAATGTATGATAGAATGAATTTTGGGTTGTGTTCTGAGCCATTTGTTCTCATACTTGGCAATTAAGCATGTGAAATAGAACTGATTATGTTTAGTTTGTCTTACGATACAGATTTTCACATCCAAATTGAAATGGATCGTTACTTCGTTGATCGTACATGGATGTACTAGTGGATCAACCTTCTGGACCGTAGGTACTTATAAGTATTGACCGTATCGGATTAGTATCGATCTATCGTTTTGGTATGGGCTGTATCGGTTGGTATTGGTCTTAGCGAATTGGTATCGTCCTATCCGATATGTATCGGCCGTATAGCTAGGATTCATATTGGCCTTATCGATTTGGTATCGGTCATATCCGATAGGTATCGGCCGTATTGGATTAGTATAGACCATTTCGGATTAGTATCGTGGAAGGTTTAGTAACAACTGTACTTGGATTTCTCTCTTCTAGAGCTAGATTACCGAGTCACGAGAGCGTAACTGGCCAGTTACAGAACATACATACTTCCTTTTCAATCTCGCTTTTCCTGATAGAAAAGGAAGCATGTATGTTACTGTAACTGGCCAATCACGATCTGGTGATTCTCTTGCAATGGTATTCTAGCTCGAGAAGAGAGAAATCCAAGTACATTTGTTCCTAAACCTTCCACGATACTAATCCGAAATGGTCTATACTAATCCAACACGGCCGATACCTATTTGGATATGACCGATACCAAATCGATAAGGCCAATATGAATCCTAGCTATTCGACCGATACATGTACATATCAGATATAGGACGATACCAATTTGTTAAGGCCAATACCAATATGATACGACCTATACCAAACCGATAGACCGATACTAATCTGATACACTAGATACTAAGTACATCCGGCCTATACCAGCGGATCCACCAATTACTGTACGATAGGCTCAACAACTCAAGTTACATTCGGTTATTGGTGAGTACATGACTACATAGTAATTCTGTTAGTCTTGTGATACAGATTTTTACTCTCTCATGCTACCAACGTCATAACTTTTCCAGTACTGCTCCCTCTAATGATGATGAACGCAAAAAACCAATGTCACAACTTTTATAATTTGAGTAAATTTCTTTACCCTATATGAAAATTTTTGTTGTCAGAAAGATGGCTCCTAGGACTCGTCGAGGTGGTGCTGCTAGTCGAGGAAGGGGTCAAGGCAAGAAACCCTTGGAGTTCGACACGGTGGAAGTCTCTGTCGTCAAACAAGAGCCGGTGACTGTTAAGGAGAAGGTGTTACAAAAGGTCGAGGTTAAGGAAGAACCGATGACCATCAGGGAAGAGATTGCTCCCAAGCTTGAAGTTAAGGAGGAGCCACCGTCAGAGAGTAGTAACATCGGGACCGACCCTCCTGTCCCTACAGAAGACCTCAACCAGATTGAGCCTTCGTATGTAAAGTGGCTGATAGAATGGTACATGCCTCAATGCAACTATGATCCCTGGCTGTGAGGATTCATCGTCTGACTTGTGGTCTTTGTTGAGGCCAAAGTCGATTTTCCTATGTGTTTTAGAATATTTGTGGAAATTTTGGAATATTTGTGCTATGATCGGATTATAACGACGGATATTAGGTTACTCTTCCGGATAATTGATGTCTATTTTATATTAATTTGTTTGGTCTATATGATTCTTGGATAATTGGTGTGCATTAAATTCGTATGTACATATTTGGTCTATATGATTCTTGGATAATTGGGGTGCATTATATATTTGGTCTATGTGATTGTTGGATAATTGGTGTGCATTATATATTTGTTTGGTTTATGCATATTCTTGTGAACAGGGAAAGCGCTGTAAATTTTTTTCAAAATATTCTCAGTTAGCGACGGACTTGTGACCGTTGAGTGACGGATATTACCAGTTTTCGACTACTTTTCGACGGCTAATCCGTCGCTAACTGGAGATTTGAAAATGATTCCAGGTAGCGACGGGTGGTCGACGGAATATCCGTCGGCATGGTATATAGTTCGACGGAATAGCGACGACCTATCCGTCGCTATGGTGCTGGAAATGACAAGAATTTCCAGAACCTGATCGACGGATTTTCCGTTAAAAAACCGTCACTAATCCGTCCTTTGTTATCGAAGGCGTCGACGGATTAGCGACGGCATAATACACTCTGATACACTATTACGACGGGTTACCGACGGAACTTTACGTCGCTATTGTCTACACAGTTCAGTACTTAATACTTGAAATGGACGATAGTCCGTCGAAAAGTCATCGTTAATGCTTCGTATTGTTAAGTCGACAAAACGTCGCTATTCCGTCGCATGACGACTACGTAGCGACGGACAGTTATTAGCGACGAGCTGATTGCCGTCGGATTTTTTTGACCAAAACCCGTCAGTGATCGGTCGCTAATAGAAAGTCCCATCGGATTGGCGACGGATAGGGCCGTCGCTAAATCGATAAATTTTGGTAGTGAAGATCCTCTCCATTGCTACGTGTCAGCTC
>JANAVB010031619.1:12174004-12191504 GCA_029216955.1 Iris pallida
ACGTAGTCGGCTCTATACGCATCGAAAGGCGCGTATGGACTTGCGGATGTGTGGGAACTGCGGAACTCAGTTTCGTCACGTGTGCGCGACGAAATCAACGCGTATCCGTCAAGATACCCCCGTATCGACGTTTTGCAAACTTGCCCATAACTTCGTGTACAGTCTCAATTCGAGACGAAACTTGTGCCAACAGGTCCGGATCGAAATTCTGGTCATGCATGCCAAGTTTGGTTCGATTCTGAGAAGGTCGAATCGGAATCCAATTTTGGTGGGCCCGCGACCCACTCAAACGGGCGATTTTGTACACGGCTCATCGGAATCCAAAACTGGACATACCGTTGAGTTCCTCTCCTCAAACTGAAGCCGTAGACATGTAGTTTGAAGACTTTAGAGGTTGTAGACTTTGGCATGCGTTTCGGTGCAAAGCGGGTCCAACGGCGGACATCGTTTTAACCCAAATTATGATTTTGCCCCTGTTCCAGAATTTGACTTTTGGACAGGCATTTCCTAGGTATATCTTCTTTACCGAGACCATTTTTGATGTTTTTTCAGCGTTCGGAGTTGTTTAGAGATTGTGACGATTCTTGGCTGATATTGTGATTACTTGGACTTGCCACTTTGCACCATCAAGCAAGTACCTTGCAACCCTACTCTGTGATTATATATTCTTATTTCAGTTGTTATTTTCAGCATTTTATTTCATGATATTTAAACTGTGCGTCCAAGTCACACTTGGGTGCAAGCGACTCTATCGGTCGTTTTTTCTTGCTTTATTTATTCTCTTGCATTGACTTAGTTTATGGACCACCCACTGATGTTGAGGTATTGGTATATCTCATATGGCCTTGACACTTGTTATATCACGTAATGTGAGTCACATGTAGGACACGTTTCCGCGTAGTTGGCTGGCCACCGATACGTATAGAGCGTGCGACGGATAGGAGTAACTGCCAATATTGCATGTTAGAAGACTTGGCGGTTACTAGAGGTTCATATCAGTTATGGAGATGATATACTAGGCATTGGGTGGGGAGAACAATACCTGACGTATGGGCTTCTTTACACTTCCATGATTACCTGTGCGCTCCTTTGGAGACGCAGGCTCCAGGTGCCCTCTGACGTTTCCAGAGCGTTATGGACGTAGCCCTTCACATGGTACCCTGACGTTTCCCGAGCGTTATGGACGTAGGCCCCTGGTACCCTCTATGGGAACTATGCCGATCCTATTTTCAGCCAGGGTTCATACGTCGAAAGATTGTATCTCAACTGCATATTCACAGTAGAATGTCAGGAACCCGATTGCATGCATACCTTTTCTCTTATTATATTATCACAGTTTATATGGCATGGTGTTTTCTTGTATCTTGCTATGTCCCCTGAGGACCTGGTTATCTCTCCAGGTTTAGACGAGTTTCCACAGGAGTACGGAGCGGCATTGGAGCTATCCTACATTGATGATGAGGCAGTGCCTTATGATTCCTAGTCTATTTCTTATCTGAGACAGTTGTAGACATTATTTTACATCTCTTTTCTTTCTATTTTGCGGAGGTTGGACTCCGATCTTGTGAGACTATTTTTCATAGCTGTTTGGAGTGAGTATGTTCACCCGGCTATCTTTTGATACTCTTATTTATTTATTTGGACTTCATTATCTTCTGTGTTGAGCTGTGATGAGATTAGATATGTTATCTGGCCTGCGATTATTTATTTACAGCTTATGTGCATATGCGAGGATTCCATACATTATTTTTTTTTCATTCTGTGTCTTTTTTTATACATAGTACTTCTTAAGAAATTTGCCATTGATCGACATCATGAGTAAATCTCCATTGGGTTTAGATAACCGATAGGCACCGTTGGAAAAAACTGTCTCAATATACGGGCCTTCCCATTTTGCTTAGAATTTCCCTTTGCTCTTATGAGTCATCACCATCGGTCTTCGAACAGCTAATACTAGTTCACCGACTTTGAATACCCTCTCTTTAACTTTACGATTGAAAGTTCGAGATATACGGGCTTGATATAGCTCAATATGCTGTTGAGCTTGAAGACGCTTCTCGTCCAATCCTTCAAGTTCTTGGAGTCGTAGCATTATTCTCTATAGTTAGATCATTAGCAATGGCTATTCGAAGGGATGGAATCTGAATTTTCAGTAGAAGGACAGCCTCACATCCATAGACCAATAAAAATGGTGTAAAACCAGTAGGAGTTTGGATTGTTGTTCGATAAGCCCATAAACATTCTCCAAGTTTCTCATTCCAATCACGTTTATTAGAAGAGACGAACTTTTTGAGAAGTTTGATGATCGTCTTGTTGAAAGCTTTGGCTAAACCATTAGCAGCTGGATTATAAGCCGTAGAAGCCAGGTTTTGAATTCGATTCTTATTACAAACTGATAAAATGCCTGAGTGGTAAATTGTGGTCCATTATCATGTATTATCCGTCGAGGGATCCCAAAACGATAAATAACATGATATTTGATAAATTAACCACATTAGATGTTTTTACCTCAACAAGAGGAACTGCTTCCGCCCACTTAGAAAAGTAATCGGTTATAGCCAATATAAACTGATGTCCCTTGACAAAAAAGGATTAATTGGACCAATAATGTCCATGCCCCAAGCTTCGAAGGGCCAAGAAGCTGCTGTAGGATGCAAGAATTTAGACGGTTGATGAATAAAATCAGCATGAATCTGACATGCTTTACATCGTCTGGCATAATCCACAGCATCTGCTATCATGGATGGCCAATAATACCCCATTCTTCGAATGCGGTCTTGTAATTTTGGACCAGGTTGATGGGCACCACAGACACCATCATGAGCTTCACGAAGTGTTTTTTGGCTTCACTTTCTGAGAGACACGCAGCAAAAGTCCATCATATGAACGACGATATAGCATATGTAAAGACGAATCATAATAAAATCGAAATGATCGTCTCCTGATTGATGCAGCTTCTTTTGGATCTTCAAGTAAAATCCCATGAACCGCATAATCAATAAATGGGCTTCTCCAATCCCTCTGTTGGGAACTTGATTCTGTAATATAACTCTGTTCAACATTCTGATTATTCTTTACACAGAATAAGTCTCGGTCCAACAAAGTAATGGTATTTTGTCTTCGAATTGAAATAGCCAAATCTGTAGCTAAGCTAGCGAGAGCATCAGCTTCAAAATTTGAGAACGTGGTACGAATTCGATTAAGAATCCTTTAAATGAAAGGACCAACTCGATTACCACTTGATAATAAGGGATGAGGTCAGGATTTCTGACTTCATATGTCCCTCTAACCTGATTAACAATCAGTTGAGAATCTCCATAAGCTTCTAGAAACTCGATGTCCAACTATTTTGCTACTTGGAGACCAATCAACAGAGCATTATATTCTGCCACATTGTTGGAGCATGGCTCATTGAGAGAATAAGCTCGATATATGACCATTTTGTCAGGAGAAACCAAGACAATTCATACCCCAGAGACAATATTGCCTTTAGGTCCAACTCTTGACGCTCCATCAAAATATAAATGCCAAATGTTATTTTTTAAAGTCATGTTGCAATCCACAACTTCATCTGGAATATCCTCATATAGCTTCGATGTTTCAGGTATAGGATGAGCTGCTAAAAATCAGCTAATGCTTGACCCTTCACTGATTTTTTGAGGTACATAGACCATGTCATAAGGAGTGAGCAACATCACCCAGGTAGCTAATCTGGAGTTAAGAATGCTTGGTTTTTCATCAATACCCGAATAGGATTTATTCTGGATATACGTGAATAGTCTGTCCTGTCACATAGTGTCGTGTCTTTTGATAGCAAAAACCAAAGCCAGACATTCCTTTTCCACAGGAGTATACCTGTGTTCAGCTCCGACCATCATTCGGCTAAGATAATAAATTGCCTGCTCATGACCTTTGTCACTTTTCTGTGCAGAAGAGCACCAAGTGAATGATCTAAGGCTCGAACATATAGCAAAAATGGTCTTTCTACCACTGGTGGTACCAAAACAGGTGGATTTGTAAGTTATTGTTTGATGTCATTGAAAGCTTTCTGACACACTTCATCCCAAACAAATGATACACCTTTCTTTAATAGACGGGAGAAAGGTTGACATCTCCCAGAGAGATTGGATATAAATCTCCTGATATAAGAAATACGACCTTGAAAGCCTCGGAGTTCCTTTAGATTGCATGGAGGACGCATTTCAAGAATTGCTTTGATTTTATCAGGATCAACATGAATACCCTGAGAAGCGATGACAAATCCCAAAAACTTGCCACTGAAACCCCTAAGAAAGACTTAGTAGGGTTCATTTTCAATTGATGCTGACGCATCAATTCAAATATTGTCTTCAAGTCTTGAATGTGATCATCTTTTGATCGACTTTTGACAGCAATGTCATCTACGTAACATTCAACTGTCTTCCATAGATGTTCTTGAAAGATGTTGCTCATAGCCCGTTGATATGTGGCACCGGCGTTTTTAAGACCAAATGGCATAACCGTATAGCAGAAAACCCCAAGGGTGTACGAAAAGCAGTATGTTTCTCATCTCCTGGATGCATCTTGATCTGATTGTATCCTGAGAATCCATCCATGAAAGACATGCATTCAAAACCACATGTGTTGTCTATCATGACATCAGTAATTGGAAGTGGAAATTCGTCCTTTGGACAAGCTGCATTAAGATCTCAAAAATTTATGCAAACTCGAACTTTTCCGTTCTTCTTCATAACAGGGACAATATTGGCAACCCAGTCTGGGTGTTGTTCTTCACGAACAAAGCCACATGTAATCAACTTTTTGACTTTCGCTTCAATTGCATCCATCATATCTGGTCAAAAACGTCGATGTTGTTGTTTTATAGGCTTGGCATTAGAAAGAATATTGAGTTTATGAGTAGCAACTTTAGGATCTAGACCCGGCATATCCTCATAACTCCATGCAAAGATATCAATATATTCTTTAATCAGTTTTATCACCTCTTCATTTTTATCTTCGAAAAGGTTCTTACTGAGCCCAAGGGTCATTTTCAAATGATTCAGATTCTTCTTCAGTTTGAACCATGTTGACTGAGAATACACATTCAGATTTATCGTAATAGTCCTCTCCTGTATATGAGGAGTGGGATGTATCAGATTCAATGAAATGGATTTCTTCCGGATCTGAGGCTTGTGAAGAACTAGAAGAAAAATCTTCTTGTATATCATCCTTAAACATGTGGAACGGATCATATCCCAACCTATGACGAGTTTCTGGTAAAACGGATCACCATATAATTGTAATCGTCTACCCTTACTTTGATTGAGACCTTGCATAGTCTTCAAATCATATTCCATATTCTGGATAATCTTGAGAGATTGTTGACTATATTTGTTAATTCGGATTCTTCCTTTATCTTTATCTCTAAGATCATCCGTCTGAACAATAGGGATATTTCTAGCCAGGCCAAACACAATTTGGTGCTTGTTTTTCTGATCAGACGGAATCACGAAATAAGATTCTTTCTGACGTCTAAAAGTTACACAAGCTTGCGATGAAGCGGCTACAGGAAGAAGATAGGGAGAAGATGTTAAGAACCTTTGAGCATAAGGTCCAACATCAACATGAGGAGGAAATTTTTTTTCTTATAGTCAATGTATAAAGTTTTCTCTGTATCTATGTCATCTTTATATTGATGACTTTGATCATCAGAGATAAAGTCATTCTTTCAACAAATTTGATAGCCATATACTCAAAAAGGAAATCTTCATTGATATCAGAAAGTACAGAATGATCAATATTTACATCATTTACAATTTGACTACTACGCTTCGGATTGATTATTAACGGACCATCATCCGTCTTTTGCATAGACTTGTCAAGGTTGATGACCACTGGTGGTTCTGAATCATTCGTACGAGAAGTACGTCCCTTGACTTTGATCATAAGAGGTTGAACTTGGCTCTTGACAGGTACTCATTGATTCCTCAGATGAAGAGTTCTTCCTTTGACCTTGATCATCAGAGTTGATCACTGACAGGTTGGGGTTGGATTCGACCTTTGACCTTGACCTTCAAAGGTTGGTCTTCTGGAGGATCTTCATTGACAGACTGATCTTCAACAGGTGATTGATCTTCAGCTATATCTGATATATCCTTCACATGCTCTTATTTGTAGAGTATTGAGTCTGAAAAATAGGCTTCAATACCCTTGAAGGGATTGATATCAACAAATTTAGTCTTCACAACTCCTTATGAATCCACGTACTTGAAGCATTGGTGGAGAGTTGAAGATACAATGTTATGCTCATGTATCCACGGTCGCCCGAGAAGGATGTTGTAGGATACATCGGAGTTGATAACATAGAAAGTAGCCATGGTTCGAAGATCACCAATCTGAATCTTTAGACGACTCTTTCCCAGTGGTTTACTCTTGTCAGAGTTAAAACCAACTATTGTGGTACTAGTGTAAGTCAACTCACTAGTAGGAATCCTCAAAGGTCTTAGCATATTCTGAAGAATTATGCTAATTGAAGACCCAGGATCAATGTAAATCCTGTCAATTTTAGTGGATCCGATATACCCAGTGTAGCACAAAGGCCTGTCATGCTTGTTATGCTTCAACAGCATGTCTTCTTGTGTGAAGGTAATATTAGGAATTGCCTCCATCACACTATGACATTGTGGACACGATACTGGTATATTATCAGGACCCTTGAGTTGAGCCAAGCATGAATCTGCTTGAAGCAAAGCTTCACTCAAAGTCTCCATGCTTTCTTTAGAAAGATGAAACAGCTCAAATAGATAGTCTAGCCGGAGTATTGGCTAACTGAGCTAGAATATCAAATTTATAGGGCTTCATCATTACCCCTTGACTGGAAGCAGATTTCAAAGGAACGTCAAAGCATACTGCTTTCTGTTTCCCCTTTTCAATCATAGATGGTTTTGCAGGAACAGGAGATGGTTGAGTTGGTGATGTTTCAACATCCTCTGTTTCTTTGGAGGATCCCTCATAATCTTTCTGGTACTCCTTCCGATCTTGTACCAGCAAAAGCTTCTTCTTCAGATTCAAAAAGAAAGTGCCATATTGCAGGATTTAGTCTTCCTTCCCTTAACCTTCTTCTTGTGAGGATTTTTATGAGGAACCTCAGAACCCAATCCGATAGTGGATTTTTGATTTTGAATTTATAATGGAAGTCGTATTCCTTTATCATAATTTAAACCCTCTGCCTTTTGAAAATCATAGCCCATCTTTTTCATGAGAAGGACTGATTGCTGACTGTATAAGTGAATGGAAGCAGACTTTTAACAGGTGGTTCAACAGAGGAAGGAGAAGAGATCTCTGTAACTACAAGAGAATGAGGAATAGAAGCCTCTGTAGCTACGGGAGGAGAAGGATTCGAGATACAAAGAAAAATCCCTGTAGGAGCTTTTTCATAAGCAGCAAAAACTTGTTGTGCCCTGTATAAGGGAACACTGTTCATAGCTAGCCACTGCTGATGAGTCAACTTGAGCTTGGTAGGAGGAGCCAGACTTGGAGGACATATGTTCAAACCTCTCAGTCTATCTTCCAAAGGAATGCCATCCATAGATGATCTGAATCATCAGGATCTGGAATAACATGAGAAATCATGTTACAGGTTTTGACTTTCTTACCCTTCTTGGATTTTGAAATTTTTCTTCATCTTCTATTTCAGGAACTAGGTCAGGATGTACCCACATAATTTTACCATTCTTTAATATGAGAGGCAACAATCCTTCATTTTCCTCTCTGACAGGCGGAATATTCACAATCTTCATCGTCACCTTCGGAATTGGGATAATCCCATCTGGGACTTGTTAAGGAGAAAAACCTCCGAATTGAAGAGAAACTATATTGGTTGTGACCGTATGCTCATCGTTAGTTAAAGCAATGGCATTGATTAGTTCTTGAATTTTCTTCTTTAGAACATAACAAGCCCTGGTGGAATAATTTATGTATCTGTGATAGATACAATACTTGGGATTGTTAGTCAGATTCACCTCATTAGGCCTTTTCGGCTCCAAAATCTGAAGTTTGCCGCTCTTTACCAGACATTAAAATATCCTTGGAATATCACTCTCGTCAAAAGAGTATTCTTCTTTTGGCTTAGAAGACTCCTGATTATTCGGCGTCGTTTTGTTCTTGGAAAGATTAACCACGAGGGTATCCTTTCCCTTCCTATTACGATTGTCGAAATTATTACCAGAAGAGCCTTTCTTTCCTTTATCCTCTGAAGCAAAAATCATGCCATGTTCACGAGCTAACCTACTATTGGTCTCGGCAGAAACTGTCGCTATAATAAATGAGGCCCAATCTGTGAATTGGGAACCCGTAAAGACAGCAATGGATGATCGCAGATTCATCTTGCATGTATCAATCAACGCTAAATCTGGCATACCATGAGGCATTTTGAGAGTCGCCTGTCGGAAACATTCGATGAACGTCTGAGCATCTTCCTTCTCCTTTTGTTTGATTTCTATTAAGGAGGATATATTCATGTCCATGCCCCCTTCATAGAAACGGTAGAGAAACATTGCTTTAAATTCGTCAAAAGACGAAATGCAATTGTCGGGTAAACTACGATACCAGTCGTAAGCTGAACCCGTCAAGCACCCGATGAATACTCGAGTGAGAAGAGCATCATTTTTCTGCAGATACACAGTCATAATATCAAAGTAATTGATATACTGACTAGGAGAAGTCTTTCCATCAAACAATACCATTGATTGTGGCTTGAATTTCGGTGGAAAGGGTACATCATTCCAATAAGGAGGATAAGGTTGCTTAATCCCTAACCTCTGGAGCTGATCCTTGTGCTTCAAAACTTCAAATTGTGCCTTTAGTTCACACACTGCTTGAATAGTTTCACTGGTTTGAGGAAGCACATTTGATTGAATAGTTGTTGGATGTACCGTGACCCCCATTAGAGGTGGTACATCTTCTGGAATGATGGGATCTGGAGATACAGAATTTTGATTAACACCAGGCTTTTGATTATTCAAAGGTATGTCAACCCCTTGACTATCTTGAGTTTGTGCTGCTACTTGCACCGGTGTTACTACTGCCAGTTGAGCAATTTGTTGAGTCATTATATGGTGCATGCTTTGCCCCATATTAGGCATGTCCTTTAATGACTGCTCAACAACAAAGAGACGCTATTCTGTATTAGCAGATGACGTCTCCGGTTCATCTCCAATAGCATAGGATTCAACCTCTCTTGAAGATATAGATGGATTGGTAAAGAGGTATGAATCGACACTATCAGTTTCGGACTCAAAAGATTGAGTACCCCTAGCTTCTGAATCAGAAGTCTGTAACTGTCTTTGTCTTCTTGATCGAGTATTCTGATATACTCCTTGAAAGGAATCAAGAAGTTCGTTGAATTATGTTGACCTGGAGTTTGGGACGTATTACATCTTGGACGTCGTCCTCTATTAGTATGAGATGCCATGTTGACTGACGCATATGACAACTCATGTTCTTGGTCATCAACTTGTTGTTGAGGCGTATTGAAACTTAACCGGTCAAAACTGACCGTTTGGAAGCCGAACAACAACATTTGATTACAATTTGGTGACACTCACAATGATTATTCTCTAGGGGGAGTGTCACAGAAGATTTTCTATCTTTACACTTTTGAATTAGCAACTCGCGTAAATCAGAAGGAGTAGAGAGTAGATGGAGTAGTCTTCTTTATTACGTTTGGGGTAGAGAAGCGCTTAGTCCCTTATGTATAAAGAAGATTACTGGCTACATTCGCAGAACCAAACTGTACATTTTTACGCGCTTGGAGTTGCGTTCGTAAATCCTGAGATTTTTGAGCACAAAGGACTCCATCAGCATTGCGCGTAATTTGAAGGTTTGGCACCTTACGTACAGTAGTATAAGAAGGTTTTTGGTTGAAAACAGAAGTTTTACCAACTATGTTTTTACGCTGGTTGCGTGCAGGTAAATTCACTTTTGATACAGAAGCATCATTGTGAATTTTATCTCTACTGTCACAGACAGGAGACTTACCTTTACGCATAGAGCGCAAAACATGAGTATCTGCCATGTCATAGACGGAAGATTTTCCTTTACGCATGGAGTGTAAATTTTGTGTGCCTACCGCGTCACAGACGAGAGACTTATTGTTACGCTCAGAACGTAAAGCATTAGAGTCTGCCACGTCACAGACGGAAGACTTGTTTTTACGCACGGGGCATAAAACTTGATTTTTATGCCCAGAGCGTAAAACCTGAGGGTCTGCCACATTACAAACGGGAGACTGATTTTTACGCCTATGACGTATCACCGAAGTAGAGACTGCTTCATCACTGATGGGAGCCTCTACAACCGGAGTAGGAAGGATTCCTTTGCCTTCAGAGACAGGAGGGAGATCCGAGGATGCTTTGGATTTGGGAATCCAAAATTTTTACACTTTCCTTGATTTCTGAACATTGGAGCAGCGAGTACCACCCCCAGTTTGGAGCATTTCTTCGTAGGCAGTCTGGTCGAAGTGTACAACAAGAGTCTTCTTTATCGATCCGATCGACACAACATCGTATTGAGCAATTGTCTCCTCGTCAGAGGAGAAGGTCGTCCCCAGCAGAGTCGCCATTTTGTTTCACTTAACAAAATGCCTAAAATTGGCTTTTGAAAATAAAACGAGAAAGAGTACAAAAAGTACAAATTGTTCTGGGAAGTATTGCTATAGAAGTCTGATCTGAAGGCGATCACTTTGTTCCTTGGACCATACGATGATGATGAAGAGTACTGCTAAAAGATGAACAGCCGGAAGAACTAAGTCACCAGAAAGGTATCGACGCACTTGGGCACTGATGGCGAGGTCGAATGCTTTCCTGCTTTGCTTCACTCTGTTTTGGAAGAAAAGTTGAAGAAAATGCTCTCGAAAATCAAAGTCTCTGGGCTCTGATCTCTGTATTCTCTCTTGTCTCTCTGATCTCCTCTTCATGCCGTCTATGTGAAAAAATAAGTCTATTTATAGACTTTATCCTTTGTGCATAAAAAAGCAACAAAATTGAGTTTTTACGCTAGCAACTGCCACCCACGATAAAGTCACCCTCTGTGCACGTTGATACGTGTTCCATTATTTCAACAAAAATAGGGAGCATGTACACACGTTCTTCAATAAGTGGCCTGATAGCCACGTAGAAAAACCATGTTTTAAAGTAGTCAGGAAGAATCGGGCGTAAAAATGACCCGAAATATACCCTGAGCGTAAAGTAGTAAGTTGGCATAAAAATAACTCAAAATAAACTTCCCAGCGTAAAGTGGCTAAAATAGCCTTGAGCGTAAAACTTAGCCCAAATAGACTTTACGCTCACAATAGTTTTGAGCGTAAAAGCTCACATAACTATCGTGCGTAAAATGAAGTGATTTTATTGAGCGTAAAATAGCCTTCTCTGCACACCATACGACAAGTATCAGGTTTGGTGACAATCCAACGTTCTCGACTTCTGTGTTTGCATGTTGTCAGCATAATCATTCTGTCAAATCAAATCTTCTGCATTAAATACGGCCTGACAATCTGTCCCTGAGCGTAAAACTCAACGATTAGACCTGGCGTAAAATAGCTAGCATAAAATAGCTAGCGTAAAATTCCCAACCTCTTTGACTCAGTCCA
The DNA here is from genome assembly GCA_029216955.1 of Iris pallida. Classification (NCBI taxonomy): domain Eukaryota; kingdom Viridiplantae; phylum Streptophyta; class Magnoliopsida; order Asparagales; family Iridaceae; genus Iris; species Iris pallida. The sequence continues at coordinate 12,185,631 of JANAVB010031619.1, forward strand.
TAAAGCACTTTTTATGCTCCTACAGAGGCGGTCAAGGTATTCCCTTGATTCGAAGTAACATCAATCGAAAGGGTATCCCCCACTGCCCCTCCTTGAGAAGGTAAGTTCCCATGGCATCCTTCTCTTAGAAGCCAAACGGTAGAAGGCCGTTAGCGGCAATTGGCGTTCAAGTTGCTGCATGTACAGAACCATGCCCTTCGTAGAGAAAAACCAGTCTTCCTTTATCTTCAGTACCTTCGCCTCGGTGGAGGTCAAGCGGTCACCAAATAGAAAGACAGGTTTTAAGAAAGTCGCTTCCTCGGACTCAACGGATTTTAGTTTGCCGCTCTCCATCATACTCTGGAGAAAAACATGTGACTGATCCCGAATTTGCAATATTCTCTCGGAAGGCTGATTCAATAGGATAGCAACCTTCACGGGTTAATAACCTCCTCGTCGAAATCAACTCCCATTTGGCAAATAGAAGCATCCAGAAGGACTTCATTCAGCAAAGGAATAGTCATCGACACTGACACAACAAAGATAAAAGTCAGGCAACATAGAAGTTTTAAGAAAACAAAATATTGGGTGTGTCAAGCAGCCTGGCGCATCATCAGGGCTAAACCCATGCGCGTCAGCAGTGAAGCTTCGGCGCATCTTTAGGGTTTAAACCTATGCGCGTCAGTATGAAGCTTCGGCGCATCATCAGGGTGTCAACCCATGCACATCAGCACTAAAACCTTGGCGCATAATCAGGGCCTAAACCCATGTGCGTCGGCAGAATAACCTCAGCGCATCATCAGGACAGAAGTCCATGCGCGTCGGCGATAAAGAGTTAGCGCACAGTAACATGATGCAACTCATCAATGTGCTCCAGACTTGTCTAAAAGTTGGGAGATCACACCCACCCATCACCGCAGGCCGAACATCGACCGGAGTCACGATGGTGACAGGAACGTCCTCTTCGACAAACTTCGCAGGCTCCTTCCCCTTTTGCCAGCACCACCGCGAGGAGTTTTGGGGGCCATCTCATGAAAGAAGAAGTTAGGGTTTTTCGAAAGAAGAACTGTAGAGAAGAAAAAGCAAAGTGGAGAAGAACCCTCTCTCTCCATCAGACACCTATTTATAGGCTTAGTCGCACGCGTGAACCGATGGAGGGTGACATCAGCCGCGCCTAGGGTTCTATGAAGTGATAACTGCAAATAATCCAAAAAGATCATCATTAATCTTTTTGGTTACTTCGAGCGTTATCATTTGTATTAACTGAGAGGAGCATACGCCCATCACTGATGCACGGAGTAACCATGTGCCCGAACAGTCATGCGTCCCAGAGAAGACACCACCATGCTTCTTATTCAAAGTATTCTAAAACTTGTCAAAATATTTTGAAAACTTTAAAGGGGTTCTTGTAGAAGCATGAAATTTTAGGACCATAAATCATATGCGCCTAACATTACATACCAGGGAGCTCAGATAAAGTACTTGGCACATCAAATAGCAAAAGCATAGACATTAAAAGAAGATTTTTATTTCATATAAAGTCTATTACATGTCTAAAAAAGATCTTCACAAAAAAGAATTTCTACAAAGAAAAGACCCTAAGTCTACAGCTAGATGCAGCAACCGCCATGCGCTCTCAGTCAGGCGCATCTCTTCAGCATCTCAGTCAGGCGCATCTCTTCAGCAGCTCAATCAGGCGCATCCCTTCAGCAGCTCAGTTAGGCGCATCCCTTCAGCAGCTCAGTTATCACTACCAAAATTTGTCATTTAGCGACGGCCAGATCCGTCGCCAGTCCGACGAGAATTTATATTAGCGACCGATTACTGATGGATTTTGGCCAAAAAATTCGTCGGCAATCAGCTCGTCGCTAATAACGGTCCGTCGCTACGTAGTCGTCAAGTGACAAACTAGCGACGACATGTCGACTTCACAATACGAAGCATTAGCGACTACTTTCTGACGGATTGTCGTCCATTTCAAGTATTAATACTGAACTATTTAGACAATAGCGACGTAAAGTTCCATCGGTAAACCGTCGTAATAGCGTATCAGAGTGTATCGGGAAAAGCGAGATTGAAAAGCGTATCAGAGTACATCCCTTCAGCGTCTCAGTCATGCATCATGAAGTTTCAGCATATCGCTCTACTTCGACCCGATCAAGTGCTTCGACTAATGAAGCATTTATTGAGCAGAATTAGGGTGGACAATCAACCCCCTAGCTGGAGGAAGAGCTCTCCAATCCTCCGGCGGCTATAAGCCACGTAGCCGCCCAACCATTTCACATGCGCCTCCACAGCCATGCATCCAAATCTCTGCATGCGTCTCAAAAGCCATGCGCCTCAGACTTCTCTCTGATCCCTAAAGACAGAGGTCAAGTCACTACTGAAGTCCCGCGCGACTCAAAAGCCATGCGCTCAGACTAGTTCATGACTCCTAAAGGTTACAAGCCAAAGTCTACTCATGCGCCCAATCCCAGGCGCATCCTACCAGATCACTCTCCTCCAAATCCAGATCTTTGAGCCATGGACCTACGACAAGTGTCCTTTGACTCGATTCAGCCTATGAAGGGGTGCTAATCACCCAAGATCTCAACAACTGAAAGCACTACCAAAATACAGTAAATTAGCGACGGACAATTAGCGACGGAAATTTTGTCAGGTCGTTAGCGACGGCTTCGTGGTAGCTCGCCGACGAATTATCGACCACACTCCTTTACATTTTTTGTTTCAATTTTAGGGGAAGGAAAGGTCGCATATCCGTTGCTAGGTAGTCGGAGATATAGCGACGGAACAGGAGTCGTCGCTACTCAGTTGATTATTTGGCGGAATTGTATAGAAATTGGCGGACATTTCTTCGACTACGTAGCGACGTATATTCAGTCGGCAAGTATCAACATGGCGACTACTGGGCGACGGGTTTTTATACGTCGCTAGTCCGTCGCTAAATATACGTACCAGAATTTAAATGAAACGACGGGGGAAACTTTTTGCATTTTCCCCAAATTCACTCTCTTTTCTCTCTCCTCTCTAGCTAGTGTCGGCTTCGGTGATCGGCGTCGGTGTGTCAGCGTTGGCGTCGGCATCCTTTCCTCTCTCTCTCCTGAAGGTAACCCCCTCTCTCTCTCCTCGCTCTCTCTCTCTCTCTCCTCTCTCTCTCTCTCTCGTGGTGTCGTATAGGGACAGCGGGGGCGGAGGCTTGGGGCAGGGGCGTCGGAGGCTGGGCGCGGCGGCTTGGGGCGGGGCTGGGCGGTGCTTGGGGCGGGGCCCTCGGAGGCTGGGCGGCGGTCTTGGGCTGGGGCGTCGGGGCTGGGCTGCTGGCTTGGGTCGGGGTCTGGGCGGTGGGCTTGGGGGGGGGGCGTCGGGGGCTGGGCGACGGGCTTGGGGCTGGGGCATCGGGGGCTGGGCGGATGGCTTGGGTCAGGGTCTGGGCGGTGGGCTTGGGGCGGGGGCGTCGGGGCAGGACGCCGGGCTTGGGGCTGGGGCGTCGGGGCTGGGCGGCTGGCTGGGTCGGGGGCTGGGCGGTGGGCTTGGGGCGGCGACGTCGGGGGCTGGGCAGCTGGCTTGGGGCGGGGGCGTCGGGCTATTTGTAACCGACGCACAGCTATAAGCACTCTTCATATATATATATATATGCAACCGAACTACTGGGCGGCGGGCTTGGGCGGCAGGTGGCTTTGCTTCTCAAATTCATCTGAGTTTATATATTGGCTAAATAACGTGTTATCCATATTGCGTGTTATCCATTAGTTTGGTGGTGTTTGGATTAGTAAATGTGAATATGGGGTTTGGACTCATGGTGTATATGTTCACTGTCTCAAGGACAGTACGAGTTCTATCAGTTGTGTGCTTCTGTATAGATGTATATATCTTACATCTAGCTGTGATATACATATGTGTATGTGACAATCTCAGTTAGCGACAGACTAGTTACCGGTTAGCGACGGATATTTCCAGCTCTATTTGCATTAATCTACGGTACGACATGGTGATCAGGACATAGTCCCGGCAGCCATTCGACTGACGAGGCAGAAACTATGTAGCCGTAGATAAAGTTGACTGTCCTCCGACCCTCATCCCTCGGCAATGATGATAAGACAACCTATCACTATATCTTATATAGTAGTAGATGATGTCTTAGTATTACATTATGTGAGTTCATCTTGATTCTGTTATATCCTTCAGATACTAGATACGATAAGTAATATACTACACATATGTATACAGATTATAGATGATTCACACTAATGTATGCTAGAATGAATTTTGGTTGTGTTCTGAGCCATCTGTTCTCACACTTAAAACACACAGGAATTAGTAGTGTGAGAGCGCCGGGAGAGTGAGAGCACCGGAGAGGGGGAGGAGAGAGAGAGAGAGAGTAAAATGGTACGACATGATGAAGTAGTACTGTATTTTGGCTCCAGTTCCAGCTCCATTTGCATTAATCTACGGTACGACATGGTGATCAGGACATAGTCCCTGCAGCATTCGACTGGCGAGGCAGAAACTATGTAGTCGTAGATAAAGTTGACTGTCCTCTGACCCTCATCGCTCGCAATGATGATACGACAACCTATCACTATATCTTATATAGTAGTAGATGATGTCTTAGTATTACATTATGTGAGTTCATCTTGATTCTGTTACGTCCTTCAGATACTAGATACGATAAGAACATATACTACACCATATGTACAGAACATAGATGATCATACTAATGATAGAATGAATTTTAGGTTGTGTTCTGAGCCATTTGTTCTCATACTTGGCAATTAAGCATGTGAAATAGAACTGATTATGTTTAGTTTGTCTTACGATACAGATTTTCACATCCAAATTGAAATGGGTCGTTACTTCGTTGATCGTACATGGATGTACTAGCGGATCAACCTTCTGGACCGTAGGTACTTATAAGTATTGACCGTATCGGATTAGTATCGATCTATCGTTTTGGTATGGGCTGTATCGGTTGGTATTGGTCTTAGCGAATTGGTATCGTCCTATCCGATATGTATCGGCCGTATAGCTAGGATTCATATTGGCCTTATCGATTTGGTATCGGTCATATCCGATAGGTATCGGCCGTATTGGATTAGTATAGACCATTTCGGATTAGTATCGTGGAAGGTTTAGTAACAACTGTACTTGGATTTCTCTTCTAGAGCTAGATTACCGAGTCACGAGAGCGTAACTGGCCAGTTACAGAACATACATACTTCCTTTTCAATCTCGCTTTTCCTGATAGAAAAGGAAGCATGTATGTTACTGTAACTGGCCAATCACGATCTGGTGATTCTCTTGCAATGGTATTCTAGCTCGAGAAGAGAGAAATCCAAGTACATTTGTTCCTAAACCTTCCACGATACTAATCCGAAATGGTCTATACTAATCCAACACGGCCGATACCTATTTGGATATGACCGATACCAAATCGATAAGGCCAATATGAATCCTAGCTATTCGACCGATACATGTACATATCAGATATAGGACGATACCAATTTGTTAAGGCCAATACCAATATGATACGACCTATACCAAACCGATAGACCGATACTAATCTGATACACTAGATACTAAGTACATCCGGCCTATACCAGCGGATCCACCAATTACTGTACGATAGGCTCAACAACTCAAGTTACATTCGGTTATTGGTGAGTACATGACTACATAGTAATTCTGTTAGTCTTGTGATACAGATTTTTACTCTCTCATGCTACCAACGTCATAACTTTTCCAGTACTGCTCCCTCTAATGATGATGAACGCAAAAAACCAATGTCACAACTTTTATAATTTGAGTAAATTTCTTTACCCTATATGAAAATTTTTGTTGTCAGAAAGATGGCTCCTAGGACTCGTCGAGGTGGGTGCTGCTAGTCGAGGAAGGGGTCAA
>JANAVB010031619.1:12196504-12354404 GCA_029216955.1 Iris pallida
TATATCGTATTCCTAGACTCAATAAATATGAAAATTATATTGATCAAATAGGAAAACCAATAGCCCTTTGATGACGTCTTTCTTCTAATATTTGAGCAAACATGAAGACGCATTTTTTCTTGCGGCGGTCGTCCAAAGATAAACAGACCTGGAAATCTGAATATCTTTCGTTGGCTTCGTCCCCCGAACCTCCACTGGGGGCGCTGCCCCCCTCGACCCCTGTCCGCTGACCGGGCAGCGGAACCTCCGGTACGAGGCCCCGGATAGGTCGTTGGACAGTTCAGAGAAATCTTCTTGTATAATGCCGTCTTTGGCCCATTAATAATTCTCTATTACATATTTTCTGGTTTGACAAAGCTTGATCATGCTTACTGCATGTCTATAAGAACATGTTAGACGAACAAAATAATATGATACAAGCATAGCAATATGATATAGAACATTTAGAACAATGCTAAGTTTAAGTAACAACATGATAGTGATTACATGAATATTAGTGATGTCATTATGGTAAACTTAATTGATTAGCCATATTCAAAAAATATGATATAATCATTGGGCTAACAATCTCCCCCTTTTTGATTATGGCAACTCGGTTAAGTTTAAGATATATACAACAGATGCATGTATCACTAATAAACACATAATACTAGAATATTGTGTGCTAACTTAAACTTATTTCTCTCCCTTTGACATGATAAAAAATAATCTCTCCTATAATAAAATAAACTTAAGCATAAGTAAAGGAGGAAGGCAAAAAATAATCATGATCAAGGCTTAGGAGAACAATGTAATGACAAGTTTAGAAAATTGCATAACTAAAGTGTAAAAGCTTGTCAGAACACAAAATAGAAAAATATGTCAATACACAGTATAGTGTATAAATGTACCTGTAGTTTTGAAATAGACCAACTAGATATCAATATAGTAGAAATCAATCATTGGTCATAAATAAATCACGAGGAATAAAAATTCACACACACACACACACACACACAGACACACATATATATATATATATTTATATATATATATATATATATATATATATATATATATATATATATATATATATATATATATATATATAATGATACTTTATCAATGATCACAAAAAAAATATGATTCATAATTTGGCTATACAAATTATTGAATCAATCACATAAAGAGTGTAATCATCGAAAAGAGATCAAAATAAGTATACTAGGATCTATGCAAAATCTGTACCAAAGTTCATGCATTTGAATTCAATTACCTTAGCATATATTAATATCCATTAGATAAACATGAAGACAATGAAGATAAAATACTAGAGAAGGAGAAATTCAGTCGACTTGAATGCTCTCCCGCAAAGTATGATCAATCTAAATATAGATAATCATGAACTTTAAGATAAAATCTCAATAAGAAATGCCAAAATTAATTTAACTCAAAAGAATCATTAAATTAGGATAATTAACTATATTTGGCAATATATTTTAAAAACTCATATAAAATGAGAGAGTCAAAAAGAGATAATAATAATCATATATTCTCTCATAAAACCAATACAAATCCAAATATCATGTATAACTCAGCAAGATATTTAACTAAGACAATATAAGTCCATGGTGAACTAGGTATACTATATATTAAGGACATAAAGTAATTGAAACAATTAATTTGCTTTCCCTTAAAATATGCGTATAGAACTCTTTGATTTACAAAAGCACAATATGTAAATACACGAAATTCTATTACAAAAAATATATTCTTGGAAGAGTGTAACAGTAGAGGTCCAATAAGCGTGCAATCATTTTACAATATTGATGAAATCATTTTACAATATTTATGATAAGGACTAGGCTTCAAAGGTGAGGGCAAGTTCTTCTCGGATACTTCAGAACTTCGTTTTGAAAGTATTTCTCCTTTGTATATATGGTGACCAGGAAATTAACTTTGAAATAAGCCTTGGTGTTCTTCAATGATAATCTACTAGAGGTTGCGCATACGTAGTAAATCTAAGGAAGAAGACTCTATGGGAAAGATTAGAGACGCACGTACATGACCAATCTTGAGTTGTTGAAGAACGTCGGAGAAGGCAATGAGTGGCTGTTCGTAGCCTTTGTAATGGTGGAAATCTCATACGGGATGAGAATAGCTACTGGGTTATACTTGCTCAAAAAAAAATTCTCCAAGAGAAAAGAAGAACCTCAATCAGCCCTTCATTGGGCTATTTATAGGATGAGATTTTGAAACGGAAAGAATCTTTAATCCCCATATAATTTGCTAGATTTTGCAACAAAACCTAAAATTTACGGTAAAATTAAGCCTTCTCATGGATCCTGAATTCGACAAAAAAATTCCTCATATAAATGCTTTATGCATGAAAACAACTAATGTTGTCTCAGATAGCACGCTACGGGGCTGTTTGTGCAATGTCTCATCACTGTGACAGCCCACGTGGGCAACAACTACCTTAAATAGCATGATATTCTCATTAAAAGAAGATCTTTTCGGAGCTCGAGGCACTCTGTAGCCACCTGAAAACTTGGTTAGTCAAAAGTAGTATAATTTTGGAAGACGGGGCTCTAACAGCTTGGCAGAGCCCCAGCACAATTAATGCTAATTGGTTAGTGTGACATAGCCGTCAGTGCATTAAATATTGATTGGTCAGCATGGCAGAGGTGTAACGATATTAAATCCACATGCTATCTGACATGGCTATGAGAGCTTAATTCTGCGGAGCTAATACTTATACGAGCATCAAATTATATGAGGCTCCGTTATGTGAGGCTCACATCTCTATAGTCACTTCTTTATGCAAGGCATCATCACATGATATACGAGACTCCCACTAATGAAAGACTCCATGTTTAAGCAGAATTCTAGAAGATTGTGTATTTTTATTAAGCATAATTTTGCGAGGCTGATTTCTACGCAGGTTATTCTGCGACACTTGATTTATCTAAGATTTGAATTCTATTTATGTTAAAACATGTGAAAGATTTGGCTCAAACATAAATGTGGAAGATTTGGCCCCCAACTATATTCATAGCTTTTGCATGGTGTTTGCTGGTGGAGCGGTATCGTGGCAGTCGCGATTGCAGAAATGTATTGCCTTGTCGATGATAGATACAGAGTATATTGCGATGATAGAGGCTTGCAAGGAGTTGCTATAGTTGAATAAGTTATTGTAGGAAGTGGGGCTAAAACAAGAGTAGTATACTTTGCTTTACGATAGTCAGAGTGTCATTCACCTTATGAAGAACGGGACATTTCATAATCGGTACAAGCACAATGAGACTCGATATCATTGATACCGAATATGGTTGAGAAGAAGGACATGACACTTGACAAGATTTGTACAGATAACAACGGAGCAGAAATATTTACAAAGGTTTTTCCAAGAAAAAAGTTCGAGTACTGCAGGAGGATCGTCGGGATGACGACCCCCTCCACATAGTTGTAAAGAGGAAGATTTGTTGGAGTGGGTGGGGTTCCCAAACTATGTGAAAAATACCTCAGAGTCGGATTATGCATTCCTATATATAATAGAAATATTCCAATAGATTTGGATTAAGTATTTCTATATATAGTAGGAATATCTCAATGGAGTTGGATTGAGTATTTATATATATAATATGAATATATCAATGGTTTAGATTGAGTATTCCTACATGTAGTAGAATACCTCAATTAGTTATGGGTTTGAGGCTATATATACTAGATGTTTCCTCATCCTAAAACATATCTCAAAAAAAAGTAAGAGTGCTTTACAAGTTTTGAGAGAGAAAAATGATTGAAGACTATAGTGAAGGAGATATTGCTTTGAACAATTTTTTGACGTCTCTTAATTGTTCTACGGAGTCTGCAATCAAATTTTTTCTTTCAAGTGAGTTTGGGTGATCCGTTTGGATCATGAGGAGCTTGTAGATGATGTATTCTCTTTATTCCATTAGTGGTGGTTCTTCAGGGATTGACTTTGATCGTCCCCTGGTTTTTCCATCTGGGTTTTCTACGTAAAAATTTATGTGTCTACGATTTGTGTTTGGCGTTTTCGTTTTGTGTGCTTTTGTATACTTAGTTAACTCGCAGGGCTCTCTGGTTTGGGGAAATATTTTTCGTACTTCGTTCCCATGAGATGCGAGACTCCCACTAATGAAAGACTCCATGTTTAAGCAGAATTCTATAAGATTGTGCATTTTTGTCGAACAAAATTCTGCTAGGATGATTTTTGTGACACTTGACTTATACTGTGATACCAGAATTCTGCGAGGCTAATTTCGACACGGGTTATTCTGCGACACTTTATTTATGGCAATTTATATGGGCACATCATATTTTGATCATGGCTAGCCCAAAATTTTGTGGTTTTTACTAAGCTAGCCCAAATTTTTGATCCATGGCTGTCCCAAATTCTTCCCCCCCAAACCTATTTTTTTCCCTTTATTTGCAAAATCTATTCTTTCTCTTCGAAAACCCTCACCCATCTCTTCTTCTTCCTCTTCTCTTCCACCTCTCCTCAATCCCCAACATCTTCCTCTTCTCATCCACAACTCCTAAATCTCTAACATCTTCCACTTCTCCTCCACCATCCTCATTTTTTGAAGAAATTAATTCAAGCACCCAAATTATTTCTTAATTTATTTCCATAACCCTAGAAGTTAAATTAAAAAATTCAAGCATCAATTATATTGTTTATTTCAATTCTTTGTAGCCCATTTGAATGAATTAAACTACATTCGGAGTGGAAAATTACCTATTTAAATTAAACCCAAGTATGAACGAATGAGAAAGCTCCACGTCGACAAGGATTGCCCAATTTTCTAGAGTCCTATAAGCTGAATGGACTGCCAAAAAACTGGGCAATCCTAAGTCACAGCATATGAAACAAAGGACTGGCCATTTTTCTGGCAGTCCTTGCTGTATGTAGGACTGTCAGAAAACTGGACAGTCCTACATACAATAAGGACTGCCAGAAAAAAGGATAGTCCTTTGTTTCACATGCTGTGATTTAGGACTGTCCAATTTTCTGGCAGTCCATTCAGTTTATAGGACTGCCAAAAAATAGACAATCATTGTTTACACTAGTTGAAACAACAATAATATGGTTTCCACCAATATTAGGATTTGTACATTATGAGGAGCCTTTAGGTACCATTAAAATTAGAAATGAGAAGAAAATTAGGGTTTATTATTTAGGTGTTTTCTTCTCATTTTCTTCTTCTCCATTAATTGAAAATCAAAATGGGAAGAAAATTAGGGTTTAAACCCCATTGTACTTGGAGATAGTGAGGATGATTGAGGAAGAAAAATTAGGGTTTAAATCCTATCGAAAATTTCAATTTTCACTATCAAAATAAGTCGTATCAGCGACGTATTTAGCGACTCCAAGGTAGAACGTCGCTAATTTTTGGGGGTTTAGCGACGTTTAACTAAGACGTCGTTGTTGGTCGCCAACAGCGACTACTAGCGACGTCTAGCGACTATAATTTGTTAAATGGGAACCTGCGTCGCAAGTTCGTCGGTATATGTCGCTGATATAGCGACGCGTAGCGACGCAATTTAAGCGGCGTCGCCGTTTATTAAATATCAGCGACGTTCAGCGACGTCCTTTTCGGACGTCGCTAAACGTTTCATATAGGCTGCGAGGGTTTTCTTTTCGATCATTTACAAATTTTCCCCCCAATTTCTCGCACGCTCCTCCTCCGCGGCGCTCCTCCGACGATTTCCCTCCTCCGGCCTCCTCCTCCGCGGCGCTCCTCTGGCGATCTCCCTCCTCCGGCCTCCTCCTCCTCCTCCCCCTCCTCCTCAGGTAGCTCCCCCATCTCTCTTTCTCTCTCTCTCACACACACACACACTCTTCCCTGTCCCCGCTTTCCAGTTTAGGATTCGAATTTGATGTGTGTGTTCTCATGAAGTTGGACACTTCGTGTCCACTTGTGTGGACACGAATCAACCCCCTGACACGTACACATGTGGGTGTGACACTTCTGTACAACTGATTTGGGTTTTTATTGGTTTTCTAGTTCGGATTTGGGGTTTTCGAATTATTTTCACTGATACATTAAAATCAGTCCTGTTACTGTAAATTCAAACTGATATTTCGATTTGGGTTTAAATTTGATTATGAGATTCAATGTTTAAAGTATTTTTGAATTCGAATATTAATATGCAAGCTGTGATTAAATGGAATATGGAGAACTCAAAACTGGGTTTTGATTTTAGAATGTAAACTGAGATATGGGTTGAAGGGTTAGTGAGTGAATGTACTAGGCAGTAATTGGATATGGCACTTAGCCTATGTTTTGGTTCAGAGTTTGGATTTTTGGGTTGTTATATCTGATTATATATAATTCAACATGTATGTACTTATGTAAGTGTGTTCATATAGGTTTCAAGATGTCAGTGGTTAAGATTTCAGTATTAGTTATCAACATTGGTAGCAGTATCATGTTACCCTAGGTATGATGGCTTGGCTAGTTCATGTTACCCAAAGAAAATTTGTATATTGATATGGACTTAGATAAATTCCTATTGGGAAATGATATTGGAATAAGGATTAACCTGAGAATAGGCTTAACTGAACAGTGATATTAGTTAGCAACTTCTTTCTGAGTTTGAATGTCAGGCATTTTGGGAAAATGGTGAGATACACCAAGTCAGACACTGTCCCTACAGCCATTCGACTGGCGAGTTAGAAATCTATGTACGATATTTGCTATAAGGACTTTGCATTAATCTACGGTACGACATCGTGATCAGGACATAGTCCCTGCAGCCATTCGACTGGCGAGACAGAAACTATGTAGCCGTAGATAAAGTTGACTGTCCTCCGACCCCCATCCCTCGACAATGGTGATATGACAACCTATCACTACATCTTTTAGTAGTAGATAATGTCTTAGTATTATATTTTGTGTGTTTATCTTATTGATTATGTTACATCCTTCAGATACTATATTCGATAAGAACATATACTACACCATATGTACAGAACATAGATGATTCACACTAATGTATACTAGAATGAATTTTGGGTTGTGTTCTGAGCCATCCGTTCTCACACTTGACAAAAAATCGAATATAACCTTTTTATCTGCCATTCGACTAGCGAGACAGAAATCTATGTACGACATTTGCTATAAGAAATTTGCATTAATCTACGGTACGACATCGTAATCAGGACATAGTCCCTACAGCCATTCGGCTAGCGAGACAGAAACTATGTAGCCATAGATAAAGTTGACTATCCTCCAACCCCCATCACTCGGCAATGATGATACGACAACCTATCAATACATCTTTTAGTAGTAGATAATGTCTTAGTATTACATTATGTGGGTTCATCTTGATTCTGTTACATCCTTCAGATACTAGATTCGATAAGAACATATACTACACCATATGTACAGAACATAATGATCCACACTAATGTATGCTAGAAAGAATTTTACGTTGTGTTCTGAGCCATTCGTCCCCACACTTGGCAATTATGCATGTGAAATATATCGTTGAAGAACATTAAACTTGTTGTCGTAAAATCGTCACTTTCGTGCGTCAGTTCATGTCGGTCTTCACTTTCTGCAGTAATTATCTTAAAATGGATATAAATTACTATCTGCAGAACCGTTTGTAGATGTACAATCGTCATCCTGATGAATTATTATCTGTGTCAATCTTTGCAGAATTACCTTAAAATGGATATGAATTACTATCTGCGGAACCGTTTGTGGATGTACAATCGTCATCCTGGTGACATGTACGGTGTAGGGGATGAATTTATACAAGGTGTGCAACAGTTCCTGCAGTTTGCCAAGGCGTTCCCTCAGTACATGGACCGTACAAAAATTAAGTATCCATGTGTGAGATGTCATAACTTGAAATATCATTCGAAAGTGGATGTGACATATCATTTGTATTCGAGGGGTTTCATGCCAAATTATTATCAGTGGACCGCACACGGAGAACTTGTGCCTTTAGCCTCCGAGCCGGAGACTTATGTGGAGCCTTATGTAGATTTCCACGTGCATGCTGATTACGACCAAGGGTGGTCGAACATGGTTTTCGATGCTGCGGGGCCTAGTTTCGATCCGAACAATCAATATACAGCTGAGGAGGCACCAAATGGCGATGCTGCAAAGTTCATGATGTTGCTGGAGAATGCAAGGACTCCTTTATATCCTGGTTGTGATGACCATTCACCGTTGGAGGTGATTACAAGATTATTGAGCATAAAATCAGATTTTAACATGTCTCAAGAATACTACAACCGAATGCTGGAGTTAATTAAAGATATATTGCCGTAGGGTGGCAAGTTACCTAAAGACTTCTACCGATCCAAGAGAATGGTAAGATCGCTCTGGATGGGGTATGACAAAATTGATGCATGTCGCAACGGATGCATGTTGTACTATAAGGACGACAAGGATGAAGACGCCTGCAAATTTTGTGGTGTCGATCACTTCAAGGCAACTAGTACAACAAGGACTTCTGGTGCACACAAGCCAACAGATTCGATGCACTATTTGCCTTTGACGCCGTGGTTGCAGAGGTTGTTTATGGCAAAGGAGACAGCTGATAATATGAGTTGGCACAAGCGGGAACAAATAGATGGAGTACTGGATCATCCATCCGACGGGAAATCATGGAAGCACTTTGATCGAGTGTATCCCAATTTTGCTTCGGAGCCGCGTAATGTCAGATTGGGGCTTTCCTCCGACGGTTTTACCCCATTTGGACTTTCGGGCTTACAATATTCTTGTTGGCCTGTGATTGTTACTCCGTACAATTTGCCGCCTTGGATGTGTATGAAACTCCTTACATGTTCCTAACTATTATTATTCCAGGTCCGAAGAACCCGAAGAGGAACATCGATGTGTACTTACAGTCCTTGGTAGATGAGCTGAATCAGTTGTGGAAAGTAGGTGCAACCACATATGATGTTTTCAGAAAGCAGAACTTTCAGATGAGGGCTGCACTAATGTAGACCATCAATGATTTTCCGATCTATGGAATATTATCGGGTTGAAGCACCCATGGTCGTCTCGCATGTCCGTATTGCATGGATCGCACTAAGGCTTTCCGTTTGAAATACGGAGAAAAACCGTGTATCTTTGATTGTCAACGACAGTTCCTGCCAAAGGATCATCCGTACCGGAGGAACATGAATACTTTTCATGCTGGCGTGGTAGAGAAGTCCAGTCCACCGCCACGGTGGTCCGGGGATACGATATGGGAGGAATTTAAAGAATTGTCAAGTGCTATTGAAGAGCCTACAGCGGGGTACACGTGTGATGGATTTGGCCGCGCTCACAACTGGACGAAGAAGAGTATATTCTGGGACCTACCATATTAGAGTGACCATCTACTCAGACATAACCTGGATGTCATACATATCGAGAAGAATATATTTGACAATATAATAAATACTGTGATGGACGTAAAGGGGAAGACGAAAGACAATCCCAAGGCCAGGTTGGACTTAGAAGAAATATGCAGACGTCCAGAATTGCATTTGATAAAGGAAGGCAGTAGGAAGTATAAGCAGCCCAGGGCCATTTTCTCACTGGACAAGAAGGACAAAGGTAAACTTTGTAGGTGGATCCAGGGCCTAAAAGTTTCATACGGGTACGTATCGAATTTGAGAAGATGTGTTGACCCGAAGGAGAACAAACTACAGGGTATGAAGAGCCACGACTGTCATATTTTTATGGAGAGGTTAATCCTGATTGTATTTCGAGAATTCTTACCTCAGGTCGTTTGGGATCCACTGACAGAGCTTAGCATATTCTTCAGAGATCTTTGTTCTACTAAGTTGTTCGTCGATTGGCTTAAAAAGCAGGAGAAGGACATTGCAGTAACATTGTGTAAGCTTGAGAGGGTGTTCCCTCCTGGATTCTTCGACTCTATAGAGCATTTGCCAATTCATCTTTCATATGAGGCACATGTTGGTGGGCCCGTTGGTTATCGGTGGATGTACCCATTCGAGCGCCATCTAAACCACCTGAAGAGGAAGGTAAAAAGTAAGGCACGGGTCGAGGGTTCTATTTATGAAGCCTATGTCCTTGAGGAGATTACAAATTTTTGTTCAATGTATTTCAAGCCTCATATTGCTACAAATAGAACAAGAGCTCCGAGGAACGACGATAGAGATATAGAATATAATGATGCATTATTGAAAGTCTTCAATGCTCTTGGAAAGACTTCTGGAAAACTGAAAAAGAGATATTTGAATGATGAGGAACTAAAGGCTGTCCAGTTATATATATTACTCAACTGCGAGGAGGATGAAGTGGAAAAGCTAGAGTGGTAAGCGAAAATCTTCAACGTTAAAGTCATCTATTTGTTGATTACGTTATTATAATTTAACGAGTATATCCCGATATTTATTGGTTTTCAACAAATTTAATGATGAGGTGAGGTCAAGTAGACCATACATTACAGATGAAGAAGTAGAAGAAGAAATGAGACTTCATTTTCCGTCTTGGTTGACTGCATATGTACGTAAGAAGCTAGTTAGAATCTTCCTCCATTCACAACTGCACAAGAAATAACTTAACATTGAACTTAATTTTGTATCTTCTCGTGTTTAGGTCGATCGTCAGGACGTCATCCTTGAGAATTAATCTATTAGAACTCTTGCCAAGGGACCAATTTATGCCGTCAAAATATGGCCAAGTTATTGCGTGAATGGATTTAAGTTCAAGTCAACAAATGCTCTCATCAGAGATAGCTTCCTGGATCTTGATTCCATAAAAAATAGTTGCTTGCGTATCAAATCTACAAACTACCAAGATGTCACTCCAGGCAATGATTTCTATGGCGTCTTACGGAAGATCGTGGAATTGACGTACAACTATGGCATAAAGCCTGCCAAGATCGTGTTGTTCAAAGTTGATTGGTTCGATCCCATACAAGATCAAGGATGAAAAATTGACAAGCATGGTCGTGTGGATATTAACTACCGTCGTCGATACCAAGGATACGAACCATTTATCCTAGCAAGTCAAGCTCAACTCGTATATTTTACAACATATCCTAGACGGGGAACAACGAGGTACCACTGGTGGGCAGTATGAAAGAATAAAGCCAGAAATACCTACGATGTCGACGAAGTGGCTTATCAGGAGGACGAGCTGCCTCTTGTACCAAATACAGTTGATGTCGACTCAGCAGAAGTTCTCCATTGAATATCTACTTGTGTAGAAGACGTACAAGTATCCGAAGGGAAGACGAATGAGTTGCTTGTGACGATAAGGAGGAAGAGGATGAGGAGGAGGAGGAGGCAAATGAAAAAGATGAATTTTTAGAGGATGATTGAGAAACTGTGATATTGATGTATTCATATTTCTGTAATCTTAAATTATGGACTATGATAATTTCTATTAGTATTCAGATTTTTTAAAACTTAAATTATGAACTCCAATGTATGCAGATATTTCTAAACTGTCATTATATTTATTTATATTTTCAATCATATGTTAATATCAGCATGGTAGGACGACGCGGAGGCACCTCAGGACGACGTGAAGATAGGTCAGGATGAGCCGTGTCCTTAGGTGGGCAGAGAGCTCTGTTACCAGAGGATGGCTCCGGACCATCGTCTGACCCGAGCACTCCATTGTACCATACGGTCGCAGGTCCGGGTGGTAGTACACCTGCGACGAGCAGTTCCAGGCTTGCTGATCATACTCCTTCCCCTAGCCTTTCTACCGCTGACAGCAGCATGGCGGGTGGGGAGCAGGTGGAGGAGGTAGTCCCTACTCCCGCCCGGGCAGATCCATACCAGAGCGATCTTCCATGCGCACCTCAGGACGAGACGAGGATGGAGATTTGGGCCGACGGTCCTACGAAGTAAGTTAAATGAATAATATATATATATATATAATATATATATATATATATATATATATATATATATATATATATATATATATATATATATATATATATATATTCATTTCTAAGGTGCGCATGGAAGGTCGCTCTGGTAAATATATATATATATATATATATATATATATATATATATATATATATGTATATATATATATATATATATATATATATATATATATATATATTATGCATGTCTGTATATCTATCGTTGTATACAGATATCGTCCCTCGTCGGTACAGAGAGCATTGGGCTCCTTTCTAAGGTCCAACTATGGGGGTCCGTGGATCAACTACTCGGATGCCTCGGAAGAGAGGAAGACATTCTGGTTTGCCCACTTCAAGGTAACTAAAGATAGTTAATTTAGTATGATTAATATAATTTTAAGCATTTTTAGAACTTATTATTTTAATTTGTAATTCTTGTAGAGGACTTATTTTTATCCACCACACCGGGCCGAGCAGATTGAGAGGCAGTTTTCTTCCGTCGCTGCCAAGTTGATCCATGATGCAATTGACGATCAGAAAGCTCGTTAGCGCTATGGAAAGCCGAATGCTGGTTGGATCACACCTGACCAGTGGACCACGATGAGGGCTCGATTTGAGGAGCCTCGGTACAGAGAGCGGTCGGAGAAGGCGAAGGCGGCTAGGATGAGGGCCGGAAAGTGGTGTGGTGGATCGATTCCTATGATGGAGCATTTTCGTCATCTGGTATGTAATTTATTGCAATATATAAGATTTTATTGATAGTAGGAGTATATAATTTTCTATTTTACTAAAGAATAAAATATAACAAATATGCAGGTACAGAGGGGTGAGGACGCAAACATGGTGACCGTCTTCCTGGCCACCCATCGGAAGGACGGGAAGCTCATCGACGACCGGGCTACTCAGAGCTATGTAAGTACTAATTTAGATTTCGTTAATTTTTAACACAACTTGAAGAATATACAGATAACCATATAGTTAATAATAATTAAATACTTTAGACGTTTATTAGGCTAATTTAGGTAAGTACTGATTTATAGAGATGCACAATGATTTCTAGGACGAGTTTGTTAGGCTACGTGAGCGTGCGAGTGCTAGTGCACCGGCAGAGGGATGGGTTGGTACATCGCAGCCCTTTCCGCCTCAGTCGGAGGACGAGCTTTGGAAGACCGCTGTTGGTGGTCTTCAGAGGGGTACGTACTACGTACGGGGTCCTACGACGCATTTGTTGCGACGCAGTCATCCAGGACTCCCTCTGCTAGTACGCATTCACAGCCGTCACAGGCCGAGTCGTCCCGAGTCGAGGGTATTTGCTGAGCTGCGCGACGATATGCTGAGGAGGATTTCTGAACAGCCAGGGTCTCAGGCGCAAGGGGACGCTGCGTCGGTCACCGCACGCTTTGAAGAGCTCGAGCGCACCGTGAGGCACGTACAGGGGACACTGGAGTCCATTCACGACACATTTACTAGGATAGCGGCTTGCATGGAGCAATGCAGCGCCAGACTACTAGCCCTAGAGGAGACGCGAACGCACCCATCTCCAGCGGTTACACTCTCCTTCTCCAGCGGTTACACTGCCTCCTCCTTCGTCGTCGTCGGTGGTTCTTACACCGGAGCAGTATGCTTACCTTCTTTCCAGGAGCGGTGATGCTCCTCCTGATCAGTCGTAGTCGACATATATATATATTGTTGTGTGATGGCCCATTGTTGGGTCTTTTATGTGGTTATACATACATTATTCTTTTGTGGAGCATTATGTTTGACATTGTTGTTACAATTTTTCATATATCTGTGTTGATTGATGAGATTGTGTTTCAAACGTGTTCGTGATTGTGTGTATCTGTGTTGTTTGATACTGTGTTCATGATACACACCGTCGTTGTTTGATACTTTGTGTTCGTGATACACACCGTCGCTGTTTGATATGCATTTGTGTTCGTGATTGTGTATCTGTTTTGTTTGATACTTTGTGTATCTGCTGCAAATGCTGTAGGGGATGCTGCAAATGCTGTATTTTTTTATTTTATTTTTTTAAAATTAGCGATGATCAGCAACGTGCCGCGACTAAAGTTAACGTCGCTAAGTAAGTATCGAAACGTCGCTAACTGTGATGAACACTGTCGCTGATCGTCACTAAACGTCGCTACATACGACGTCGCTAAACGTCGCTATATTTCGGTACTATAGCGACGTAAAAACGTCGCAGAACGTCGCCATTTGGCTCTCAAGCCAGGTCAGCATCGATACATGTAAAAGTCGCTCAACGTCGCTCAGTGACGTCGGTAACTGCAGTCGTTTTACGTCGCTGGTAGTCGCTGAATTAGCGACGTGTATCCGTCGCTAAGTGTCGTCGCAATAGCAACGTATTGCGACTTTGTGTTGTTTAGTGACTAGGTTAATCGCGACAACGTTCAAACGTCGCTAATTCAAATTAGCGACGTATTTTTCCTATTTAGCGACGTCCTGCGGCGTCGCTGATTTGACAGATTTTAGTAGTGTTTGTTGTTGTTCTTCTTCCTCTTCTTCTTTTTCTTGTTCTTCTTGTTCTTCCTCTTCTTGGATGAGTTGAGGAAGAAGAGCAAAATCAGAAAAATTGACTTTTATACCAAAGAGTGGGATAGCCATGATCACTTTTTTCAATGGCAAATTTGTAAATAAACCAAAGTTCAAAATGGGCTAGCCATGATCAAAATTTGATATGCCCATATAACTTGCCTTATTTATTTAAGATTAGAATTCTATTTGATAATTAGGTTAGAAGATGTGAAAGATTTGGCTCAAACATAAATGTCGAAGATTTGGCTCCCTACTATATTCATAGCTTTTGCATGGTGCTAATTTTGATAATTATGTTAGAACATGTAAGACTTGCTTCTAAACGAAGCCACCCCCCATTCCTTCTTCTGTTAACCTCCAATGCCCTCTCCATGCATCATCACAGACAAAAAGTATGCAGCTGGCGTGCATGGTGCCCACCTTGAGGCCAATTTCCCATGAGATTGAGTGAGACATTTAGCGCGACGTAGACAGAACATAGCAAACGATTAGATGTTTACAAGGACCCAAGAAAGGGGGCCTCCAACTTTCTATTCATGATGCCACGACCAAACAATGTAAAGAAGACGAAAACAAGGAGAAACATAGTGATAGATTTGAGAAGACAAAAATTACGTTCATCAAGAAGATGCGATAACCGAGTAGTCTCGCGCAAACATGGACAAGGGTGCGGCATTTGATTTTTGTACTGGATCGGAGGACTGTAGGTTGTTTCTTAGCAGTCCGCGAGATGATATTGTACTCTAAAAAAAACGTACAAATCAGTAGTGGAGCGACGAGAATCGGAACAACCTGTCTAATCTGCATCGGAGTAGACAGTGACTATGAACGATCCAGATTATTGATGAAAGATGAGGCCAAAACCCAACAAAGGAAAGAAGAAGAAAACAAGGAGGGAGAACAACAAAAAGAGATCGAAGAGGAGGCCAAAGTCATCATGTAAGTACGAATTAAGGGTTTATAATCATGATAGCACAAAAACTACCGAAACTTTATAACCTTATTTAGTGATTAAATTAAAACCGGACCTACCATCAATCCCACAATTCTCTATGCTCAATTTATGATCATAATAGCACAAAATCCTACCGAAATTCGTAGACATTGAAAAATAAGACTGATTGTTAGTTCTATCATCCTCTATTATATATCCCAGTTTTTTCTTGTGTCAAAAAAAGTAGGGATAACGTATCAATAACCATCGTCCGATATTTTGGTTACTTATGTCTTCCAAGTGTGGAATATTTGGACACACAGTACCCCGCAACATTTGCCGACGAATGTAGACACACATGCAAACATTCTAAGAGCCGTACAAACACTAAAAATGGTCTCTCTTTTTTAACCACTCTTAGAAAAATAGTTTTTTCTGACATTTTAAGGGTCATGTTACTACAGTTAGTAAATAAAATATAATGTTTAAATCTAAAAACGAAGATTTACATTAGTAACATATAGAGGTTGAAAATTTTAGGACCTTTCGATTTTTGAGGTCCTGTGCGATCGCACAATTTGTATATTCGCTAAGAAACGGTCATGTACATCTCTACTGTTATAATGCGGCTTAGAACCGGTTCCAAAGTAAGTGGTCTAAGTCGCATGTATATCATCAACCAATTAATTTAAAAACTTTAAAAAAAAAGTACCTTAACTGTAGTTGTTTTCTCACGTAGTTGGGAAAAGACATTTAAAACCTAAAATCCTCCTAACTACATAAACACATGTAAATCCTAAAATATTTGAAATTTGAAATTATATTTAAACCAACTATCTTATATTATCTAACTAAACATACATCCAATATTATATATATATATATATATATATATATATATATATATATATATATATATATATATTATATGTTTTTTATATATATAAAACATATATATATATATATATATATATATATATATATATATATATATATATATATATATATTCAAATTATATTTAAAATATTCTAACATAATTTAAATTTATATATTTCAATAATACCGTAAAAAAAAATCCTTTTCTTACATGCAACGCACGTAAAGTAAGTAGTAGGGATAATGGACGCGAGAAAGGGCTAAGATCCAACGAGTCATTAATTAACTGACCGTTAGAGATGTTGGGTTTTTAGCCTTTTGTTTTGGTTTTTAGTCCCACATCGGCTAGAAAGGAATGTGTATCTCCATATATATGAGTCTTTGCTCTTTATGGAGATGCACATGTAGTGCACATGGGTGTGTGCCATGTGGGATTAATTATTAATGGTATAAAGGCTTAATCAACAATTAAGAAGCTGTAAGCTTTTTGCTCTTGGAAATTTATATCCATGGGACTCGGACTCGGACTAGGACTCGGACTCGGACTCGGACTCGGACTCGGGCTCGGGCTCGGGCTCGGACTAGGGCTCAAGTGCTGACTAATGTGACCGTAGAGGACTAGATTTCCATAACTTAGATGACCTAGCCCATATAATTTCATCTTGCCAAAAATTAAATTAATCAATAATGAATACTCAAAAATCAAATCAAATTTATCAACAAACCTCAAGATTCAAAAATGAACAAAATTCATCAAATCCTATAAATACAAACTCGGATGCAACAGCTAACATCAAGATTCAAAACTCAACAATCTTCAATCAAATCAATAAATACAAACTTCAAATTCAATAATAATCCATCAAAATCAAATTCGACAACAGAAAATAAAGATGAATCAAATCAAGAAAAAGAGAGTTTTCAAGTCGAAGTTAAATAAGATTCTCAAGGGTCGTCCCAGGAATCTCTCAAGGGTTCCTAACTGTGATTGAGTATCTTCAAGATATATCATATTCCTAGTGCAGGCTGTAGTGGTACTCTAGTTCGAATACCACTACACTTTAGTCTCGACCTGCATGGGCCACTACTAAAAACGTGTCACGACCCGCGCCCTAGGGTTAGGGCACAAGAACGTAACAACGCCCAGTCTACGCCGTAGTGTCGGCGGTAGAACGCTTCCTAGGTCTCAATGCATCCAAAAGTATAAGACTAAACAGTTTATACTCCCCGAATGGGGGTGACATAGCAGATACAAACTCAATTACATCTAAGGTAGAGCATGATAAGGATAGATAAAACATGAAATCCAAAATAAATACAGGAGATAGAAGTCTAAGTGTCTAAGATACATGAACCCAGAAGTACATCTCAAATCTCCAAACTCAGATACAGTAATCCGCAAAGTAAATACAACTCCAGACAAAAAGAAATAACTACCTAAACAAACCCTACTGTGTCTCCTCTAGGCTAGCAGGCACCTCCAGGCTATCTGTAAAATTTATCAACAGGTCCAGTCAGGACTGGAGCGAGCACAGTACATCTCAACAGATCATAGCAGGTTAGAAAACATATAACATGCAGTAAAGTAAGATACAGGTACTGAAGAAAAACAGTATGTAAACAGGAAGAGCTGTAATAGAAATATCTACTATACATAGAGAACTAGCAGTGACTAGTGAGTCAGAGTACAATATGGACATGTAAATGGTATAGAAGATTCTGATAAGATACTAAGGATGAGATTCTGATAAGAAACTACTGGTGTATTATTCACATGACCAATTCTACTCCCCCGTACCCCAATCAATACACAAGGATCTATACAGGTTATGTTATTGTACAAGATATCACATGGGGGCCCATATAGGGTGCACGTGATAGTATACATGGGGGCTCCGTGAACCTGAGAGTACAAAGTTCACCGGAGTGCACATGTAATGAAAGCACAGGAGTACACGATGTAAGTGAAACGCACAAGCACAATGTACCCGATGCTCCCGAGGGGGATAACATCGCATGTACAGATCCATATAGTACCAATCCTTGTGACCAACGTGACAGTACAAGTAAAGTAATCTACTACAGGTAATAATTCTAAGCAGGATATAAAATGATCAGAGAATGTACTCGCCTCGAATGATTGGAGTCGACGTGCGCGACACGAACGTGTCGACACGAGGTAGGTACACTGCTAAGCTCTACAAAGGGTCCCAAACGACGACACGGGCAGTCCCAATGAGTCCAGAGTAGTCCAAATAGCCTAGTTAATATATAAAAGTCTAAAATCAGGGTTTGGTACACTAATCAATTCAATAATAGAAAATGACTATCAAAATCACGACTTTGATTTTAGGAAAATGGTATAATAATAAATATAATAAATATTTAGAAATCCTTATAATGATAAAAATATATTTGTATTAATCAACCTTTATTAGATAATACTTCAAAACCAAAAATCAATTCTGTACCAATTTTTCCTATTTTGTCAAAAATGAATTTAGGCCAAAACTCAATAAACCAATACTATTTTAGAAATATAATTATATATTTTATATATTTTCTAAGTGATTATGTAATATAATAATACCAATAAAATAATGATAATAATAATAATACCATCATTATATACTATGTATAAACTAACATACATTTATTAAACTAATATACATTATATAAACAATTGTACATTTGTTATACGAAACTAATATAATCATAACTAATATATATAAAATATACATTAATACATAAATTAATATATATTGTATAAGAACAATATACATTAATTTATAACTAATATACATTTATTATATACTAATATACATTATATAAACAATTGTATATTATAAACTAATATATATTAATTATATAAACTATTATATATATTATAAAAAAGCAATACATATTATATAAACTATTATATTATATATATTATATATAACAACTCATGGTCCAAACTTCAGAAGGAAAGGGGGAGTCGAATGGGCTCACAAGGGGGTTTGGAACGGCGGGCTCCGGCTGAGCAGCTGACGGAGGAAGCGGCGGAGCGCCAGCACGGAGGGTCGGGTTCCAGTTAGGCGGAGCTCGCCAACGGCGGCGCCGGGTGGAGCGCGACCAGGGCGGCGACGGAGGAAGGCTCGCGCGGCGGCGCGAGCTCGGCCAGGGCGGCACGGAGGAAAGTCGGGGCTCCGCGCGGTGGCGCCGGCGGAAGAGCTCCGGTGAGGTCAACTCTCCCTCTCTCTCTCTCTATTGTTTTTGGGGAAACATGTTGGTGGTCGTGGTATTCTGGTGGTGGCGGCGGTTCTGATGGTGTTGGTGGCGGTGGTTCTGATGGTGTTGGTGAACGGTGGTAGCGGTGAGTTTGATGGTGGCGGTGGTGATGTTGGATCTGATGGCGGTGGTGATGTGTGGGGACGACGGCGGTGGATCTGATGAATGACGACGGCGTGGTGAACGGAGGTGGCGGTGGCCGGTTGCAGGAGGCCGGGATGGCGGCGGTGGTGGTTCCCTGATGGTGGCAGTGGTGCTTATGGTGGTGGCAGTGGTGGTCGGGGGTGGTGGTGTTGCCGGAGTGGCAGGATTGGGATGCTGGCGGCTGGGTTGGATAGTTCCTAGGGATTTGTGTAGGAAAAAATAGGGGGTTTGGGAATGGTGTAGAAATTTTGGGGGCTAGAAAAATTCTAGGTTATCCTCTTGGGAAATGTGACATTTATAGGGGAGTGGGAAGGAAACCCTAAAAATGTATATGTAATAAAATATAGGAAAATAATAAAAAACTAACATGCTAACTGCTAACAACTAACATTTTACTATCTGCAAATTAATTAGTACTAAAATAAATATTAGTTATAATTTAGTTCATTATTAATTATGGCTAAATAACAAATGGCTAATTACAATTTAGTCGGGGTTTTTCCTAATTAATAAAATACTAATATAGTCACTTAATATATTTAACAATCATTTATTTACTAAATAATATATTTGAAATTCCGAAATTCAATAACCGTTTTTTTTTCATAGAGAAAAATAATTAAAACTTATTGATTCAAGAAAATGACGGAGAAATTCCAATAGGGCAAAATCGCCTAGAATAGTAAACCAAAGCCAACCAAGGACCGATAGCAATCACGGTCAAATCGTTTTTCCAAAAATTACAAATTGCACGTTTTTCGAGATTTAGAAAAATCGAACTTTTGAAAAATACGAAATAAAATAAAATACTAATTTTCGAAAATATCTAAAAATTCGATTTACGGAGGTTACAAATCTACCCTCCTTAAAGAAATTTCGTCCTCGAAATTAAAGCTTGGCAAGGGGGTTTAAAACTTGATAGAAATTTTAGGCGGTATGGCAGGCACGATCAAAGGACGACGGGTTGGCACGATCACGATAATCAACTCGAAATTGTTTAGGCACGACTATTGATTTGGCACGATCGAATCATGGTATGGTCGAAACAACTAGGCACGATCTAGAATGAAGATTAAGTATCTTAGGCACGACTCGAGTCACGACTAATATAATCAATTTGTTGTTTTGGTTATGATCAAGGTAGGGTCAAATCTGAGTATAGTACGACCAACAGAATCTAGACTTGATAAGGTCGGAGTTAGAGTCACACAAGCACGATCAAAATCAAGACCTGGTATTACCAAGGATAAAATTTTGGCACAATCAAGATATGAAATCAAAGTCTTATAGGCACAATCGAAACCTAATGGACAAGATTAGTTAAGTCATGAATCAGGACTCGATCATGATTAGAAATTTGAAAATGATTTAAGTCACCTTAGCATGATCAAGGTTAAGTTACCCAAAATAAAATCTAGGTATGATTCAGGAATGAATTCAAAGCATGAGCAGTTAGAGAATTGAAATCTAGGCATTAACAGAGAATTTGTTCAGACACGATCAAAATCAAATTCAGACATGACTAAGTTCATAGCCAAACGGTAGTCGGGTCAAGGACAAAATTTTCAAGCACGATTTAGAGACAAAATCGATACGATAGTCATGATCGTTAAAATCATGATCATGGAATTTATAGTCGTCTGGTCATGCCGGGTTATCTAGGCATGACTAGTCACAAGGAGTTTAGATATAATTAGAAGGTAATCATGGTCAGAAAAGAGTTTGGATACTAGTGTTAAAATTCGAACATGATCGTAATCGTTAATTCGACACGATCGAAGATGAAATCAGTCCAATCTTGGTCAAATAGTATTTAGATATGATGAAGAGTATGGTAGTAGCCTAGGCATGATCAAGCATGAAATTCGGTATAATCAAGGGTAGTATGAAGATAAATTGGAATTGGAACAGAACTTAGTCGTTTCCAAGAATAATTCAGAGTTTATGCACGAGTGATATGGGTATCGAAGTTTGATTTCGATCAAGAAAAAAAAAATTAAAAATATTGACATGATGAAGAATAAGGCTAATCAGTATTGAATTTAGATTCGAAAAAAATTTGAAATCAAGATTTTGAGCACGAGCAACATATGATAGAGGTCTAAGTCACGATGGAATTCAATAAATTGAGTACGGTCAAGGGTCAAGACTACTGGTACGATAAAGGGTACTATTCAAGGAAAATCAAAATCAAAAGTTTAAGGAACGAATGTTAATAGCATTGCAATCCAACCACAATAATATTAAGAAATTTTTTTTTTTAGTCGCGATACGATCTAAGTTGATCAATTTGGAAACCAAGATTTAGGCAATATGGAGGACAGTTCAAAAAGGTCTGAGAACGAGCATACAAGGATGGAGATTCAGGTCACAATTATATTTAATTCAATTGAGTACAGCTCAAGATATTAATACAATAAGAAAAGATAGCCGAAGTCGATTTGGTCGTGATTAAGGAAACTAGGGTTCAATGATATTGAAAAACCTTTTTGGAAAAACAAGGAGGATTCATACGAAGTCAGTAAATCATCTCTCTCTAATACTATAAGTTTATCATTTGCCAAACCCATATATATATTATTTTATTTTATTTTTTCTCACAAGTCCCAATATGAAAATCAACCTTTATATGACTATCATCGAAATTTATAACCTTCAGTCATCTAGATTTTTACCATGATCACTATAAACAAAATTTCTAACTTCTAAAAATATTTTCCACGAAACATACCCCTCTTATTTAGGAGTCAACACTTATTCATTTAATCTAATTTTCAAATTCTTTCACCTCGTCCTAATTTAGATCCGAAACCTTTAAATCCAGTTTATGAAATCCTCGAACTTGTTTAAATTGAGTCTCATATTTACTCAGTTCCAATACCACTATGCCATACCAATTTATTCTCATTTATAAATCACCCTTCATATTCCTTCAACGTTTATCTTCAAATATTATCCTTTTTGAATTCCACAATTTTTCCTAATCATCAAAAATAATTTCTATAACGTAAAATCCTTGTGTTCTCTTTGTCTCTAGTCACCCTCTTAAAATATCTGGTTCAACTTCGCATAATCATAGAATACAATCAAATTCTCCTTCCCATTATTAAATTTCTACATAGCCTTGTAATAGCTCCCAAGAATCAATAACCAAGATTTTCTAAGTTCTCAAAACTAGGTTGACCTCTAATATTCTTTTTTTTTTGAAACACATAACCAAATGCTCTGCAATTGTTTCTAAATTAATAACATTTATCTCTCGATTTCATTTTAAACCTTTACCACATCTCCATTTCGAATTTTCACATTTGACATCCAATATTTTGATTCCTACAAAATCATCCTATGATAACCAATTACGTGATTCCCGAACTAGATGATTTAAGTCACATTCCCAACATTTCTCAGATAAAAACGATATAAAGATTCAGGGGTTTCAAGGCATAGCTGACAGAATTAGATATGAGACAGGAAATTGATATAATCAGGACAGTTATATAAGATAAGGAATGATGGTAATAAAAATATGGTAGGAAGAGAAATGGTAATAGAATCTGTTCTACTTATCCGTTTTAAAAGAGGAAACCATTTTAAAATCCAGAGTTAAAATATCAAATTTAAGATAAAGTCTAGCAAAATTATCGATTCATTGTATTATGAAAAACTCATACCAAGAAATTTCACAAGGTTTATAAAACCAACTAAACTTACTCCTGAGTTAAATAATAGGAAACTAGACAAACAAACAAATAATAATTCTTTTTTTTGAATGACTGAAACAAAAGTAGAGAAAACATGTTCAAAGTTTTTAAGGTACAATCTGATAATCATATGCGTCTGTCCAAAATCATGGTACTCTAAATCCTCGTCATACCAGTAAGCAAGGCTACGATAATCACAGAGTCCTCGACTTTGGCACATACGTCTAGAATCGTGGTATTTAACATTTTTGCGGTGCCGCTAGCTTGGCTGCGAAAACCTTAAATTCCCACACCCGAGAAATATATCCAAGTCAGACTATATGTCCTCACCATGCTGACTAATGTGACCGTAGAGGACTAGATTTCGATAACTTAGATGACCTAGCCCATATAATTTCATCTTGCCAAAAATTAAATTAATCAATAATGAATACTCAAAAATCAAATCAAATTTATCAACAAACCTCAAGATTCAAAAATGAACAAAATTCATCAAATCCTATAAATACAAACTCGGATGCAACAGCTAACATCAAGATTCAAAACTCAACAATCTTCAATCAAATCAATAAATACAAACTTCAAATTCAATAATAATCCATCAAAATCAAATTCGACAACAGAAAATAAAGATGAATCAAATCAAGAAAAAGAGAGTTTTCAAATCGAAGTTAAATAAGATTCTCAAGGGTCGTCCCAGGAATCTCTCAAGGGTTCCTAACTGTGATTGAGTATCTTCAAGATATATCCTATTCCTAGTGCAGGCTGTAGTGGTACTCTAGTTCGAATACCACTACAGTTTAGTCTCGACCTGCATGGGCCACCACTAAAAATGTGTCACGACCCGCGCCCTAGGTTTAGGGCACGAGAACGTAACAACGCCCAGCCTACGCCGTAGTGTCGGCGGTAGAACGCTGTCCTAGGTCTCAATGCATCTAACAGTATAAGACTAAACAGTTTATACTCCCCGAATGGGGGTGACATAGCAGATACAAACTCAATCACATCTAAGGTAGAGCATGATAAGGATAGGTAAAACATGAAATCCAAAATAAATACAGGAGATAGAAGTCTAAGTGTCTAAGATACATGAACCCAGAAGTACATCTTAAATCTCTAAACTCAGATACAGTAATCCACAAAGTAAATACAACTCCAGACAAAAAGAAATAACTACCTAAACAAACCCTACTGTGTCTCCTCTAGGCTAGCAGGCACCTCCAGGCTATCTGTAAAATTTATCAACAGGTCCAGTCAGGACTGGAGCGAGCACAGTACATCTCAACAGATCATAGCAGGTTAAAAAATATATAACATGCAGTAAAGTAAGATACAAGTACTGAAGAAAAACAGTATGTAAACAGGACGAGCTGTAATAGAAATATCTACTATACATAGAGAACTAGCAGTGACTAGTGAGTCAGAGTATAATATGGACATGTAAATGGCATAGGAGATTCTGATAAGACACTAAGGATGAGATTCTGATAAGAAACTACTGGTGTATTATTCACATGCCCAATTCTACTCCCCCGTACCCCAATCAATACACAAGGATCTATACAGGTTATGTTATTGTACAAGATATCACATGGGGGCCCATATAGGGTGCACGTGATAGTATACATGGGGGCTCCATGAACCTGAGAGTACAAAGTTCACCGGAGTGCACATGTAATGAAAGCACAGGAGTACACGATGTAAGTGAAACGCACAAGCACAATGTACCCGATGCTCCCAAGGAGGATAACATCGCATGTAGAGATCCATATAGAACCAATCCGTGTGACCAACGTGACAGTACAAGTAAAGTAATCTACTGCAGGTAATAATTCTAAGCAGGATATGAAATGATCAGAGAATGTACTCGCCTCGAATGGTTGGAGTCGACGTGCGCGACACGAACGTGTCGACACGAGGTAGGTACACTGCTAAGCTCTACAGAGGGTCCCAGACGACGACACGGGCAGTCCCAATGAGTCCAGAGTAGTCCAAATAGCCTAGTTAGTATATAAAAGTCTAAAATCAGGGTTTGGTACACTAATCAATTCAATAATAAAAAATGACTATCAAAATCACGACTTTGATTTTAGGAAAATGGTATAATAATAAATATAATAAATATAATAAATATTTGGAAATCCTTATAATGATAAAAATATATTTGTATTAATCAACCTTTATTAGATAATACTTCAAAACCAAAAATCAATTCTGTACCAATTTTTCCTATTTTGTCAAAAATGAATTTAGGCCAAAACTCAATAAACCAATACTATTTTAGAAATATAATTATATATTTTATATATTTTCTAAGTGATTATGTAATATAATAATACCAATAAAATAATGATAATAATAATAATACCATCATTATATACTATGTATAAACTAACATACATTTATTAAACTAATATACATTATATAAACAATTGTACATTTGTTATACGAAACTAATATAATCATAACTAATATATATACAATATACATTAATACATAAATTAATATATATTATATAAGAACAATATACATTAATTTATAACTAATATACATTTATTATATACTAATATACATTATATAAACAATTGTATATTATAAACTAATATACATTAATTATATAAACTATTATATATATTATAAAAAAAAGCAATACATATTTTATAAACTATTATATAATATATATTATATATAACAACTCATGGTCCAAACTTCAGAAGGAAAGGGGGAGTCGAATGGGCTCACAAGGGGGTTTGGATCGGCGGGCTCTGGCGGAGCAGCCGGCGGAGGAAGCGGCGGAGCGCCAGCACGGAGGGTCGGGTTCCAGTCAGGCGGAGCTCGCCAACGGCGGCGCCGGGTGGAGTGCGACCAGGGCGGCGACGGAGGAAGGCTCGCGCGGCGGCGCGAGCTCGGCCACGGCGGCGCGGAGGAAAGTCGGGGCTCCGCGCGGTGGCACCGGCGAAAGAGCTCCGGTGAGGTCAATTCTCCCTCTCTCTCTCTCTCTATGGTTTTTGGGGAAACACGATGGTGGTCGTGGTATTCTGTTGGTGGCGGTGGTTCTGATGGTGTTGGTGGCGGTGGTTCTGATGGTGTTGGTGAACGGTAGTGGCGGTGAGTTTGGTGGTGGCGGTTGTCACTGCCACTTTTCTAGCTTGAGGGTATTTTGGTCATTTTTAAATTTTGGAAATTATTTGGGGATTATTATTATTAATATTAATTTATGTGATTTTAGATGTTTTTTAGTGCTTGGTTTGGTGCTAGTTTTAGATGTTGCCTGATGTGACTAGGAGACTGCCCTATAGGCTAACCTAGGTCAAGACATCCTAATTAGGGTTAAGGACCCTAGTTTGACTCAAGTTAATAGTTTCAAATCCATTAGAACTTGTTTGGAGAAGTTTGGAATCAATTTGACTAAGTTATGACTTGTGAAGTCATAAGCCATGAGTATGACTTGAACCTTAGAGAACTCAATCCTAGCTAAACTAAACATAACCTTAGCCAAGCTTGGCCGACCCTAGGTCAGCCCCCCCTATTTAATCCCTCCTAGTTTTTAGGGCTAGCCTCTTTTAGGGTTCTAGCAAATTTCTAAGGAAGAAGGTGAGTTCCATCTTTCAAAAATCATAAGAAATCCAATTTAATTCCTTTTTCCTATAAACCAATTCCATTAGAACATAAATTCCTTCCTCTTGCTGCTGGAATTTATTGTATTGCAGGAAGAACCAATTTGGGATACTTTGTGGCTTGAGGAGCTCATTGCTTTTGGAGGCTTTTCCACCCTTTGTGAATCAGTAGGTAAATCCTTCATTAGTCCATTAAATTTCTATCCAAATCCATTTTAGGAAAGCCCTAGCCCTACCCCTACTGTAGGATAGCTTAAACCTAGGATTTGGATTCGTTTCGTGTCCATATCGGACACGTATCAGCCTTGTATTCTAGGTGTTCGACCAAATGCCTCTGAGAATTCGATTTTTTTATTTTTAATTTCTGTTTGAATAGGTTTGTAGATCTAGGTGTGCTCTTTAATCTTCATGAAGGGACCATGGTCTTTTGTGTCCGTGTCGGGTACAAAATGGTCTGGACACGGTCGAGTGCACTGGGCGCGGGGCTGTCACCTTCCCCTGCTACCCGAGCTCAATATCTCACTGGCTAGGACACGAGGACACGTGATTTTCTTTGGACACTTTGGGGGAGTGTCTGTCATGACACTCCCAAAGTGGCATGACACATGGTGTCGTGTCGGACACGCACGGTTGAGTGCACGGGGCTTTGCCTGGGTTTGATTCTGTGTATTTTCACGTCTGATACGTGTGTGCCATTCATGACACGGGACACGTTGACCCAAACTAGGGGGACACAGACCTAGAGGGACTCTAGGCGAACCACCCCGCAAGGGGACTCGACCCAGTTCGTGTCGTGTCGTGTGCACGACACGCGTGCACACGTGCACGAGGATTGGGTTCTGACACTGCACTGTGTGAATGTTTCCTATTGTTTAAGTTCCTTTAAATGTCTTTAATTGATGTTTATTTTGTTAATTAGAATTTAAATATTATGTTAAATCACTGTTATGTTAGGAGTTATAAATTGATAGGTTGTTATAGAGTTTTGGTTTCGATTTGGGTTGTGGAATCCTGATATACAGGATACACCTTTAATCCTTCACTGTTAAACTATTTTTTCCATTCATTGATCTGTGATTTATTTGCCTCATGATTCCACAAATTTATAGCCTATGATGATGTGATCTACCTGTTGAAATGGGTGTTGGGCCTTTATAATCAGGTTTTGGCTAAAGTTAGAGTTAATGTATTAACTGTTTAAGTGACAGATGTGTTATTTCATTCCAGTTTAATGTTCCCTGTTCTTCAAGTTATTAAATTTGTACAAGTATAGCCTGTGGTTATAGAGGATTGGTTTGGGATTATCATTCCAGTTAATTGGAAGTTGTTCTTTCAGTTTATTGATAACAAATCCCTGTGATGATGTGTAGCAGTAGCACTTAAATTCTTTACTGTTTTCCTGATTTTCATTAACTGTTAAGTGGTGGTTAATCTCAGTTAATTGTTTGCACTCCTACATTATTAGTTTCCTGTACACAGACACACAAGTTCTTCACTGAATTAAACACTTGATAATTCCTGTGACACTACACATGGTTAGCTCCTGTACACTAGACACAGTTTACACATTACTCTTAAAAACTGATGGTTATTTCACACACTCTCCTTTCACTAATTTTTCTGTCAATGATCTGTGCACACACAGACACATACACTCTTTCTTCACATTCCTGCTGTGCACACTTGACACACTTCACACTTGTTTATTCCAGTTCTTGTGAGGACTGGCCCTAAACTGTTAACTATTGCACTCACACACAACTTCAAGAATCACCCCACACACACTACTCTATACTGTTAGCTATTTTTCTACACACAAGTTCACACACCTACATATATTTTCTTCCCTTAGGTTTCATGAGTATATTGTATGCCTATATGCATAGTGTTTAGCCTAATGTTTAGTGTAGCTCAAATTGTGTATCTATATATATGGTGTATATTCATAGGTATTATGAATTCTTGAATGTTGTGTTTATAGCTTTGTTAGAGTCTAGTATAGCTTTATTAGACCTAGCTAGTGAGCTTAGCCTAGTTTAGACAAGGTTGACCTAGTTTGACTTCTAGGGTTGACCAAAGTTGACCAAGAGTTGACTTTGGCCTAGACTGACTTAGAATCATGTAGAATGCATAGTAGGACTCCATATTACTATTCTGGACTTGTTGTGACTTGTGCTGTTCTGATTAGGAGCCAGACACCACTCCTTGGACAGTACGTTTCATTTTGGACACTCAATTACAGGCGAGTACATTCTCTGATCATTTCATATCCTGCTTAGAATTATTTCCTGCAGTAGATTACTTTACTTGTACTGTCACGATGGTCACACGGATTGGTACTATATGGATCCCTTCTTGAGATGTTATCCATAGGGAGCATCAGGTACTACATGTTCTGTGCGTTTCACTTACATGGCGTATCACATGCTTCATTAGTTCTTTGATCACTTACGACCTATACTCTTATGATTGTAGAGTCTTCCTAGAATCCTTATCCCATTCATGGGACTACTATGTATCACCTTCGGGGTCTATCACCTTCGGGGTTCATCACCTTCGGGGTCTATCACCTTCGGGGTCTCTTACATGGCATCATATAACATAACCTGGCTGGATCCTTGTGTATTGATTGGGGGTACGGGGGAGTATAAATAGACATGTGAATAATACACCAGTAGTTTCTTATCAGAATCATTCCTTAGTGTCTTATCAGAATCATCCCAGGCCATTTACATGTTCATGATTGTACTCTGACTCACTAGTCACTGCTAGTTCTCTATGTATAGTAGATATTTATATTACAGTTATCTTCCTGTTTACATACCGCATTTCTTTCAGTACTTGTATCTTACTTTACTGCATGTTTATATTTTCTAACCTGCTATGAATTGTTGAGATGTACTGTGCTCGCTCCTGTCCTGACTGGACCTGTTAAAAATATTACAGAGGACGAGGAGGAGGCTTTCCTGGACACCTATTACGGGGCAGCCCTTGATGACACCTGTGAGCCGGACCCTCAGGAGGATCCAGCAGTAGCTGAGGACCTTCCCCCGACTGCCTAGACTAGATAGTTAGGCTTTTATTTATGTTGTTGGATCATGTTCTAGTTAGACTCTTTATCTGGAGATCAGTTTTGTATATATTCTTTTATCTGAGACTTGTACTGCTGGGATTATCTTAGACTATTATTTTATCTATTTTATTTCCTTGAGTTCTATTCATATCGTGCTATATCTTCCTTAGTTGTGATTGAGTTTCTTTTGCTATGTCACCCCCATTCGGGGAGTATAAACTGGTTAGATATTTACATTGCTAGATGTTGTGACATAGGACAGCGTTCTACCGCCGATACTGCGGCGTAGGCTGGACGTATTCACGTCTCGTGCCCTTACTCTAGGGTGCGGGTCGTGACACGTTTTTAATGGTGGCCCATGCAGGTCTAGACTAGAAGTGTAGTGGTACTCGAACTAGAGTATCGCTGCAGCCTGCTATAGGATATAGGATATAAATTTTAAGGTTACTCAATCACTTTAGGAAAATTCCTTTTATTGCCATCTAAATCCGTTTGTCTGCTGATCCTTTGAATTATAATTGTCCGCCTTTGTTATTTCGCTTCTTTCTCAGAAATTAATACTCTTGTTTGTCTATCTTCAGGATGGTAGAGACTCGTTCGCAGCGTGCCGTACATGAGGATGCTATAGAGGGGACTGCTACCTCTCAGCCAGCACGGCGAGGCCAGGGGACTGCAGCTCTTGTCACCTCAGCTCGTGTTGAGACTTCGGCAGCCGCAGCAGGGGATATACATCCACCGACTGGGAGGCAGGACCCGGTCTATCCAGAGGATCCTTTCCAGCCACCACCGCCTCCAGGACATGTGGACGCAGCTCAGATGTTCGTATATTTTCAGCAGTTCATGGACCGACAGCAGGCTCGGCAGGACCGAGGCATGGAGTTGGCCGTCACGACAGCTGCAGCTCGACCGGTGGTGCAGCAGCAGAGGACACCAGGGATCGAGCAGTTTCAGAAGATGAGCCCCAGAGACTTCATGGGGACAGAGGGGATCCTATATGCCGACGAGTGGATCGAGCATATGGAGGAGATCTTCCGCTTGGCCAGGATCCCGGCAGACCTTCAGATCGAGGCCGCAGCTAGCCGGATGCGAGATCTTGCTCGCACCTGGTATCAGTCGGACCCCAGGGTGGGGGTACCAGGGCAGACTTGGGAGCAGTTCAGGGGCTTTTTCAAGAAGAAGTTCTTCCCAGATTCAGCAGTCAGAGCCTTGGAGATGCAGTTTGAGAGCTTGGTCCAGGGGAGCCTCTCAGTTGAGGAGTATACGGGAGAGTTTGGCCGTCTCGGCAGGTTTGTTGAGGGTCTGAGCGAGACGGCGAAGGCCCAGAGGTTCCGGAAGGGTCTGGTCAAGGAGGTGAAGTCCCTGACCAAGGGGAACAGAGATGCTACGTTTGAGGAGATCTTGACGGGCGCACTGCTAGCAGAGGATGACCTTGAGCTTAGGCTCAAGAGAGGGAGAGACCCAGTTGGAGGCAGCAGCAGCTGGGGCCAGGCCAAGAGGCCCCACTTTCAGTTTCAGTAGCCGAGGCAGTTCTAGCCTCAGCCGATCCAGCAGAGGCCAGCTCAGCACCAGCAGCAACCGAGGCAGCACCAGCAGGGCCAGAGGCAGGTTACCACTTGTGGATACTGTAGGAGGAATGGACATGCTGCCAGTGAGTGCAGAAAGAGGCTGGGCCTGTGTCTACTGTGTGGTTCAGCAGACCACCAGATGAGGGAGTACCGTATAGTACGAGCAGCTCCGGAAGGAGCAGCCAGAGCTCCAGTGGGCCAGCAGCGGGGACCAGCCCTGCCGACGCAGCAGCAGAGGTTTGTCCAGCACCAACAGCAGGCCAGGAGCGGCTAGCAGGGACGAGCTTTCGCCATGGCAGCTGGAGATGCAGAGGTGACTGGAGAGCTGATTGCAGGTTCGATTCTTCTCGACTCCAGTCCAGCATTTGCATTGTTTGATTCTGGTGCATCGCATAGCTTCATTTCAGTATCTTTTGCGATTAGACACGGTATCATAGCTGAATCGTTGCCTAGAACTTATAAGATCACGACCGAGGGTGGTATTATCCTCGTGAGTGATGTTTGTAAGGGTCGGAGAGTAGTTTTGGGAGGCCGTGAGTTGGAGGTGAGCCTGCTCGTAATGCCATTGCCGAACTACGATATAGTACTAGGCATGGATTGGTTGAGCAGGCACCACGCTAGTATTGATTACAGAGGGAGTAGAGTTCTGTTCAGAGCGTCAGGGAAGCCAGAGTTCGAGTACTCCAGACGTCAGGCAGAGCAGAGCAGCGGAGTCTTCTGTGGAGTCTCGGTCGAGGAGCAAACGATTCCACACCCCTTGATAATAGAGTACATGGATGTTTTCCCGGAGGAGTTGCCGGGACTGCCACCAGACAGGGACATAGAGTTCTCGATAGACTTGGTTCCAGGAGCGGAGCCCATTTCTCAGCATGTCTATCGGGTGAACAACAGCGAGCTGGTGGAGCTGAAGAAGCAGGTGGATGAGCTACAGGACAAGGGCTTCATCCGCTCGAGTTCGTCGCCATGGGGTGTACCAGTGTTGTTTGTACCGAAGAAGGATGGGTTAGTACGCATGTGTATTGACTATAGGGCACTCAACAACCTCACGATCAAGAACAGATACCCACTGCCGCGGATCGACGATCTATTTGACCAGTTGAGCGGAGCTCGAGTATTTTCCAAGATTGATCTGAGGTCGGGATACCACCAGGTGAAGGTGAAAGGGGAGGATATTCCTAAGACTGCTTTCAGGACGCGGTATGGGCAGTTCGAGTTTTTGGTTATGCCGTTTGGGCTAACCAATGCACCAGCTGTGTTTATGAACCTGATGAACAAGGTGTTCCATCAGTATCTGGATCAGTTTGTGGTAGTGTTCATAGATGATATCTTGATATATTCCAAGACTGAGGAGGAGCACGAGGAGCATTTGAGGATAGTGCTGGAGATTCTCAGGAAGGAGCAGCTTTATAGAAAACTCTCCAAGTGTGAGTTTTTCCTGGACCGGGTGGACTTCTTGGGGCACGTGATGACTGGAGATGGTATCTCAGTTGACCCCAAGAAGATTGTAGCAGTCGAGGCATGGACAGCGCCGACTTCAGTTGCAGAGATCAGGAGCTTCCTGGGGCTGGCAGGATATTATCGGAGATTTGTGCAAGATTTCTCCCGGATCGCAGAGCCGTTGACACGATTGACCCGGAAGGATGCTGAGTATATTTGGTCAGAGGAGTGTCAGGCAGCTTTTGATGAGTTGAAGAAGCGGCTGACGACAGCTCCGATTCTGACGTTGCCTTCAGGATCAGGTGGATTCACTATTTATAGTGATGCTTCTGGGAAGGGGCTGGGTTGTGTGTTGCAGCAGCATGGGAAGGTAATTGCCTATGCTTCCAGGCAGTTACGTCCCCATGAGAAGAATTACCCTACCCACGACCTGGAGCTGGCAGCAGTAATTTTTGCTTTGAAGCTGTGGAAGCATTATCTGTATGGTGAGCGGATGGAGATCTTCACAGATCACAAGAGCCTAAAGTATGTGTTCACTCAGAAGGAGTTGAACATGAGACAGCGCAGATGGCTGGAGTTGATGAAGGATTTTGACATCCTACTTCAGTACCATCCAGGAAAGGCCAACGTGGTTGCCGATGCCTTGAGCAGGTATCCGACAGCCATGTGTTTGACCATGGATCGGCATTTGCTTGCCGACTTGGAGAGCCTTGGGATTGAGGTGATCGTGCCAGGAGTGCAGATGCAGCTGTGGGGGATGCAGATACAGTCAGACTTGGTGGACAGGATCAAGACGGCCCAGTTCGAGGATGTGGCTTTTCAGAGTATCAAATAGCAGATCAGTATAGGAGTGGAGGATCCAGAGTTTTTACTTGCAGAGGATGGTGCCCTGAGGCACCGTGCCCGGTTATGTGTGCCTAGCGGAGAGCTCAGAGAGCAGATTATGCAGGAGGCCCACTGATCT
Organism: Iris pallida; assembly: GCA_029216955.1. NCBI lineage: Eukaryota > Viridiplantae > Streptophyta > Magnoliopsida > Asparagales > Iridaceae > Iris > Iris pallida. Next base: position 12,230,511 of record JANAVB010031619.1, read on the forward strand.
CAGTACTCTATACACCCGGGTGCCAACAAGATGTACCGAGATCTGCGAGAGCACGTATGGTGGTCAGGAATGAAGTGGGAGGTGTCCCAGTTCGTAGCTAGGTGCTTGGTCTGTCAGCAGGTCAAGGCAGAGAGGCAGAGGCCCGGTGGATTGTTGCAGCCGCTGCCCATTCCCGAGTGGAAATGGGAGCATATCACGATGGACTTCGTATCAGGATTGCCGCATACTCCAGGAGGGAAAGACGCGATTTGGGTCATCGTGGACAGGTTGACCAAATCGGCCCATTTCTTGCCATTCAAGGTGGGTACGTCTATAGAGAGGTTGGCGGAGATGTATATACGGCAGATAGTCAGGATCCAAGGAGTTCCGGTCAGCATCGTCTCAGATCGGGATAGCCATTTTACTTCCCATTTCTGGAGGAGTCTACAGACCAGCTTGGGCACTCAGCTCAAGTTTAGTACTGCATACCACCCCCAGACGGACGGACAGTCAGAGCGGACTATTCAGACCCTTGAGGATATGCTGCGGACGTGCGTTCTGGACTTTGGAGGTTCCTGGGAGGATCATCTTCATTTGGTGGAGTTTGCCTATAACAATAGTTTCTAGGCCAGCATCGAGATGTCACCTTTCGAGGCTCTGTACGGGCGTAGGTGCCGTACACCCTTATCCTGGGATGATATTGGTGAGAGAGCTTTGCTGGGGCCAGAGATGATTGTGGATGCGGCCGAGAAGGTGAAGCTCATCAGGGATAGACTTCGCGTGGCGCAGGACATACATCGGCACTGGGCCGATAGCCACCGGAGGCCCTTGGAGTTTGAGGTACAGATTAGAGTAGGATTAGATTTAGGTTGTTGTTTGTGTTTTGATCATGTTGTTTATTTATTAATTGAGACCTTGCTTGTGTTTAGGTCGAAGACCAGGTTTTCTTGAGGATATCTCCGACTCGTGGTACGATACATTTTGGTGGAGGCGGGAAGCTTAGCCCGCGCTTCATCGGCCCTTTCGTTATCAGCGGGAGAGTCGGTGACGTGGCTTACAGGCTAGACTTGCCGCCTGTACTTGTGGGGGTCCACAACGTATTCCATGTATCACAGTTGAGACGGTACATGGCTGACCCTAGCCATGTGCTTAATCATTCGGAGATTGAGGTGGGTCCTTCACTCAGCTATCCAGAGCAGCCTGTGGAGATTCTGGATCGACGGGAGAAGGTTCTGAGGAACCAGGTGATACCATTGGTACACGTCGCATGGAGGCATCATTCTCCAGAAGAGTCTACCTAGGAGCGGGATGATGAGATGCGCGAGCGGTACCCTTATCTTTTTGGACCTTGAGGTATACTTTCTATCCTTCTCATCAGTTGTATTCGCCTTTCAATTTCGAGGACGAAATTCTTTTAAGGAGGGTAGATTTGTCACTGCCACTTTTCTAGCTTGAGGGTATTTTGGTCATTTTTAAATTTTGGAAATTATTTGGGGATTATTATTATTAATATTAATTTATGTGATTTTAGATGATTTTTAGTGCTTGGTTTGGTGCTAGTTTTAGATGTTGCCTGATGTGACTAGGAGACTGCCCTATAGGCTAACCTAGGTCAAGACATCCTAATTTGGGTTAAGGACCCTAGTTTGACTCAAGTTAATAGTTTCAAATCCATTAGAACTTGTTTGGAGAAGTTTGGAATCAATTTGACTAAGTTATGACTTGTGAAGTCATAAGCCATGAGTATGACTTGAACCTTAGAGAACTCAATCCTAGCTAACCTAAACCTAACCTTAGCCAAGCTTGGCCGGCCCTAGGTCAGCCCCCCTATTTAATCCCTCCTAGTTTTTAGGGCTAGCCTCTTTTAGGGTTCTAGCAAATTTCTAAGGAAGAAGGTGAGTTCCATGTTTCAAAAATTATAAGAAATCCAATTTAATTCCTTTTTCCTTCAAACCAATTCCATTAGAACCTAAATTCCTTCCTCTTGCTGCTGGAATTTATTGTATTGCAGGAAGAACCAATTTGGGACACTTTGTGGCTTGAGGAGCTCATTGCTTTTGGAGGCTTTTCCACCCTTTGTGAATCAATAGGTAAATCCTTCATTAGTCCATTAAATTTCTGTCCAAATCTATTTTAGGAAAGCCCTAGCCCTAGCCCTACTGTAGGATAGCTTAAACCTAGGATTTGGATTCGTTTCGTGTCCATATCGGACACGTATCAGCCTTGTATTCTAGGTGTTCGACCAAATACCTCTGAGAATTCGATTTTGTTGTTTTTAATTTCTGTTTGAATAGGTTTGTAGATCTAGGTATGCTCTTTAATCTTCATGAAGGGACCATGGTCTTTTGTGTCCGTGTCGGGTGCAAAATGGTCTGGACACGGTCGAGTGCACTGGGCTCGGGGCTGTCACCTTCCCCTGCTACCCGAGCTCAATATCTCACTGGCTAGGACACGAGGACACGTGATTTTCTCTGGACACTTTGGGGCAGTGTCTGTCATGACACTCCCCAAGTGGCATGACACATGGTGGGGAGTACAGGTCTCATGAATTCGCATCGTTCTGTAAGGAACATGGAATTGTCAATGAGACTACGGCTCCGTACTCTCCTCAATCAAACGGAGTAGCTGAGAGGAAGAACAGGACGTTGACAGAAATGATAAATTCAATGTTGTTGACTGCTGGCCTTCTTAAGTGCTACTGGGGAGAAGCTGCATTGATGGCCACTTTTATTCTAAATAGAGTACCTCATGCAACTTCTGACATTACTCCTCATGAACTCTGGTTCAAGGTCAGACCAAACTTGAATGTCATTCGAGTGTGGGGGTGTCTGGCATATGTCAAGCTTCCAGATCTAAAGATTCAGAAGCTTGGGACAAGGACTACAAAGACGATCTTCTTGGGGTATGCCGAGAAGAGTGATGCTCGGAGATTTCTTGATATTGAGTCAAATCATATCATTGAATCTCGCAATGCAGAATATTTTGAAGACAAGTTTGCAAGGCACAAGAATATTGTTCTTCCGGATGTTCCGGAGAATAATGAGGGTGCACAAGAGACTGAAGTCTTCAATGAAGATGTGGTCCAAGAAGATGTTGTTGTTGAAACAACGGTTGAACCAGAACAAGCTGAGCCGTCAGCTAAGCGTGTGAGGAGGCCGAAGGACTTAGGAAGTGACTTTGTCACCTATCATGTGGAAGCAGATCCGTTTACCTATGATGAGGCGATGAAGACCAGAGACGCGATTTTCTGGAAGGAGGCGATTGATAATGAGATTGATTCCATCACCTCAAATAACACTTGGGTGTTGGTTGATCTTCCTGAAGGAGCGAAACCCATCGGATGCAAATGGATCTTCAAGAAGAAGATGAAAGCAGACGGAACTATTGACAAGTTCAAGGCTAGGTTGGTAGCCAAGGGGTTTTCTCAGAAGCAGAGGATTGACTATTTTGACACTATGCTCCAGTAGCCCGGATGAACACCATCAGAATGTTGATTGCTCTCACAGCAATACATAAGATGGTGATACATCAGATAGATGTGAATACGGCTTTCCTAAATGGCGAGCTGACCGAAGAGATTTACATGCAACAGCCAGAGGGATTTGTCATCAGGGATCTTGAAGACAAAGTCTGCAAGTTGGTGAAATCCTTGTACGGTCTTAAACAGGCTCCCAAGATGTGGCATGAGAAATTTGACAAAGTTATAAGGTGAAATGGCTACATGGTCAGCGATACGGACAAGTATGTTTATACGAAGTACGCTGATGGAAGAGGTGTGATCGTTTGTCTGTACGTGGACGACATGCTTATCCTAGGTACGGATATTAGATGTGTCATGGAGACAAAGAAATTCATCTCAAGCAAGTTTAGTATGAAGGACTTGGGGGAAGCTGATGTGATCTTAGGGATCAAGATCATCCGGACAGACACTGGACTAGCGCTATCACAGTCTCATTATATTGAGAAAATGATCACTCGTTATGGGTATCGGGATCTTCCAGGGATCGATACGCCGTACAGGTGTGATCTGAAGCTGAAGCCTAATTCAGGGGAAAGCGTCAGGCAGCTGGAGTATACAAGCGTAATCGGGAGTTTGATGTATGCTACTACTGCCACAAGGCCTGACATAGCTTTCGCCGTGGGAATGCTAAGTCGTTTTACGAGCAATCCAGGTGTTGAACACTGAAAAGCTGTGGAACGGGTTATGAGATATCTCAAGAAGACTCAGACATATGCACTGTACTACAGCGGAGATCCGTCGGTAGTGGAAGGCTTCAGTGATGCCAGTTGGTGCTCAGAGGTGGAGAGCGAGAGGTCCACAGGTGGATATATTTTTACAATAGGTGGAGCTGCTATATCGTGGAAGTCGAAGAAACAGACTATGCTCTCGCGGTCATCCATGGAATCTGAGTTCTTTGTACTTGATACCGCAGCCGAGGAAGCAGAATGGCTTTGGGAGCTCATGTATGATCTTCCAGTGGTTGGGGCGCAAATACTGGCGATACCGATATACTGCGACAACCAGGCGACTGCGGCGGTGGCATCAAATGACTTTTTCAACGGGAAGAAGAGGACTGTGCGGTTGAAGCACAGGGCAGTACACGATCTTATCAAGAGAGGTGTTATTGCAGTAATTGATGTTCGGAGTCAGGAGAACCTGGCGGATCCGTTCACCAAGGGCCTCAAGTGCCAGCTGGTCGATGACACAGCTTGTAAAATAGGCTTGAAGGTATTCTGATATTGTATTATTGTATTCCTACCATAAAGTTTTATGCTATTAGTTCAAAGATTTATCTACTAGGCATCTAGCTTTTGGTTCAAGGGAGGACCACTAATCGGAAGAATATCAGGAACGGTGGGTACATGTTCTATTGAGCATGGAGAGGTTACGGACCTATAACCACTGTTGTCTACTGTTGTTTTCTGCGGAAAACATGTCCTGTGGGAGGTTGGCTTAAATGTCTTAATGAGTTCTCAGGCATTTGGAATGTCTGGTATGCTTTACAGGAAGCATCGTAGCACAGCACTACAAGGAGTGTAACTCCATACTATGTGTGGTGGTGACTCCACCATGAGATTCTCGAAGGAGGTAAAGCCTCGGCTATGTTAGCCAAGTCACAGCGGCGTAGCACCGCAAATAGGCAGTTGGCCTAATGCTGTATATTGAATTAAAGAGGGATGTAGTCAGCACTACAAAGAGGAGGTATTTCTCATGTTACGGGTGGCACGACACCACAAAGAGGTAAATCCGGCTAGGGATAAAGCCTCGGCCTTGCAAGCCATGTCGTAGCGGCGTAACACCGCACAGAAGCGTAAGGCTTCATGCTGGATAGTTTGGCACTACAAAGGGGCTAGACCTCATGCTACGGGTAGTATGACACTACGATGAGGTTCCCGGTGACTCGGGGTAAGGTCCTCGGCTTAAGGCCATGTCATAGCGGCGTAGCACCGCAAAGAAAGCGTTGGACGCTTCATGCCATGTCTCTTTAATAAAGAACTCACCTATAGTGTATGGACAAAGAGATATCAGGCCGTCTCTTGAGGGTAAACTTGTAGACGCCCAATATTATACACTGAAACCAGGCTGGCACAGGGCCTTTAATGTGTAGCCAGAAGCACATGTAACTACATTATGTGAGTGGAAAGAATTTCAGCTATGATACAGAATTCAAGGCTTAGTCCATTCTTGTATTATAGTTTGATTTTTAACTCACGTGGGAAGATTCAAGTCTTAAGTGGCATCTATCCTAAAAGCATAATGGACAGTTACTGTGGGGAACACTCGTACTCATATATATAGAGATATATGGGGGATTGTTGGGTTTTTAGCCTTTTGTTTTGGTTTTTAGTCCCACATCGGCTAGAAAGGAATGTGTATCTCCATATATATGAGTCTTTGCTCTTTATGGAGATGCACATGTAGTGCACATGGGTGTGTGCCATGTGGGATTAATTATTAATGGTATAAAGGCTTAATCAACAATTAAGAAGCTGTAAGCTTTTTGCTCTTGGAAATTTATTTCCATGGAGCTAAGCTCCGTAGGAGCTTAGCGACTCAGACTCGGACTCGGACTCGGACTCGGACTCGGGCTCGGGCTCGGACTCGGGCTCAAGGGCTCATGAGGCGTAATGTGGCATTTTGTTGGCGCACTTTGTACTTAGCACGTCAGCATCGTCGCTAGGCGCATAGTGCGCTTAAGTTGCGCTCGTTGCGCGAGCCACTTGCGCGACCACGTTGCACAGCCCGTTACGCGAGCCCAGTTACGTTGGCCCAGTTACGCAGCCCAGTACGCAGCCCAGTACGCCCAGTACGTGCAGTGTGCACAGCGTACACAGCGTGCGTAGAGTGCACAGTGTGCGCAGTGTGCGCAGCGTACGCAGTGTGCGTAGAGTACGTATGTGCGTATGGCTGGCTGCATATTAGAGCGGGAACGGTTGCAGCAGTTGTTGCACTTTCAGGAGTGGTTCAGCCACTACCCTGAAGTTCAGGCAACTGCTTGGCAACCGCCCCGTGGGCTATATATGCAGGTTCTCTCCTCTCTCTCAGGGTTGGAGAAATCAGAATTTCAGGGAGAAAACTCTAAGTGTTCTTTAACACAATAGAGTAGTGAGCGTGTTTTTTTAACACAAACACTAGTACTTTTTAGTACGCGTGGGTTCTGTTACTTCAGAAACAGAGAGAGAAGAGTAGAGCCATTGCCAGAGGAGTTCGCCGTCTTCCGAGGAGTCAGAAGAGCAGGAGTGTTCCAAGGTTTTTCGTCAACCTTGCTGGTTCCTGGAAGCTGTTCGCAGAGGGCGAATAAAGCTTTGAGCAACGGTGATCATTCACCCCAGCAATTCCATCTCTCGCCTGTCACCCTTCTGTTGCCTTTAGCAGTTCTGTCAGTATCTTCTTTTTAGAAGGCACTACTGCCAGTTTGCTACGATCACGAAAATCTCTTTAGATTATTCGTGAATTACGATATCTTTTTAGATCTCGTAATTTGCAGAATCCTTCTGGATCTCTGTTGCAAAATCTTCTTTAAGGAATTGCATTTGAAACATTGTCTTTACAACTGTTTCAGTTTCTGTATTTTCCATCGAAAAGCGTGCCCCAGCGTTCCCGGCAATAACAAGAGATGCACCATAATCTAACTTCTTTGGAACTACAATTGCAAAACATGGCAGACCTTGTTTGTGACATTTATATATTTGAATAATGTTAATTTTATAAAGAAATAAATAAATTAACCCCTCCTATGTTTTATGAGTATTATATGGAGTACTCTTATTTTGAAACTAACTACACAAAATATCCCTCTCCTTTATGAAAAAAAAAACTTAGGGATAGTTAGCATTATAACTCTATAGAAAAAATAAAACATAGGGATGGTCCGTGTAGTTAGTTTTAAATTAGGCATGGTTAGCATAATAATTATGAAACATATGGATAGTTAACATAAAATGTCCATTTATAAAAGTAGAAAGATTACAAACATCACAACGGGTAACTGCGTTTTGATCTCTCAATCTGTCTAAGCCCATGTTTAACTAAACATTTTGTCTATACCCTTTGTGATTCGAAGACTTGTCATAGGTTTTAGGGCAACCAATAGCTTATTCCTTTCTCTACTAACGGCTACCGACTTGTGCCATTACCTGTGTTAAAGACTCCATAAATTGTGTTTATTTCGGATTCAATGCAACTAATTGTGCTCCAGTCCCTATGGCCATCCCCGACTCCCCTTGGTTAGACATGACACCAAGTGGATCATATAAATATGTTTATGTTTGCGTGTTATGTTGCTAAATGATACCTAATGGGAATCACAATAGATAATGAAAGATAGGTAATTACATTGCTTAATCTGTTGTAAAAGAGTATTGATTATGTTGTATTGTTGTAATAAAAATTTGGGACTGTTGCGTCATCATTTATGGTAAGTCCCTGGATTTGGGGAGTAAGTATGTCGAACTATGGCTTGAGAAATATAGTAGGACAGATGGGAAGTCTCTGGATTGGACAACGAAGTCTCCGGATTGGGCATCAATTATTACGATATATAGCTTAAGAGAATATGGCAAAGGCAGATGAGAAATGTTAACATATTTATTTAAGTTTTATGTATCATGCTTGATAAGTTCTTTAATTTTATAACTAAAGTTGCACATGCATGCATGGTCATGAAAAACTTGTGTACAAGGTTTAGTTTCTCGAACGGTACTCCGGGGCCATGGATCTTCTTGGGCCTAGGAAGGAACAAGAATGGTGCTAACGTACTAACATCGAAATTGTAGGTTCTTCAATGAGGCTAGCTACCTACGTTGTAAGGGACGTCCTAATTCCATCGATGGTCCAAGATGACATGTCGCCAATGACCCTCATATTTGCATACTATAATGATGCTTTATGTAGGGAAGAATATACTAATGTTGTCTTATACATGCAGAGTAAATTGTTATTTATTTACAGGGAAGGTTAAACGACCGTGGGTAGGAATCACCAAGTGGTGATAACATATATGTTTCACATTCGTGTCGGATATGAATTATAAATTGACTCTAAGGCACTATAGCTAAATCACTATTAATAATGTTTCTATCACATAATTAATATGTTGATTTAAGGTGAGTAGGTTTAGCATCGCTCACCAGTACACGCTAATGTATTGATAGCCTCCTATCTTTACCGGTGTGGGGAGTAGTTTGGACAGTTCTTATGTAGCAAAGAATTATTGGGCAAGGTGGAACTTTTCTTGCAAGTGATGTGGGCTTCTGTTATAAAGGAAATAATTCATGGAAAATTCCAAATCCTTTGTAACAATGAGATATAAGCATATTCGACAAGATCCTATATAAGCCAAGTTTGGCAAATTTCAGTCGACTATTAAGAGCCTTTTTATACCATTGCAAGTATTTGTAATATGCGTCAAAATATTAATAAATTTCTATATATCTTGTTGTGACTTCAACTTATCTACTTATTTCTGGTGCAATATCGTTGTTGTTAAACAATATCATTAACCGTATTCGTTTTGTCTAGTACAACTACAATTTAGACTTGTATAATCCACATCCAATGGCTATCTTTTCGGTTCTGCAAAATTGTAGTGTAATGTAATGGTATCAAATAAATGTTGATGATTAGTGAGAACTGCTAAGTTGACCCAAAATGTATCTGGATAAATTTTGCAAAGAAGACTCAATCAAATGAATTATGAATATATGGTTACCTTATTGATTGGTTTATTGGACTGTACAGATGGATTATTGAAGGTAAGTAAGTCAAATTTGCAATCTTGAAATTGTTGACTTGGTTACATGAGCAAATTTGATATAAAAAAAAACTTGAGTACGATGCAAGAATACAAATTGGGGTATGCACATGATTATAGGATTATGAGAACGACAAAATAAAAAATTTGGATTGGATTGTTGTAAATTTACATGATGGATTCGAGATTTGATTGGATAATAAAGTTACCGAATTAATTGTTGATTTTGGGGTTAGTCATTAATAAAGCTTTATCGGATGTAGTCCCTTGAGAAATGATTGTTGGTGGATAGAATTCAACCTTAGACTACTGTTTGTCTGCTATGTTAGTAATTAGTCGGCATTGGTGTATCAGTTGTTCAGATTAACTATTTTTTAGAGATTGGGGCAGAGTTCCCAAGATTGGTCAATTTATGGTTTAGTCCTAAAATAAGAAATAAGTATAGTCTCTAGCAACCGCCCATCTTAGATGAGTTACTTCGATACTTAAGTTAGATTTTGGGATAGCTAGCCTTAGAGAGTGGGTTGAAGAGTTAAGTTGACTGATGGAGACCCTAAGATGACCCTAGCTATTAATGTTGTATGAGAAATCTTAGTGTCAACTAAGACTTAATTAGTATATTTTGCGAGTTAGCCTATGAATGGCTTGTTAGTTTAGGAATTGTAATTGAGTGCCTTCGAAATAACGGATTTGGTTTGGGTTTGGTTGGTTGGATCACCTTTGAAATTATTTATTTGATTGAAAAATAAAGTTGGAATTGACCGTTATTAAAATTATTTTTGATGAATATGGAGTACTGCGTGAAATTGTACGCTTGGCAAGAGTGATTAATAGTGGGGTAAACTTCATCTTAAATTGTTGGTGGATATTAATTGACCTTCGACGAGAGAACATCACTTTGTTGATGAAGTAGAAAAATTTTGGTAGCTACATATAACAGTTGCACTTTTGTGTTGGTTGAATTTTTACTATTAAGCTTTATTGATTTTTGTAATATAGACCATGACATGGTTGAAAAGAAAATTTAGTGGTAATTGGATTCATTGAAAATTTGATATCATTAAGCTTGAAAAGTTGATAGAGAATTTCGGTTACTCAAAAGATTTTTCAATATCAAATGATGGTACAACATGGAAAATGAATCATTGTTGGAATTTAATTGGATTGCAAATAGACTCGTGTGAAATCTTGAACGTTATTTGAATTTGATAATGATGATAAAACTATTTGTATCTTGTCAGTTAGTGACTGCAAATTGGAAATTTTAAAATAATTCAGGAATTATCGAATAAATTGTGGCTTGAAACTTGAATTAGAATCAAGTAACAGTTGATGTTATCCTTAATTTGATTGATGATAGCTGAATGGATTGAAACAATGTGATAACATCTTGGATTACTCATAAGAGATGTAAAGGATGGAAATTGCATTTCAGATTATTGAGAATTTTCATTTTCTCAGTTTTGAGTTAGTCCATTTGGTTCGAAAGGATTTAAGTTTAGTTCATAGGTCGGTGCCTAACCTGGTAGTCCATGATGCTTATGTGTTTGCAGTTTGGAGGATAGTGATTGTGAGGAAATAGTTCTGTTTGAAACAAGTTATGAATGAAGGTAAAAGATTATTATATATTTGCCGGATCGAAAGGATATTGATGAATTTTGAGAATGGCTAGACCAAAACTTGGTTAAAAGATGCGTTCGAGGTGGATGAAGGAGAAGATGTTGCAAAAACAAATTGATTTTATTTGTACAAGGGCTTTGTATAGTGACTATGATAGCGCAACAATATATAAATATGGATAGAGTACAATTGTGTGTTGAATATGCAGAAGTCTTAATAGAAAAGCATGTTTTCTTGAGTAGTACTCATGCGAATGAGTTATGAGAATTGATGCTAAGGTCTAGTTTAGTCGAGAGAATTAAATAGTTAGTATTTTGAATATATAGAAGTTGCATTTGTAGCTCGTTTGATTTTACTACTATTGGCATTGGCTGAAGTGTACTAATTGAGTCTTGAAAACATGTGTATGGTTCAAGCTAAGTGATGAGTTGAATTTATTGTGTGCTAAAAAAATTGTACGAGTGTTGGATAATAAAAAGAGATCATAGATAAAAATTATTTGTATCAATTCACATGCTATAACGAGATGATAATTTGCTAAAGTGTTAATGTGGGATGTCGAATCAGAGTCGAATGAGATGTTTCTTGATAAATTTAGTTGATGAAGTTGACGAAGTTGAATGAGTTTATTTTTTTAGTTTCAAGGACATAACTTTTTTTAGTGGTATATTATGTAATGTTTCGCTCCGCACGATGTATTATGCTAGTCGGTTGGCTCGAAGAAGCACAGTTGGACTTGTATTTATGCGAAGGGTTCATTCATAAAGCTATATGATTGTGACAGAGAGTCAATTCAGATAAAGGTGGGTGCTAGTGGTCATTCGCTCATTTATACTCACGCTTAACAAAATAATTATATGTTTATGTTTGCGTATTGTGTTGCTAAATGATGCATATCACAAAAACTAATGAAAGATAAGTAATTGCATTGCTTTTAATATGTTGCAAAAGAATGTTGATTATGTTGTATTATTGTAACAAAGATTTTGGACCGTTGTGTCACCATTTATGGTAAGTCCTTATATTTGGACAATAAGTATGCCGAGCTATAGCTCGAGAAATATGGTAAGAGAAATGAAAAGTCCATGGATTAGGCAAGAAGTCCCTGGGTTGGGCAACAAAATTCATGGATTGGACAATAAGTATAACAAGCTACGACTCGAGAGAATTTAGCCAAGATAGATGAGAAATTTTGGCATATTTAAGTTTTCTAGATCATGCATGATATGTTAACTCTTTTTATACCTAAAGCTGTATATGCATGCATGGTCATGGACAACTTGTGCACAAAATTTAGTTTCTCAAATGGTACTCCAGGTCCACGAGTCTGCTTCAGTCTAGAAAGAACAATGATGGTGCTGACGTACTAGAATCGGAATTGCACGAACTTTAGTGAGGCTATCTACCTGCGTGTAAGGGACGTCGTAATTCCACTTATGGTCCATGATGGCGTGTCGCCGATGGCCGTCATATAGACATGTTGTATATTAATGATGCCTTATATATGAAAGGAAGAGCACAATAATGATATCTTATGTAGGCAGAGTAAGTTGTTACTCGTTTACAAGGAAGGCTAAACGGTCGTTTGGTAAGAACTACCAAATGGTGATAACATATATATTTTACATTCATGTCGGATATGAATTGTTAATAACTTTATGTCACGATAGTAAGATCACTATTAATAATATTTCTATCACTTGATTATTGAGTTAATTTTTAGGTGATTCTGGTTACGCCGCTCACTAGTACACGATAATGTACTTATAGCCCCCATTTTTGCAAGTGTGAGTAGTAGTTCGGACAGTGATGATACATCAAAGAATTTTTGGTCAACCTGAAGTTTTTTTTGCCAGACATATGATCTTCTATTATAAAGGACATAATGTATGGAACGTTGTAAGTCTTTTGTGTTGGTATTTTTGCCTTTGGACTAGGAAAGATAGTCCTACATCGGCTACACCAAATGGTGAGTATCTTAATATAATGTATTGCTTGTGTTGAGGTGTGCACATAAGGTATGGTGGGGCACAAGTGTGTGTCATGTGGGAGTATTTTCCTAGAAAGAAAAAGGATTAATTTCAACAAAGATGTAATTTGATTTTTGTTGTGTGGACTCAAACTCGAAAACGGACTCCAGGATGTCTCGTGCATGCACGGGAGTGTTCGAGGGGTAGACGTGGACTGGCACACTTCTATGCTGATTGTAGGACGATCTAAAATATCAAACTATTTTTGAGTATTGGTATTTTAGTCCCACATCGAATAGGAGAAGAGGGGAAGTCTCACTCTACTCTATAAATAGAGCCCCTTGGCCTCCTTTGAAAGATGCACCAAAGAAGAGAGTTAAGGGAGTCCGTAAAGTCCAGGAAGCCCGCTCAAGTCTCAAATATTGACTGACGAGCGTTCTAGAAGTTCTCTAGAACTTGCTGGTTCCTGGAAGCGGATCGTATATAGGCGAATCTTGCTTTGAGCAACGGTGACCCTATCACCTCAGCAAAGCTGCCTTTCTCTTTCTTCTTTCCTTCTTTTCTTCTCTGATCTAATCAGATACTTCTTGTGGGCTTTCGTCGCTGCTGCTAGCAACTTGATTTGTACCTTCCTAAAAGAAGCTCTACTTTCGTTTGCTGTTGTAACGAAATCATTTTAGATTTTCGTTACCCAGAATCCTTCAAGGATCTCTGTGTGTACCTTCTTTGAAGTGTTGCTACAAAATATTGTTATTATTGAGACAACTGTTTCGAATCCTCTAAGGATCTCTGTGATGCACCTTCTTTGAAGTGTTGCTACGAAACATTGTTACTTTTGAGATAACTGTTTGTTTCTCTTTTTTTTATCAAAATTTATGCCTCGAAAATAACAATATCAAAGCAAGATTAAAGATGGAAAACTCTCGTGCTTCTCTCCTCGATACCAGCTTTAACAAGTTGGAGAAATTCGATGGAGAACATTTCCAAATCTGGAAGAGGAATGTCACCCTTAATTTTCAACTTGTGGACGTAGACCATGTGTTGATTGAGGATGAACCAACGATTCCAAAAGGAGGAACTGCCGATGCTATTGCTGCTACACTAGTCAAACAGACCAAATGGAAGAGAGAAAACAGCATCTGTAAACTGTTGATTCTCAATTTTATGGAAGACTCTCTGGCAGAGTCATATTCCAAGAAGGTGAAGGCCAAAGAGTTCTGGGATTCTTTGGGTAAGCTATATGAAGATGATGAGAACATGTCCAATCGTCGAGAAGTACCACAAGTGGCTCTTCGAAGAAGAGATGGCGATGTTATCTCAAGTGAAGTAATTCCTGAAGCTGCGCCAAAAGATTAGATGACGAGAAGATGCCCCTCGTCGACAAGTTTATTGTTGGAAGGATAGTCTCGAAATTTCTTGCTGGTTGGAGCAACTTATATACTAGAATGCATCGGAAGAAGCTGGACATTAGCTTGGAAGATCTTCTACAAGAGATCCACGTTGAGGATGAAATACGATCTCAACAGAAGATGGACTCTCTGTCCAAACAACTGGTTAAGGCCAACTTGGTACAGACAAGAGAGTTCAAGGAAAAGCAGGTGGCTTCTCATCAGAAGAAGAAGGACTCCACTAATCTAAAAGTGAATGGTCCTTCGTTCAAGCAACAGAAGTCCAAGTCCTACGTGACTTGCTTTAATTGTAACAAGAATGGCCACTACATGAGTGAATGCAAATCCAAGCCGAAACCAAAATAGCAGGTATAGCTAAACTTAGTTATTTTGATTACTTAACTTGGTTGCTATTGTTGCACAGGTTGAGTTATCTAGCGTGGTAGCTGACTAGTGGTCTGACACTAGTACATCTAACCATGTGTGCTCTCAAAGGAGCTGTTCACCAAGGACGAGTCGTATTATAATGAAGGTCTCGATGGCAAACATACATCTAGCAGAAGTTCTGAAGATCGAGACAGTGGTTATTAACCACCGACAAGGACACTGGAATGCGTGTTACACGTACCAGTGATTTTTTGAAGATCTGATCTCAGAAAGTCTGTTATCTGATACAGACTTGAAAGATGGACATTCGTACTAGCCAGATGGTAATTTCTTGGCGAAGAACATGCTTCGAAAAGATGTTCGATGCTGAAAGAATGTTCAAACTTCTGCTGATGGCGATGAAGTTACTTTATTGAGTGGACTGAGAGTTGTTCTATGATAGAAGCAAACTCAAGCTGTCCTACCGGGACCTTATATTCGGAATATGGGGGTAAGGAGGTGGAGGAGTTTAAGGTCTGTGCAGATACAAGACTGTTAGGAAGCTGCTCAGACGATTGAACTAAAGTACTGATCATCTGGAGTTAGTACACTCAGATATCTGTGACTTTTATTAATTCTCTACAGAGGCTGGTTTGAAGTATTTCTCGAAGTGCACATTCGCATGACTTCTCAAGTAGAAGGATGCAGCATTCGAGTAGTTCAGCGACTTCAGGGCTGAAGCTGAACGTTAAATCGATCTACAACTACTCAGAAGTGACCGAGATGTAGAGTATAGGTCTCATGAATTTGTATCGTTCTGCAGAGAACATGGAATCATCAATGAGACTACTACTCCGTATTCTCCTCAATCTAACGGAGTAGCGGAGAGAAAGAACAGAACGTTGACAGAAATGATGAACTCAATGCTGCTAACTGCGGGCCTTCCTAAATGCTACTCGGGAGAAGCTACATTAACGACTACTTTTATTCTAAATAGAGTGACGTATGCAACTTCGGACGTAACTCCTCATGAACTCTGGTTCAAAGTCAGACCTAACTTGAATGTCATTAGAGTATGGGGGTATATGGCTTATGTGAAGCTCCTAGATCTGAAGATTCAGAAGCTGGGGACTAGGACTACGAAGACGATCTTCTTGGGGTATGCCGAGAAGAGTGATGCTCGGAGATTTTTTGATATTGAGTCAAATCATATCATCGAATCTCGTGAAGACAAATTTGTAAGGTACAAGAATATTATTCTTACGGATAAACCGGAGAACAATACGGGTGCACAAGAAATTGAAGTTTTCAATAAAGAAGTAGTCCAAGAAGATGTTGTTTCTGAAACAACGGTTGAACCAGAACTCGCTGAGCCGTTGTCGAAGCGAGCGAGGAGGCCGAAGAACTTCGGAGATGACTTTATCACCTATCATGTGGAAGCAGATCAGCTTACCTATGATGAGGTAATGAAGACCAGAGATGATGTTTTCTGGAAGGAGGCGATTGATAATGTAATTGATTCCATTACCTCAAATAATACTTGGGTGTTGGTTGATCTTCCTGAAGGAGCGAAACCCATCGGATGCAAATGGATCTTCAAGAAGGAGATGAAAGCAGATGGAACTATTAACAAGTTCAAGGCTAGGTTAGTAGCCAAGGGGTTTTTTTCAGAAGCATGGGATTGACTACTTTGACATATATGCTCTAGTAGCCCAAATGACCACCAACAGATGGATGTGAAAACGACTTTCCTAAATGGCGAGCTGACCGAAAAGATTTACATGTAACAGCCAGAGGGATTTGTCGTAAAGGGTCTTGAAGACAAAGTCTGTAAGTTGTTGTACGGTCTTAAACAGGCTCCCAAGATGTGGTATGAGAAATTTGACAAGGTTATAAGGTCAAGTGGCTACATGGTCAGCGAGACGGACAAGTGTGCTTACACGAAGTTCACTGATGGAAAAGGTGTGATCATTTGTCTATACATAGACGATATGCTGATCCTAGGTACGGATATGGGTTGTGTCACAGAGACAAAGAAGTTCATCTCGAGCAAGTTCAGTATGAAGGACTTGGGGGAAGCTGATGTGATCTTAGGGATCAAGATCATCCGGACAGACACTGGACTAGCGCTGCCACAGTCTCATTATGTTGAGAAGAGACACAGTCTCATTATGTTGAGAAGATGATCACTCGTTACGGGTATCAGGATCTTCCAGAGATCGATACGCCGTACAGGTGTGATCTTAAGCTAAAGCCTAATTCAGAGGAAAGCGTCAGGCAGCTGGAGTATGCAAGCGTAATCGGGAGTTTGATGTACGCTACTACTGCCAAAAGGCCTGACATAAATTTCGCCATAGGAATGCTGAGTCGTTTTACGAGCAATCTAGGCATTGAGCACTGGAAAGCTGTGAAACGGGTTATGAGATATCTCAAGAAGACTCAGACATATGCACTACACTACAGCGGAGATCCACCGGTAGCGGAAGGCTTCAGTGATGCCAGCTGGTGCTCAGAAGTGGAGTGCGAGAGGTCCAGAGGTGAATACATTTTCATAATGGGTGGAGCTGCTATATTGTAGAAATCGAAGAAGCAGACTATGCTCTCGCGTTCATCCATGGAATCTGAGTTCTTCATACTTGATACAATAGTGGAGGAAGCAGAATGGCTTCGGGAGCTCATGTATGATCTTACAGTGGTTGGGGCACAAATACCGGGGATACGATATACTGCGACAACCATGCGACTGCGACGGTGGCATCAAATGACCTCTTCAACGGAAAGAAGAGGACTGTACGTTTGAAGCACAGGGTAGTACACAATCTCATCAAGAAGGGTATTATTGCAGTGATTGATGTTTGGAGTCAGGAGAACCTGGTGGATCCGTTCACCAAGGGCCTCAAGCGCCAGCTGGTCGATGACACAGCTTGTAAAACAGGTTTGAAGGCATTCTAATATTGTGTTATTATATTCCTACCATAAAGTTTTATGCTATTAGTTCAAAGAGAAATCTACTAGGCATCTAACTTTTGGTTCAAGGGAGGACTATCACTACCAAAATTTGTCGATTTAGCGACGGCCAGATCCGTCGCCAGTCCGACGGGAATTTCTATTAGCGACCGATCACTGACGTGTTTTGGCCAAAAAAATCTGTCGGCAATCAGCTCGTCGCTAATAATGGTCCGTTGCTACGTAGTCGTCAAACGACGGACTAGCGACGGCATTTCGACTTCACAATACGAAGAATAAGCGGCTACGTAGTCGGTAAACCGTCGTAATAGCGTATCAGAGTGTATCGTTCCGTCGCAAATCTGTCGACCGCCGTCGATAACAAAGGACGGATTAGCGACGGTTTGCTGACGAAAAATCCGTCGACCAGGTTCTGGAAGAGGCAGGCATTTCCTGCACCAAGGCGACGGATGAGTCGTCACTATTCCGTCGCTAGGCCGTCGACAGAGCGACTGATTAGTGGCAGATTATCCGTCGCCACGGTTCTGAAAATGTTAAGCATTTTCACTACCTTGTCGACGGATTATCCGTCGCTAAGCCGTCGGAAGAGCGATTGATTAGTGGCTGATTATCAGTCGCCTTGGCGACGGCTAATCCGTCGCTATTCCGTCGAACTATATACCACCAGGACCTTGCCGATGGATATTCCGTCGATCACCCGTCCCTACCTGGAAACAGTTTTAAATCTCCAGTTAGCGGCGGCTGATCAGTCAAAAATCAGTCGAAAACTGGGAATATCCGTCGCTAACCACTCACTAGTCCGTCGCTAAATGAGATTTTTTGGAAAAAAAATTGCAGCACTTTCCCTGTTCACAAAAATATGCATAAACCAAACCAATATATAATGCACACCAATTATCCAACAATCACATAGACTAAATATATAAAGCACACCAATTATCCAAGAATCACATAGACCAAATATGCATATACGAATTTAATGCACACCAATTATCCAAGAATCACAGACCAAACCAAATTAGTAGAAAATAAACATCAATTATCCTGAAGAGTAACATAATATCCGGTGCTATAATTCTATTATAGCACAATTAATCCAAAGATCTCACAAATATTCCAAATTTTCTTAATACAATATTTTAAGAAGAAGGAGGAGGTCGATTGTCCGGTGGTGGTAATCCCAGCTGCGACCGACGAATATACTCCTCCACTAGGTACGGCTGCAAGCCGTTGTAGACACTGCTCGAAAGTCGGCATAGCTGCTCTAGCGACATCAGATCCAGGAGTGACGTCACAGTCGTGGGCGGTACCACAGGGGCATCAGGGTTGAAAGAAAGATGACCCACGGAAGAAGGACCGACACTAGTAGTCGACGGACCAGTAGAAGAGGGACCAACACCATCAGCAGACGGATCGACAGCAACAGACGGAGGTGAAAAGTACGTGGCAAATTGCTTCCGCAAGGATGACACCGCCTCGTGCAGCTGCGTAAGCTGCGACCTAACATCATCGTCTGTCGGGGCCACGGAAGGAGGCGGTGTCGGTAGAAATCTCTGTGTCGCTATGTACAACGGCCCTAGGGAGCCGACTCCGTACAGGGGCCCTTTCTTAAAGCCGCCGACGGTATCTACGAATAAGTCGTTGCGAGCGGCCAAAGAAGAGGGCGTCCGGGCGGGCGTCGTTTCACCGACATCCTCGGTGTCAGTTAACTGAGCCCGACTAAGGGTCTCACGATACGCATCCTATCAAATGAATGTGTTTATATTATAAGATTTACCTAAGTTGTAATCTAAATCCAATGTTTCACTAAGTTAAGTGTGAATCCTAAGTTTACCTAAGTTATAGTCTGAATACTTTTAATTCTAACGTATATCTCATAAACATAAGTACTTACATCAGTCTCCTTGGCCCTATCATCGACGAAGCTCCCGTCCTTCTGTCTTTTGTGCGTATGCTGGAATACGTCGTGGATGGTGACTGATTCTGGTGCCCTTCCTTCCTTCACCGCCTGTTGGGCCTGCATACGAAATTTTCGTAGAACGTCGATAACTCCTTTAATTAATAATACCTAATTCGATAGTGAAATAAATTTACGGTAGCTCACCAGATCTGCAAGCATCGCAGCATGGGGCCTTGATCCTCCCGTATGAAGGCCCACGGCCTGTCGGTTCGCCTTCGCCTTCTTCGATTTATCCTTGTACGCAGGGGTATCCATCATACCTAAGAGGTCCTCATAATACTCCTGCCGGATCCAATTCGGCCTCGTATGCCCTATTTTTAGGTCATGAATCATATTCCGTATCTTCTTCGAGGCAGCGCTTCTGTAGGTCCTGCGGATCGCGTCCTCGCGATGGGGGGCCACCAGTACGTCGTCTAACATAGAAATTTAATTATCATGTAATTTAAAAAATGGTTGATTAAAGAGTAACTAATAATTAACCAGAAGATATAGATATATACCCTCAACTCGTCGAGCCAGACGTACTTCACGTTTAGGGCACCGACGAAAAGTTGAGGTAGAGACCGTGGAAGTTAGCCCTGATAATTTCTCCAAGAGCCCTGCCAACATTAAACAGAAAAAACCTACAAAGAAGAAATGACTGGATTATTAACTTGAATAAATGAAAGAAATTTAATAAATTATCTTAAATTTACTTACGAGGTCCCCGTGGGCCATAACTCTCGTCGTAACTCGCCTCTCGGCCTCTCTGGTGCCGTCGGAGGATCCGCAGGTCCGCGTATGTACTCTCCAGTAACCGGATGGAACCGAGTATAGGGGTACTCCGGGGCCCACTGTGCAGTAACTGGGGCATCCCCTGGTGGATCCGCTGCTGGTGGTTCCGATAGAGGAACGGATCCGCTAGCAGATCTGGACTTATGCCTCGATGAAGTGGTCGAACGAGGACGGGATGCGTCTGTGCCCGGGGTACTCTCCGGGTCGGGTTCGCTCGATGGGGTCACATCCCGAAAACTTTGAATGCGACCACGACCACCAGCACCACTACGACCACGACCACGACCCGCACCACCACCACCACCACGACCACCACCAGCACCACGACCACGGCCACGGCCAGCCATCATGACCTGTAAATAGAATACATAAACATAATTAACAATATAAAGTGTAAATGGATATAAAAAACTAAACTAAAATATACATACCAGCAATAGGGAGACGAGTGCCGCCGCGACGAAAAAGACTAGGAGTGCCATCTGCAATAAGTAAATAATCGAATGAAAAAAACATGAATTCACGTAATTGCTTTTATGAGGTCAAACTTAATTCACGTAATTGGAAGTATTTTTAATATACAACAATATTTAACCTAATCATCGTCTTCGTTCTCATCCTCGGCCTCGTCTTCATCATCATCCTCCCCATCCTCATCCTTATCTTCATCGTCAATTTCATCTGTATCCTCATCCCCATCAAATTCTTTTTCTTCTTCTTCTTCTTCTTCTTCTTCTTCTTCTTCTTCTTCTTCTTCTTCTTCTTCTTCGTCTTCTTCTTCTTCTTCTACCTCAATATTTGGGACAAGACGCCTCTTTCTCTTCTGGTTGACAGCTAAGTCTTGTGTATCAACCTCTTCCTCCCCTCTATTTTCTTCAACAATATCTTCAACATCAATTGTATCCGAGTGTTGTCCCAAGTATTAGAACTTTTCGATCTGGTCCTCTTGGTATACGGGGTCTCCAACGTTGAATATATTTCTAGATTTAATTTTGTATACTGCCCACCAGTCAAATTGATCTCTACGACGCCTTGGGTAGCTTGTATAGAAGACTTGAACAGTCTGATTTGCTATCACAAATGTATCGGACCCTCTATACCTCCTGCGATGATTTATATCGACGAATCCAAATTGTTTATCGATTCTCCAACCGATATTTGGTGTCGTATCGAACCACTCACATTTGAACATCACAATATGCATATCATATGGGCCAGTATATTATAAATCTATAATATCCCGAAGCACTCCATAATAGTCAAAGTTCGGCTCGTCGTCATAGATGGTGCCTCTTATACAAACACCGGAATACTTGGTACTGATGCCGCCATTGATAAATTCGACATTTATAGCATTATGAGTTGACTTAAACCTGAAGCCATTAACGACATCGCCTGTCCAAATCTTTATTTGCTTCTTCAGTCCCAATGCCAGACAATGAATGCTCTATATGAGATTTGTTGCCAACTTTCTTCTTTAGATGGTGTAGGTATCTAGAGAGACAAATTATCTTAAGAATTAAGAAAGAATTTTAAAACACACTGAAATTCAACTTAAATTATATCGATTTTTATGTACCTTTCAAATGGGTACATCCATCGGTAATGAACAGATGTACTGACACAGGCTTCATATGCTAGATGAATCGGTAGATGTTCCATGCTGTCGAAGAAGCCAGGAGGAAATATTTTCTCCAACTTGCAAATTGTTAAGATAATCTTCTCCTCAAGTTCAACCATGTGTTGCACAGTCAACTTAGTTGAACAAATATCCTAAAAAATATTGATAGTTCGGCCAACGGAACCCATACAGCAGAAGGCAACAACTCTTTCAAAGCAATGGGCAGTAATCTTTCCATAAACACGTGGCAGTCATGACTCTTCATTCCCGTTAGCTTGCGTTCATTTAGATCAACGCATCTAGACAAATTCGACACATAGTCGTCGAAAAATCTTAAAGTGGATACCCACTTGCAGATTATTAATCTATCTTCCTTGCTCAATGTGTATTTTGCTATCGGCTTACTTAATTGTCCAGCAGCTCCCCTTTGTATCAAGTTCAGATAAGGACGCTTGCATATCTCGGCAATGTCTTATCTTAATTTTGGATTGTCCTTCGTCTTTCCTTTAATGTCCATGACGATATTGAAGACATTATCAAACACATTCTTTTCGATATGCATAACATCAAGATTATGCCTTATAAGATTATTTTTCCAATAAGGCAAGTCCCAGAAGATACACCGTTTGGTCCAGTTATAGGTTTGTCCGAACCCATCGACACGATTGTTCGATGGATCTTCCATTATAGTGGGCAAGTCCTTTACATCTTCCCAAATCGTATCCCGACAATCTGGCAGGCGGATGAAAAAATTCTTGTTTTCCAGCTCTGAACGCGTCCTTGTTCTTTCTCCAAGGATGACTCGCGGGCAGAAATTGACGATGACAATCAAAGAAAGAAGTTTTTCCTCCATGCTTAAGGCAGAACGCCTTACTATTTTGCATGCATATCGGACAAGACAGGGTGCCGTGAGTACTCCATCCCGATAGCATACCGTATGCGAGAAAATCATTGATTGTCCACATCAGTGAAGCTCTCATCTGAAAGTTCTGTTTCCTGGAAATATCATAGGTCGTGACGCCGATCTCCCACAGCTGTTTCAGCTCATCCACCAATGACTGTAAATATATATCGATATTCTTCGTCGAATTTTTGGGACCCGGTATGATAGCTATCAAGAACATATAAGGAGTCTTCATACATATCCATGGTGGCAGATTATAAGGGGTCAGAATAACCGGCCAGCAGGAGTATTGAGATCCCGACTGTCCGAAAGGGGTGAATCCATCAGAACATAGCCCCATGCGTACATTTCTAGGCTCTGCAGCAAAATCTGGATGGCAAAAATTGAAATATTTCCACGTCTCTCCATCCGAAGGATGTGACAATTCTCTATCGTCTTTTGTGCGTTCTTCGTTGTGCCACGTCATGTGTTCTGCTGTATTCTGAGGCATATACATCCTTTGCAAGCGCTTCGTGGTCAACAAGTAATGCATATACTTGTAAGGACGTTGTTTTCTAGTTGACTTTCCTTTTCCCCTGACTTCCTTGTAACGATCCACATTACAGAAGCTGCAACTTTCTACATCCTCGTTCTACTTGTAGTACAACATGCATCCGTTGCGACAACAATCTATCTTGTCGTACCCTAGTCCCAGTTGTCGGACCATCATCTTCGACTTGTAGAAGTTTTTTGGAAGCTCTTTGATTCCTTCGGTAACACCTTCTTCATTAGTTGTGTAATCTGATCATAGCAAGTTTGTGGCAAGTTAAAATCGGACTTTATGTTCAACAACCGTATCGTCACTGACAGTACGGAATGTGGCTCACAACCAGGATATAAAAAAGTTTCAACATCCTGAAACATATCATAGAACTCCTTCGCCTCAGGAGTAGGAACCTCCGGATCAAAATTAGGCCCTGCCGCATCGTACACCATATCTCGTGCAAGGTTCTGTACGTCTCCATAATCAACGGAGCATTCGTCGTCATCGACGACAAAATCCGCTGCAGCATTATCATCAAAAGCATAAGTAGCAGCATTCGCAACCTGTCTTTCCGTATATAGGTCACCTTGCGATGACCACAGGCCGTAATCACGTACGAAACCCTTACGGGTCAAATGATCTCTTACACTCACCACTTCTTCGTAATGTCTATTGCGACAATTACGACATGGACACTTGATTTTGTTACCGTCCATAAACTGAGCTTTGCTCATGGCATACTTAAGAAACACTTCCACGCCTGCCTAAAAATCGTCACTCATACCAATTCTGCTCTCGTGTTATCGTTTGTACATCCATGTACGATCAACGAAATAACGATCCATTACCGATTGGATGTAAAAATCTGTAGAGTAAGACAAACTAAACAGAATTAGTATATAATCATGTAACTGGTGGATCCGCTGGTATTCTAGCTCGAGAAGAGAAAAATCTAAGTACAATTGTTACTAATAGTTCGATACCGATAGCTTGATACCGAGTTCGATACCGATAATTCGATACCGATACCGATAGTGCGATACCGATACTGATAGTACGATACCGATAGTGCGATACCGATATCGATAGTACGATAGTATGATAGTCCGCTAGCGATACCGATAGTTCGATACCGATAGTCTGATAGTTCGATACCGATATCGATACCGATAGTCTGATACCGATTCTTCGATAGTCCACTAAGTCGAAATGATTCCTCTTAAGCGTCGAGCATGTTATACACGGTTCAACTTGACGAGTTCTTAAATATTTTTGTAGTGTTGTATGCTTGCAGCAGCAAATCAAGTTTTAGAGTCATTATAGGTCAATTAATCAAACTGAGTCAATCTATCTATTTCTAAATTGCAAGAGTCCACTTCTAGGATATGGAAGCTATATCCTAAATATCTAGTCTAAAATTAACTTGGTTAGGATACTAGAGTGTCCTTACTATCTAGCAAGCACTACCTTAGTCTAGTCACACTAGCATTAATTACCTATAATTCCTACCATGTCTACACTCACACATTACACCCCAAGCCGTCATGCATGCTAATAGGCATGGTAGGCCTGCCTTCATTCCTCACTCTCTAAAGCACACATACACATATATATGTATATCACAGTTAGATGCATCGATATATCACAGTTACATGTGTAGATATATACATCTATATTCAGTGACTTATACAGATGAAGAACTCACACTGTCCTTGACACAGTGAACATATACACCATGAACCCAAACTCCATATTCACATTTACTAATCCAAACACCACCAAACTAATAGATAACACCCAATATGGATAACACATTATTTAGCCAATATATAAACTCAGATGAATTTGAGAAGCAAAGCCCCCCGCCTCCCCCGACAAAAGCCCGCCGTCCAGCCCCCGACGCCCCCACCCCAAGCCCGTCGCCCAACCCCCGATGCCCCCGCCGCAAGCCCGCCGCCCGCCCCCGACTTCCCCACCCCAAGCCCGCCGCCCAGCCCCCGACGCCCCCTTCCCAAGCCTGCCGCCCAGCCCCCTACCCCCCCAAGCCTGCCGCCCAGCCCCCGACGCCCCCGCCCCAAGCCCGCCGCCCAGCCCCTGACGCCTCCGCCCCAAGCCAGCCGCCCAGCTCCCGATGCCCCCGCCCCAAGCTAGCCGCCAAGCCCCCGACGCCCCAGCCCCAAGCCCGCCGCCAAGCCCCCGAATATCTCCAAGCCTGCCGCCCCCGCTGCCACGTAGTCAACACCGCGACAGAGAGAGAGAGAGAGGGGGGATTATCTTCGGGAGAGAGAGAGGAGAGGACGTCGATGCCGATCACCGAAGCCGCGGGAGAGAGAGAGAGGAGAGAGAATGAATTTGGGGGGAAGGCAAAAAGTCCCCCCGCCGTTTCAATTTTAGTCTGGAACGTATATTTAGCGACGAAATAGTGACGTCATAGAATACGCCGCCCGGTAGTCGCTATATTTGATACTTGCCGACTGAATATCCGTCGCTACGTAGTCGAAGAAATGTCCTGCCAATTCTCGACATAATTCCTGCCAAATAATCGACTACGTAGCGACGACTATCCATCCGTCGCTATATCTCCGACACCCTAGCGACGGATGTGTGTCTCACTCATTTCCCGTATTTCTCGTATTTCGTATTTATACTCGTATCTGGATTTTGGCATGTATTTTTATTTTTTCTCAACTTGTGAAATTTTGGTATTTCTCGTATTTTTGGGTTTTGGCTTGGTTCGATTTTAATTGGATTGGGTTGGTTTGGTTTGGTTTAGTGTATTGGATCACCTTAACCTATTCTCCACCCTCAACACACCACATCCTACCCTCTTTATAACTCCACCAACCTTTCTCTCTCCTCATAAACCACCATTTATTTCTTCTTCTCCTTCCTCAACACAACACTCTTCTCCTTCCTCTACACAACACCCACCCATAGGCAAGTGCACCTTGCCACCACATGAGAACCCTATTTTATTTATCTATTTGCTAGTTTAGGACATGGTGATCAACATTAGAACTTAGCATTTTGTCATTTGGAGTCTCCATTGCTCTAGATCTAGGTTTTCTCTATTTTCGGTTTTGTATGGTTTTGATCTACTTGTGTTGGATTTTTATGGGTTTTGATGTTTTCATGTGGAAGAGAGTTCAATTCCACCCTGGTTAGAACTTTAGAAATCTGGATTTGGAGTTCGGATGACCAAGTTGTGATGCCTTGAAGTTTTGGGAGCCATGAGAGCTTCTTCTCAGCCATGGAGAAGAAGAACCTTTCCCCTGCGTGCGTATTTTTACGCGTACGCAGCTCCCTGCGTGCGTGACTTTTCGCGTACGCTGCTCCCCTGCGTGCGTGCCCTTGTGCGTACGCTGCTCCCCTGACCCCTTGCTTAACCCATTGGCTCTTGGAGTTTTGGTCTTATTTCTTTAAGCTTGGCTTTTCTATAGCCCTGTATATTGATATTTTATTAGATATTTTACGCCCATTTTATATCCTTACGTCTTTTGTCATGAGCTTGATTTTACTTAATATGTTTGGAATGACTATTGTACATGGCATGGTATGACAAGGAACTAGCATAAAACGTCAGTGACCCGTAGTGGTGCACTCCTGACATGACCAACCTGACATGATAGTGGCCCGTCGTGGCGCACTCCTGACAAGCACCCTGACATGATTTATCTTAACGCTGTTGCGACGACTAACTTAACTTGACCTGCCTTGACACCGTGGGTAGTTCTTTCTTGCTTGCTTGTTAAATCTACTTGTCCTGTCTTGCATCATGTCTAGGATGGGACTCCTGAGTACCACGGTCAGGAGCACCTACTAAAATGGATTGAGGTTAATAACTAGAATAACACAGTAGTCATGAAGAGGTGACACAGCTACAGGCAATCCCGTTACCTGGGCTCTCTTGGGATCTGTAGCCTGCCGTCGAGTAGGGCACATTTCCAGCACACCGTCGCGTGTTGCACCCTCTAAGTCACCTAAGGGTACATTATCTCCCGGGCGATGTACCTACCAGAATTCAACCCCTAACTTTCGACCTGGGTAACCTGGATGGTCTGCAGGGCTTGTGGCTGTGGGTTAATCTCACTGCATCTTATTAGTAATTAGGCCTGTGATAACCCTAGTTAGTTAAAGTAGTGAGCCGTAGTATCTGCTTGGCCGTGATTGATTGAATGAGGTATAACCAGTTTAGCCATGTCTTGATCCAGTACAAGATTGCTTCCTGTCTTGATTTATTGCATTATTATCTTGCCAAAAAATGGTGGAAAACCAAGTTCTGTTCAGATGAAGGGTTACAACCCCGGTCCTTGTTTGGTTTACGGGTTGTAACCTGGCTGTCGGAATAGTTCCATGGTTATCTCGTCGTATATCATCCTGACATGTTTTCATAAATTCTAGTTTTAAATATTAGATTTTCTTGTGCTAATTGCTGGCTTTTGTTCTTATTTCGTGGCCCCCTTGTGGCACTTGCTCTTTCTGGGGTTGACCCAGCTGGTTTTGTGTGGCCAGATTTCGGAGCAGCTCCCGAGGATCTACCAAGCTTCCAGCACAATGGTGGCGACTAGAAGGAACCCGGGCTACGAGTGGGTTTTCTATTTTGTTTTCGCTCACTCTATTGTAAAACTATTCTTTTGAGGCATTTAGCCGACGAGCACCTGTTAGCTCGATGCACTTTACTTACTGTCTGCCTACGGGCTGTAAACATGATTAACAAATCCTAGGGTTGATCATGTATGACTTAAATCTTGCTAGTCCTAACATTTTGTAATGACTAGCTTCATGATCAGCTGAATATGTGATATTTTGGATGCCTTATTATTGTATATTTAATGATCATACATCTTGCGACCTTACTTACTTGCTTGTGATTGAGACATTAGGCTTGTTTATGACCATAAGAGACTGTTGGCTTGTAGTAAACCCTCATGTTTCTAGACAGTCGTGACCGTATATCGAGGTGGTCTTCCATTTCAATATAGGTAGCTGGCTATGTCTGCCCCCGCTCTCCAGTATTCTGGTTCTGGGGCGTGACACGGTTTAAGTCGTACCATGCAGGTCTTGTCAATCAAGAAATGTGAGGGTTTACCGAATAGATGTCTCAATCAATATTCGCCCTTGATCTCCGCCCGTATTTTCAAATCCCTGAATTCTTGCCCTAATTATATGCATGTATCGTTGATCTGTCCTGGCCCTTCCTTATTGTTTCCCTGTGTCGTCTTCCTCAGTGGCACTGTACCTGACCCTGTCGATCAGCAAGGAGGAGCACCTTCCGTGGACCAGCAGCAACCTAGAGATCAAGCCCAGCATTCTGGGGTAGCCTCCAGAGTGATACCTACTGGAGGAGAGTCACCAGTTCGGCCCGTCCAGCCCGTAGAGCCAGATGATGGCACCTTGGTAGGTCTCATCAGAACCTTGATAGCTTCCCAGGATCGTCGAAGTGACGCCCTGCACCAGACAGTTCAAGATGCTTTGACCCGAGGCGGACATCCAGGGAACCAGGCGGCCAACAGCTTCAAGCGATTGAACCCTCCTTTCTTCGACGGCAGCGAGGATACGATTGCCGCAGATGCATGGCTTCAGGATACCGAGGTAATTCTGGAAGCAGCTAGGACACCCGAGAATGAGAAGGTGGCGGTGGTACACCTGCAGTTGTTGGACTTGGCTCGCAGTTGGTGGGCGGCACAAGCCATAGGATTAGTGGCACCCATTGCTTGGACAGTATTTAGAGAGAGATTCTAGTCGAAGTATTTCGATGCTGTGGCTCGTACGACCTGCAGACCAGATTTACCAACTTGAAGTAAGGAGGCAGATCAGTCGACAGTTATGCATCGAAGTTTTCGAGACTCAGTAGGTTTGCCCCCACCTTGGTGGCGACCGAGTTTGATAGGGCCCAGCAGTTCCAGCAGGGACTGCATTTGGAGATCTTGTTAGAGGTTGAGCAGTTCGAGCACCAGACGTTTGATGCAGTCTTGAGAGCAGCTAAGAGGCATGAATACACCTCCCAGAGGATCGTAGATAGGACCGGAGGCAGGAAGCGGTCCCACAGTCAGATGCACCAATCATCAGCTCCAGCCCCGGCAGCTAAGGGATTGACCATTGGAACTCCGAGGTGGGCGACCTCAGTAACGTCGATTCAGCATTCGACCCCGACGTACCCGCAGCAGCAGAAGCAGAAGCAGACTTCCGCGATGGGATGTTCTCATTACGGGAAGCCAGGGCATGTAGTGGCGGATTGTCACAGGGCGCAGGGATTGTGCTTGGCTTGTGGAGCAGCAGATCATAGCATAGGAGCTTGCCCGAATAGGGGTGGTTCATCAGCATCCAACCCTTCTAGCTCTTCGGTGAGAGGAACTGCCCCAGCACCAGTTCAGCAGCAGCAATATCAGTCTTCGAGGCCCTTGCCGCCTCAGTCTTAGGCATTCCAGTAACAACATCCCCAGCAGTATGTACAAGCCCAAGCTCAGACCCAGAATAGGTAGAGAGGTTTCCAGCAGAGGGGACCAGCAGCCAGGGGACAAGGTCAGGCCATGATGATGGCTATGGAAGAAGAAGTTGCAGCAGGTGAGGTTGTGGCAGGTACTATTCTCGTCAACTCCTCTCCAGCGTCTGTATTATTTAATTCTGGTGCATCGCATTTATTTATGTCTGTACGATTCACGACACGGATAGGATTGGAGCCCGAGTCATTATCAGTGAGGCTCAATATACTTACTGGTAATGGCCTTGTGGGAGTAGATCGAGTGTTTTCCTCGTGTCGGATCGTAGTTAGCGGTAGGGAGTTCCCCGCTAGATTCATAGAGTTTCCTATGGCAGACTATGATGTAGTCCTAGGCATGGATTGGTTGAGGAACCAGTATGCTAGGATAGACTGCCATATTGGCAGAGTTGTCTTTAGTATCCCCGGCGAGCCAGAGTTTTTGTTTTCCAGAGGCACAGTGGAGCTATCTTCCCCAGCATTACGGATGGCAGTAGCAGCAGTACAGTTACCCCGGATAGTTGATGAGTTTCCAGATGTCTTTCCAGAGGAGCTTCCAGGGATACCGTCGGAACGGGAGATTGAGTTCACTATAAACTTGATTCCTGGGACAGCACCAGTATCAGAGCGAGTCTACAGGATGGCGCCTTCAGAGTTGGAGATTTTATACAAGATGATTGAAGAACTGAGGACCAAGGGATTCATCCGTGCAAGTGGATCGCCTTGGGGAGCCCCGATGCTTCTTGTCAAAAAGAAGAATGGTACGTCCAGGCTCTGTGTTGATTATTGTACCTTAAATTCGGTGACAATCAAGAACAGATACCCTCTTCCGAGGATAGATGACATATTTGATCAGCTCAGAGGGGCTTCAGTGTTCTCGAAGATCGACTTGCGGTCGGGATACCACCAGATCAGAGTCAGAGAGCAGGACATCCCGAAGACAGCATTCAGATCGAGGTATGGACATTGGAAGTTCCTTGTTATGTACTTTGGAGCGACCAATGCGCCGGCCGTATTCATGGACCTCATGAATCGCATTTTCATGCCCTACTTGGATCAATTTGTGATCATGTTCCTAGATTACATCCTAGTCTACAGTAAGAGTGAAGCGGAGCATGAGAAGCATCTCAGAGTCGTCCTCCAGACGCTTAGGGAGCATCAGTTGTACACCAAGTTCAGTAAATGCGAGTTCTGGCTCGATCGTATATCATACTTGGGTCACATCATTACCCGAGGAGGAGTGGAAGTGGATCCCCAGAAGATTGTGGCTATCGAGTCATGGCCGGTACCCAGCTCAGTAGCAGAGGTTCGCAGCTTCCTTGGATTGGCCGGCTACTACCGGCGGTTCGTTTCAGATTTCGCAAGGATTTCAGCGCCGATGACCCAGTTGACCCGCAAGGATGTACCATTTATTTGGACAGCAGAGTGTCAGGAATCATTTGAGAAGTTGAAGCGAGGTTTGATAACGGCTTCTATTCTCACCCTTCCAGATGGGGCCGGAGGATTCACAGTTTATTGCGACGCTTCAGACAGAGGATTGGGGTGTGTCTTGATGCAGCATGGGAAGGTAATATCTTATGCGTCATGTCAACTACGTGATCATGAGAAGAATTACCCAACCTACGACTTGGAATTGGCGGCGGTAGTGTTTGCTTTGAAGTTGTGAAGACACTACTTGTACGGAGATAGACTGGAGATCTTTACTGATCATAAGAGCCTGAAGTATGTTTTCACCCAGAAGGACCTTAATATGCGGCAGAGAAGATGGCTCGAGCTACTAGTGGACTATGATGTGGATTTGTAGTATCATCCCGGGAAGGCCAACGTTGTAGCAGATACATTGAGCAGGAGAGCCGGAGTTTATTTCCTGACGGCACAACCAGAATTATTGGTAGATCTTCAGAAGATGGGAATTGAGGTGGTTCTTCCAACCAGCGTGGCATTGATAGCCAGCCGACAGGTTCAGTCCAGCATAGTTGAGAGAATCCGGGTGGCACATTCAACAGATTCTAAGATCCAGCGACTCAGAGCAGAGTGTGAAGCGGGAAGAAGGCCAGAGTTATGTACCCATGAAGACGGTACACTTTGGCACGGCACTCGTCTTTGTGTACCCAGTGGAGATATCAGACAGGAAGTCATGGCAGAAGCCCACAATTCTCAATATTCTATTCATCCGGGTGGTACAAAGATGTACCGTGATATTCGTCAGCATTTCTGGTGGAATGGCATGAAGAGGGAGATAGCCCGGTTCGTCTCTCGGTGTTTGGTTTGCCAACAGGTTAAAGCTGAACATCAGAGGCCTGCTGGACTTCTTCAACCCTTACCGATCCTAAAATAGAAATGGGAGCATATAACCATGGATTTTGTGACCAGATTGCCCAGATCTCCGGCCGGTAGAGATGCTATTTAGGTAATTGTGGACATGCTTACCAAGGTGGCACACTTTCTCCCATTCAGAGTTGGACAGTCGACGGCGCAGTTAGCAGAGATGTATCTCAGGCAGATCGTCAGGCTTCACGGGGTGCCAGTCAGCATCACCTCGGACAAGGATTCAAGATTCACATCACACTTTTGGTGCGGCTTGCAGTAGAGTTTGGGGACTCGCCTTCAATTTAGCTCAGCTTATCACCCGCAGACGGATGGCCAATCAGAGCGCACAATCCAGACTCTTGAAGATATATTGAGATCCTGTACCCTTGACTTCGGTGGTTCATGGAAGAATTATCTGCACCTGGTGGAATTCTCGTACAACAACAGTTATCAGGCCAGTATCTAGATGGCACCTTTCGAGGCTCTTTATGGCAGAAAGTGTAAATCTCTGCTAGCATGGGACGATGTCGGGGAGAGGCAGATGCTCGGACCCGAATTGATTTCCCAGACGGTTGAAGTGGTCAGGAAGGTCAGAGATCACCTCCGAGTTGCCCAGGACCGCCAGCGCCATTGGGCCGATGCTCATCGGCGTCCCTTAGAATTTGCTGTCGACGACCATGTATTCCTTAGGATCTCGCCTAACCGCGGCGCCATTCGCTTTGGCGTGCGGAGAAAGATTAGTCCTAGGTATATAGGGCCGTTCGATATTCTAGAGTGAGTAGGAGATGTATCCTATGGTCTCGCTCTTCCGCCGTCGCTAAGTGAGGTGCATGATGTATTCCATGTATCCCAATTACGACGGTATATTTTGGACCCGAGCCACATCCTAGACCATTCGGAATTGGTTGTTGGTACCAACCTTTCGTATGAGGAGAGGCCCGTATCTATATTGGACCGGAGGAAAAAGATACTCAAGAACAAGACTATTAAATTAGTCCGTGTTGCTTGGGATCATCACTCTCTAGGTGAGTCAACGTGGGAGCGTGAGGACGACATCCGATCGCGATATCCCTACCTGTTTGACTCGTGAGGTATAATGTCTTTCTTATGCCTTACGTTTTCCTTTCCTTGCTTGCATTGTATGATTGTATGATTGAACTACTTAGTGTAACTTGCCAGTGCTTAGTGTAGCTTGTCGTGACAATCTCTATCTCCTTGATTAAATTTCGAGGACGGAATTCTTTTAAGGTGGGTAGAGTTGTCACCCTCATTTCCCGTATTTCCCGTATTTCGTATTTATACTCGTATATGGATTTTGGCATGTATTTTTATTTTTTCTCAACTTGTGGAATTTTAGTATTTCTCGTATTTTTGGGTTTTCACATGGTTCGATTTTAATTGGATTGGGTTGGTTTGGTTTGGTTTAGTGTATTGGATCACCTTAACCTATTCTCCACCCTCAACACACCACATCCCACCCTCTTTATAACTCCACCAACCTTTCTCTCTCCTCATAAACCACCATTTATTTCTTCTTCTCCTTCCTCAACACAACACTCTTCTCCTTCCTCTACACAACACCCACCCATAGGCAAGTGCACCTTGCCACCACATGAGAACCCTCTTTTATTTGTCCATTTGCTAGTTTAGGACATGGTGATCAACATTAGAACTTAGCATTTTATGATTTGGAGTCTCCATTGCTCTAGATCTAGGTTTTCTCTATTTTCGGTTTTGTATGGTTTTGATCTACTTAAGTTGGATTTTTATGGGTTTTGATGTTTCTATGTGGAAGAGAGTTCAATTCCACCCTAGTTAGAACTTTGGAAATCTGGATTTGCAGTTCGGATGACCAAGTTGTGATGCCTTGAAGTTTTGGGAGCCATGAGAGCTTCTTCTCAGCCATGGAGAAGAAGATCCTTTCCCTTGCGTGCGTTTTTTTTACGCGTACGTAGCTCAATGCGTGCGTGACTTTTCGCGTACGCTGCTCACTTGCGTGCGTGACTTTTCACGTACGCTGCTCTCTTGCGTGCGTGACTTTTCACGTATGCTGCTCTCTTGCGTGCGTAACTTTTCGCGTACGCAGCTCTCCAGCGTGCGTGACTTCGCGTACGCTGCTCTCTTGCGTGCGTGACTTTTTGCGTACGTAGCTCTCTTGCGTGCGTGACTTTTCACGAACGCTGCTCTCTTGCGTGCGTGACTTTTCACGTACGCTGCTCTCTTGCGTGCGTGACTTTTCACGTACGCTGCTCTCTTGCGTACGTGACTTTTCGCGTACGCAGCTCTCTTGCGTGCGTGACTTTTCGCATACGCAGCTCTCTTGCGTGCGTGACTTTTCGCGTACGCTGCTCCCCTGCGTGCCCTTGTGCGTACGCTGGTCCCCTGACCCCTTGCTTAACCTATTGGCTCTTGGAGTTTTGGTCTTATTTCTTTAAGCTTGACTTTTCTATAGCCCTGTATATTGATATTTTATTAGATATTTTACGCCCATTTTATATCCTTACGTCTTTTGTCATGAGCTTAATTTTACTTAATATGTTTGGAATGACTATTGTACATGGCATGGTATGACAAGGAACTAGCATAACACGTCAGTGACCCGTAGTGGTGCACTCCTGACATGACCAACCTGACATGATAGTGGCCATCGTGGCGTACTCCTGACAAGCACCCTGACATGATTTATCTTAACGCTGTTGCGATGGCTAACTTAACTTGACCTGCCTTGACACCGTGGGTAGTTCTTTCTTGCTTGCTTGTTAAATCCACTTGTCCTGTCTTGCATCATGTCTAGGATGGGACTCCTGAGTACCACGGTCAGGAGCACCTACTAAAATAGATTAAGGTTAATAACTAGAATAACACAGTAGTCATGAAGAGATGACACAGCTACAGGCAATCCCGTTACCTGGGCGCTCTTGGGATCTGTAGCCTGCCATCGAGTAGGGCACATTTCCAGCACACCGTCGCGTGTTGCACCCTCTAAGTCACCTAAGGGTACATTGTCTCCCGGACGATGTACCTACTAGAATTCAACCCCTAACTTTCGACCTGGGTAACCTGGATGGTCTGTAGGGCTTGTGGCTGTGGGTTAATCTCACTGCATCTTGT
Source organism: Iris pallida (assembly GCA_029216955.1). Taxonomy (NCBI): domain Eukaryota; kingdom Viridiplantae; phylum Streptophyta; class Magnoliopsida; order Asparagales; family Iridaceae; genus Iris; species Iris pallida. Next base: position 12,265,736 of record JANAVB010031619.1, read on the forward strand.
TAGTAATTAGGCCTGTGATAACCCTACTTAGTTAAAGTAGTAAGCCGTAGTATCTGCTTGGCCGTGATTGATTGAATGAGGTATAACCAGTTTAGCCATGTCTTGATCCAGTACAAGATTGCTCCCTGTCTTGATTTATTGCATTATTATCTTGCCGATAAATGGTGGGAAACCAAGTTCTGTTCAGATGAAGGGTTACAACCCCGGTCCGTGTTTGGTTTATGGGTTGTAACCTGGCTGTCGGAATAGTTCCATGGTTATCTCGTCGTATATCATCCTGACATGTTTTCGTAAATTCTAGTTTTAAATATTAGATTTTTTTGTGCTAATTGCTGGCTTTTGTTCTTATTTCGTGGCCCCCTTGTGGCACTTGCTCTTTCTGGGGTTGACCCAGCTGGTTTTGTGTGGCCAGATTTTGGAGCAGCTCCCGAGGATCTACCAAGCTTCCAGCCCAATGGTGGCGACTAGAAGGAACCCGGGCTACGGATGGGTTTTCTATTTTGTTTTCGCTCACTTTATTGTAAAACTATTCTTTTGAGGTGTTTAGCCGACGAGCACCTGCTAGCTCGATGCACTTTACTTACTGTCTGCCTACGGGCTGTAAACATGATTAACAAATCCTAGGGTTGATCATGTATGACTTAACTCTTGCTAGTCCTAACATTTTGTAATGACTAGCTTCATGATCAGCTGAATATGTGATATTTGGGACGCCTTATTATTGTATATTTAATGATCATACATCTTGCGACCTTACTTACTTGCTTGTAATTGAGACATTAGGCTTGTTCATGACCATAAGAGACTGTTGGCTTGTAGTAAACCCTCATGTTTCTAGACAGCCGTAACCGTATATCGAGGTGGTCTTCCATTTCAATATAGGTAGCTGGCTATGTCTACCCCCGCTCTCCAGTATTCTGGTTCTGGGGCGTGATACGGTTTAAGTGGTGGCCCATGCAGGTCTTGTCAATCAAGAAATGTGAGGGTTTACCGAATAGATGTCTCAATCAATATTCGCCCTTGATCTCCGCCCATATTTTCAAATCCCTGAATTCTTGCCCTGATTACATGCTTGTATCGTTGATCTGTCCTGGCCCTTCCTTATTGTTTCCCTGTGTCGTCTTCCTCAGCGGCGCTGTACCTGACCCTGTCGATCAGCAAGGAGGAGCACCTCCCGTGGACCAGCAACAACCTGGAGATCAAGCCCAGCATTCCGGGGTAGCCTCCAGAGTGATACCTACTGGAGGAGATTCACCAGTTCGGCCCGTCCAGCCCGCAGTGCCAGATGATGGCACCTTGGTAGGTCTCATCAGAACCTTGATAGCTTCCCAGGATCGTCGAAGCGATGCCCTGCACCAGACAGTTCAAGATGCTTTGACCCGAGGCGGACATCCAGGGAACCAGGCGGCCAACAGCTTTAAGCGCTTGAACCCTTCTTTCTTCGACAGCAGCGAGGGTACGATTGCCGTGGATGCATGGCTTCAGGATACCGAGGTGATTCTGGAAGCAGCTAGGACACCCGAGAATGAGAAGGTGGCAGTGGTACGCCTGCAGTTGTTGGACTTGGCTCACAGTTGGTGGACGGCGCAAGCTATGGGATTAGTGGCACCCATTGCTTGGGCAGTATTTAGAGAGAGATTCCAGACAAAGTATTTCGATGCTGTGGCTCGGTACGACCTGCAGACCAGATTTACCAACTTGAAGCAAGGAGGCAGATCAGTCGACAGTTATGCATCAGAGTTTTCTAGACTCAGTAGGTTTGCCCCCACCTTGGTGGCGATCGAGTTTGATAGGGCCCAGCGGTTCCAGCAGGGACTGCATTTGGAGATCTTGTTGGCGGTTGAGCAGTTCAAGCACCAGACATTTGATGCAGTCTTGAGAGCAGCTAGGAGGCATGAATACACCTCCCAGAGGATCGTGGATAGGACCGGAGGCAGGAAGCGGTCCCACAGTCGATGCACCAATCATTAGCTCCAGTCCCGGCAGCTAGGGAATTGACCATTGGAACTCCGAGGCGGGCGGCCTCAGTAACGTCAGTTCAGCATTCGACCCCGACGTACCCGTAGCAGCAGAAGCAGAAGCAGACTTCCGCGATGGGATGTTCTCATTGCGAGAAGCCAGGGCATGTAGTGGCGGATTGTCGTAGGGCACAGGGATTGTGCCTGGCTTGTGGAGCAACAGATCATAGGATAGGGGCTTGCCCGAATAGGGGTGGTTCATCAGCATCCAACCCCTCTAGCTCTTTGGTGAGAGGAACTGCCCCAGCACCAGTTCAGCAGCAGCAGTATCAGTCTTCGAGGCCCTTGCCGCCTCAGTCTCAGGCATTCCAGCAACAACACCCCCAGCAGTATGCACAAGCCCAAGCTCAGACCCAGAATAGGCAAAGAGGTTTCCAGCAGAGGGGACCAGCAGCCAGGGGACAAGGTCAGGCCATGATGATGGCTATGGAAGAAGAAGTTGCACCAGGTGAGGTTGTGGCAGGTACTATTCTCGTCAACTCCTCTCCAGCATCTGTAATATTTGATTCTGGTACATCACATTCATTTATGTCTGCACGATTCGCGACACGGATAGGATTGGAGCCCGAGTCATTATCAGTGAGGCTCAATATACTTACTGGTAATGGCCTTGTGGGAGTAGATCGAGTGTTTTCCTCGTGTCGGATCGTAGTTAGCGGTAGGGAGTTCCCCGCTAGATTCATAGAGTTTCCTATGGCAGACTATGATGTAGTCCTAGGCATGGATTGGTTGAGGAACCAGTATGCTAGGATAGACTGCCATATTGGCAGAGTTGTCTTTAGTATCCCCGGCGAGCCAGAGTTTTTGTTTTCCAGAGGCCCAGTGGAGCCATCTTCCCCAGCATTACGGATGGCAGTAGCAGCAGTGCAGTTACCCCGGATAGTTGATGAGTTTCCAGATATCTTTCCAGAGGAGCTTCTAGGGATACCGCCGGAACGGGAGATTGAGTTCACTATAAACTTGATTCCCGGGATAGCACCAGTATCAGAGCGAGTCTACAGGATGGCGCCTTCAGAGTTGGTGATTTTATACAAGATGATTGAAGAACTGAGGACCAAGGGATTCATTCGTGCAAGTGGATCGCCTTAGGGAGCCCCGATGCTTCTTGTCAAAAAGAAGGATGGTACGTCCAGGCTATGTGTTGATTATCGTACCTTAAATTCGGTGACAATCAAGAACAGATACCCTCTTCCGAGGATAGATGACTTGTTTGATCAGCTCAGAGGGGCTTCAGTGTTCTCGAAGATCGACTTGCGGTCGAGATACCACCAGATCAGAGTCAGAGAGGAGGACATCCCAAAGACAATATTCAGATCGAGGTATGGACATTGGGAGTTCCTAGTTATGCCCTTTGGAGCGACCAATGCGCCGACCGTATTCATGGACCTCATGAATCGTATTTTCATGCCCTACTTGGATAAATTTGTGATCGTGTTCCTAGATGACATCCTAGTCTACAGCAAGAGTGAAGCGGAGCATAAGCAGCATCTCAGAGTCGTCCTCCAGACGCTTAGGGAGCATCAGTTGTATGCCAAGTTCAGTAAATGCGAGTTCTGGCTCGATCGCATTTCATACTTGGGTCACATCATTACCCGAGGAGGAGTAGAAGTGGATCCCCAGAAGATTGTGGCTATCGAGTCATGGCCGATACCCAGCTCAGTGGCAGAGGTTCGCAGCTTCCTTGGATTGGCCGGCTACTACCGGCGGTTCGTTTCAGATTTTGCAAAGATTTCAGCGCCGATGACCCAGTTGACCCGCAAGGATGTACCGTTTGTTTGGACATCAGAGTGTCAGGAATCATTTGAGAAGTTGAAGCGAGGTTTGATAATGGCTTCCATTCTCACCCTTCCAGATGGGACCGGAGGATTCACAGTTTATTACGATGCTTCAGGCAGAGGATTGGGGTGTGTCTTGATACAGCATGGGAAGGTAATATCTTATGCGTCACGTCAACTACGTGATCATGAGAAGAATTACCCAACCTACGACTTGGAATTGGCGGCGGTAGTGTTTGCTTTGAAGTTGTGGAGACAATACTTGTACGGAGATAGAGTGGAGATCTTTACTGATCATAAGAGCCTGAAGTATGTTTTCACCCAGAAGGACCTTAATATGCGGCAGAGAAGATGGCTCGAGCTACTAGTGGATTATGATGTGGATTTGCAGTATCATCCCGGGAAGGCCAACGTTATAGCAGATACATTGAGCAGGAGAGCCGGAGTTTATTTCCTGACGGCACAACCAGAATTATTGGTAGATCTTCAGAAGATGGGAATTGAGGTGGTTCTTCCAACCAGCGTGGCATTGATGGCCAACCTATAGGTTCAGTCCAGCATAGTTGAGAGAATTCGGGTGGCGTACTCAACAGATTCCAAGATCCAGCGACTCAGAGCAGAGTGTGAAGCAGGAAGAAGGCCAGAGTTATGTATCCATGAAGACGGTACACTTCGGCACGGCACTCGTCTTTGTGTAACCAGTGGAGATATCAGACAGAAAGTCATGGCAGAAGCCCACAGTTCTCAATATTCTATTCATCCGGGTGGTACGAAGATGTACCGTAATATTCGTCAGCATTTCTGGTAGAATGGCATGAAGAGGGAGATAGCCCGGTTTGTCTTTCGGTGTTTGGTTTGCCAACAGGTTAAAGCTGAACATTAGAGGCCCGCTGGACTTCTTCAACCCTTACCGATCCCAGAATAGAAATGGGAGCATATAACCATGGATTTCGTGACCGGATTGCCCAGATCTCCGGCCGGCTGAGATGCTATTTGGGTAATTGTGGACAGGCTTACCAAGGTGGCACACTTTCTCCCATTCAGAGTTGGACAGTCGACGGCACAGTTAGCAGAGATGTATCTCAGACAGATCGTTAGGCTTCACGGGGTGCCAGTCAGCATCACCTCGGACAGGGATTCAAGATTCACATCACACTTTTGGCACGGCTTGCAGAAGAGTTTGGGGACTCGCCTTCAATTCAGCTCAGCTTATCACCCGCAGACGGATGGCCAATCAGAGCACACAATCCAGACTCTTGAAGATATGTTGAGATCCTGTACCCTTGACTTCGGTGGTTCATAGAAGAATCATCTGCACCTGGTGGAATTCTCGTACAACAACAGTTATCAGGCCAGTATCCAGATGGCACCTTTCGAGGCTCTTTATGGCAAGAAGTGCAGATCCCCGCTAGCATGGGACGATGTCGGGAAGAGGCAGATGCTCGGACCCGAATTGATTTCCCAGACGGTTGAAGTGGTCAGGAAGGTCAGAGATCACCTCCGAGTTGCCCAGGACCGCCAGCGCCATTGGGCCGATGCTCATCGACGTCCCTTAGAATTTGCTGTCGGCGACCATGTATTCCTTAGGATCTCGCCTAACCACGGCGCCATTCGCTTCGGCGTGCGAAAAAAGCTTAGTCCTAGGTATATAGGGCCGTTCGATATTCTAGAGCGAGTAGGAGTTGTATCCTATCGTCTCGCTCTTCCGCCGTCGCTAAGTAAGGTACATGATGTATTCCATGTATCTCAATTACGACGGTATATTTCGGACCCGAGCCACATCCTAGACCATTCGGAATTGGTTGTTGGTACCAACCTTTCGTATGAGGAGAGGCCCGTGTCTATATTGGACCGGAGGGAGAAGATACTCAAGAACAAGACTATTAAATTAGTCCGTGTTGCTTGGGGTCATCACTCTCTAGGTGAGTCAACGTGGGAGCGTGAGGACGACATCCGATCGCGATATCCCTACATGTTTGACTCGTGAGGTATAATGTCTTTCTTATGCCTTACGTTTTTCCTTCCTTGCTTGCATTGTATGATTGTATGATTGAACTACTTAGTGTAACTTGCCTGTGCTTAGTGTAGCTTGTCGTGACAATCTCTAGCTCCTTGATTAAATTCTGAGGACGGAATACGTTTAAGGTGGGTAGAGTTGTCACCCTCATTTCCCGTATTTTCCGTATTTCGTATTTATACTCGTATCTGGATTTTGGCATGTATTTTATTTTTTCTTAACTTGTGGAATTTTGGTATTTCTCGTATTTTTGGGTTTTGGCATGGTTCGATTTTAATTGGATTGGGTTGGTTTGGTTTGGTTTAGTGTATTGGATCACCTTAACCTATTCTCCACCCTCAACATACCATATCCCACCCTCTTTATAACTCCACCAACCTTTCTCTCTCCTTATAAACCACCATTTATTTCTTCTTCTCCTTCCTCAACACAACACTCTTCTCCTTCCTCTACACAACACCCACCCATAGACAAGTGCACCTTGCCACCATATGAGAACCCTCTTTTATTTGTCCATTTGCTAGTTTAGGACATGGTGATCAACATTAGAACTTAGCATTTTGTGATTTGGAGTCTCCATTGCTCTAGATCTAGGTTTTCTCTATTTTCGGTTTTGTATGGTTTTGATCTAATTAAGTTGATTTTTTATGGGTTTTGATGTTTCCATGTGGAAGAGAGTACAATTCCACCCTGGTTAGAACTTTGGAAATCTGGATTTGGAGTTCGGATGACCAAGTTGTGATTCCTTGAAGTTTTGGGAGCCATGAGAGCTTCTTCTCAGCCATGGAGAAGAAGATCCTTTCCCCTGCGTGCGTGTTTTTACGCGTACGCAGCTCCCTGCGTGTATGACTTTTCGCGTACGCAGCTCTCCAGCGTGCGTGACTTTTCGCGTACGCTGCTCTCTTGCGTGCGTGACTTTTCGCGTACGCAGCTCTCTTGCGTGCGTGACTTTTCACGTACGCTGCTCTCTTGCGTGCGTGACTTTTCACGTACGCTGCTCTCTTGAGTGCGTAACTTTTTGCATACGCAGCTCTCCAGCGTGCGTGACTTTTCGCGTATGCTGCTCTCTTGCGTGCGTGACTTTTTACGTACGCAGCTCTCTTGCGTGCGTGACTTTTCACGTACGCTGCTCTCTTGCATGCGTGACTTTTTACGTACGTTGCTCTCTTGCGTGCGTGACTTTTCACGTACGCTGCTCTCTTGCGTGCGTGACTTTTCGCGTACGCAGCTCTTGCGTGCGTGACTTTTCGCGTACGCAGCTATCTTGCGTGCATGACTTTTCGCGTACGCCGCTCCCCTGCGTGCGTGCCGTTGTGCGTACGCTGCTCCCCTGACCCCTTGCTTAACCCATTGGCTCTTAGAGTTTTGGTCTTATTTCTTTAAGCTCGGCTTTTCTATAGTCCTGTATATTGATATTTTATTAGATATTTTACGCCCATTTTATATCCTTACGTCTTTTGTCATGAGCTTGATTTTACTTAATATGTTTGGAATGACTATTGTACATGGCATGGTATGACAAGGAACTAGCATAAAACGTCAGTGACCCGTAGTGGTGCACTCCTGACATGACCAACCTGACATGATAGTGGCCCGTCGTGGCGCACTCCTGACAAGCACCCTGACATGATTTATCTTAACGCTGTTGCGACGACTAACTTAACTTGACCTGCCTTGACACCGTGGGTAGTTCTTTCTTGCTTGCTTGTTAAATCTACTTGTCCTGTCTTGCATCATGTCTAGGATGGGACTCCTGAGTACCACGGTCAGGAGCACCTACTAAAATGGATTGAGGTTAATAACTAGAATAACACAGTAGTCATGAAGAGGTGACACAGCTACAGGCAATCCCGTTACCTGGGCTCTCTTGGGATCTGTAGCCTGCCGTCGGTAGGGCACATTTCCAGCACACCGTCGCGTGTTGCACCCTCTAAGTCACCTAAGGGTACATTATCTCCCGGGCGATGTACCTACCAGAATTCAACCCCTAACTTTCGACCTGGGTAACCTGGATGGTCTGCAGGGCTTGTGGCTGTGGGTTAATCTCACTGCATCTTATTAGTAATTAGGCCTGTGATAACCCTAGTTAGTTAAAGTAGTGAGCCGTAGTATCTGCTTGGCCGTGATTGATTGAATAAGGTATAACCAGTTTAGCCATGTCTTGATCCAGTACAAGATTGCTTCCTGTCTTGATTTATTGCATTATTATCTTGCCGAAAAATGGTGGAAAACCAAGTTCTGTTCAGATGAAGGGTTACAACCCCGGTCCTTATTTGGTTTACGGGTTGTAACCTGGCTGTCGGAATAGTTCCATGGTTATCTCGTCGTATATCATCCTGACATGTTTTCATAAATTCTAGTTTTAAATATTAGATTTTCTTGTGCTAATTGCTGGCTTTTGTTCTTATTTCGTGGCCCCCTTATGGTACTTGCTCTTTCTGGGGTTGACCCAGCTGGTTTTGTGTGGCCAGATTTTGGAGCAGCTCCCGAGGATCTACCAAGCTTCCAGCCCAATGGTGGCGACTAGAAGGAACCCGGGCTAGGAGTGGGTTTTCTATTTTGTTTTCGCTAACTCTATTGTAAAACTATTCTTTTGAGGCGTTTAGCCGACGAGCACCTGTTAGCTCGATGCACTTTACTTACTGTCTGCCTACGGGCTGTAAACATGATTAACAAATCCTAGGGTTGATCATGTATGACTTAACTCTTGCTAGTCCTAACATTTTGTAATGACTAGCTTCATGATCAGCTGAATATGTGATATTTGGGACGCCTTATTATTGTATATTTAATGATCATACATCTTGCGACCTTACTTACTTGTTTGTGATTGAGACATTAGGCTTGTTCATGATCATAAGAGACTGTTGGCTTTTAGTAAACCCTCATGTTTCTAGACAGCCGTGACCGTATATCGAGGTGGTCTTCCATTTCAATATACGTAGCTGGCTATGTCTGTCCCCGCTCTCTAGTATTCTGGTTCTGGGGCGTGACAATGTGCGACCTTTTCCCCCTAAAATTAAAATAAAAAATGTAAAGGCGTGTGGTCGGTAATCCGTCGGCGAGCGGCCACGAAGCCGTCGCTAACGCCGACTGAAAATGTCCGTCGCTAATAGTCCGTCGCTAATTTACTGTATTTTGGTAGTGTATTAACCGGAAGAATATCAGGAACGGTGGGTACTTGTCCTCTGTGGCATGGAGAGGTTACGAACCTACAACCACTGTTGTCTACTGTTGTTTTCTATGAAAAACGGATCCTGTGGGAAGGTTGGCTTAAATGCCTTAATGAGTTCTCAGACAGAGTTAATGCCTTGAGTGCTTTACCGGAAGCACGGTAGCACAGCACTATAAGGAGTGTAACTCCATGCTATAGTGGGGTGACTCCACCATGAGGTTCCCTGATAGGGGTAATGCCTCGGCTTTGTGAGCCAAGTCACAGCGGAGTAGCACCGCAAATAGGCAGGTAGCCTAATGCTGTATGATAATCGTAATAAAGAGAGGTAGACAGCACTATAAAGAGGATGATGTCCTCATGTTACAGTGGCATGACACCACGAAGAGGTACCTGGTAGGGTAAAGCCTCGGCTTCGCAAGCCATGTCCTAGCGGCATAACACCGCACGGAAGTACAAGGTTTCGGGCTGGATAGTTTGGCACTACAAAGAGGCTTGTGACCTCATGCTATAGTAGTATGATACTAAGATGAGGTACCCAGATGGGGTAAAGCCTCGACTTTAAGCTATGTCATAGCGACGTAGCACCGTAGAGAAGCGCAATGCTTCATGCCAAGACTCTTTATAAAGAACTTACCTATAGTGTATGGACAGAGATATCAGGCCGTCTCTTGAGGGTAAACTTGTAGACATCCAAAAGTTATACACTGAAACCAGGCTGGCACAAGGCCTTTAATGTGCAGCCCGAAGCACAGTTGATGTCATTACGTGAGTAGGAAGAATTGCAATTATGGTGCAGAATTCAAGGCTTAGTCCATTCTTGTATTATGCTGTTATTTAACCTATGCGGAAAGATTCAAGTCGTAGCAACATCTCTCCTAATGCATGATGGGCAGTCACTGTGGGGAATGCTCAACCCATATATTGAGATATGTGAGAGATTATTGGTATTTTTGCCTTTGGACTAGGAAAGATAGTCCCACAGCGGCTATACCAAATGGTGAGTATCTCAATATAATGCATTGCTTGTGTTGAGGTGTGCACATGAGGTGTGGTGGGGCACAAGTGTGTGTCATGTGGAAGTATTTTCCTAGAAGGAAAAAGGATTAATTCCAACAAAAATGTAAGTTGATTTTTGATGTATGGACTCGGACTCAGACACGGACTCCAGGATGTCTCGTGCATGCACGGGAGCGTTCGAGGGGTAGGCGTGGACTGGCACACTTCTCAGATTGTGGGATGATCGAAAATATCAAACTCTATTTTTGAGTATTGGTATTTTAGTCCCACATCAGATAGGAGAAGAGGTGAAGTCTCACTCCACTGTATAAATAGAGCCCCTTGGCCTCCTTTGAAAGATGCACCAAAGAAGAGAGTTAAGGGAGTCCGTAAAGTCCAGGAAGCCCATTCAAGTGTCAAATATTGACTGACGAGCGTTCCAGAATTTCTCTAGACTTTGCTGGTTCCTGGAAGCGGATCGTATATAGGCGAATCTTGCTTTGAGCAACGGTGATCCTATCACCCCAGCAAAGTTGCCTTTCTCTTTCTTCTTTCCTTCTCTTCTTCTTTGATCTAATTAGATACTTCTTGTGGGCTTTCATCGCTGCTGCTAGCAACTCGATTTGTACCTTCCTAGAAGAAGCTCTACTTTCGTTTGCTATTGTAACAAAATCTCTTTAGATTTTCGTTACCCAGAATCCTCCAAGGATCTCTGTGTGCACCTTCTTTGAAGTGTTGCTATGAAACATTGTTACTATTGAGACAACTGTTTCGAATCCTCCAAGGATCTCTGTGATGCACCTTCTTCTAAGTATTGTTTTGAAATATTGTTACTATTGAGACAACTGTTTCGTTTATCTGTTTTCCATCGAAAATTATGCCTCGGGAATAACACTTTGTACCAATGAGAATTAAGCTTATTCGTGGCAAGTTCCAATGTCATCAAAGATTTCAGTTCATCATTAAGAGCCTTTGTATATCGCTGCATATCTTTGTATTTTGCTATAGAATATTAATAAACAAAAGACATTTCAATATATCTTCTTGTGACTTTAATTTATCTACATATTTTCGTTGCAATGTCGTTATTATTGAGCAACATCATTAATTTTGTTCATTTTTTCTTGTACAAGTGCAATTTAGATTTGCGACATCATGCCTAGTGACTACTTTTGGTTTTACGAGATCAAGGCGTGACATCAGGTACAAATCCCCCTCGGTAGAGAAGAAGCTCGCATCCGCTTATACATGACTAGTCGTCTCCTGGTTCTCCGAGCCTGAAGCCCCATTTTCTGAAACCACACTGATGGTTCGGGCTACCCAACAAAGAAGCTTAACACCTCCAATCACTTAAGTTAGGAGTGTGTGTGTGTGTGCATCTCTCTCTCTCTCTCTCATTATATATATATATCCTAAAATATTGTCTCCCAGCTGCTGTTGTTCCCTTCTGGAGAGCCCTTGGGGCTCCTCTGGATCCACCTAGCTTTTTGGTCTCCCCTCTCCCCCGCCGGTGCCCGATAGCTCCACCTTGGCCGGCAGAGTGCTTGGCCTTGGTTAGTCATCCCCCCTCCTCTTCTTTCCCCTCGCCCCCTGCTCTTTCTTCTCCTCCGTCATCCTTCTATTTCCTCCCCCACCCGTCCCTGTCCGGTAGCTCTGCCTCCTTTGTCTTTTCTCTCCCTCCTCCCCGCCAGCCTCAGCCTCCTACTCCCCCTTTGTTCAGGTGCAACCCCCTGATTCCATCACAGCGTGACTTCCTCCCACCCCTGGGCTCTGTCCCCGGTGGTAACCTGGCTAGCCCTCCTTGGGCCGGGGAAGCTCTGGCGCTTGACCCACGGTTGGCGCCTCTCTCCTATCTTTAAATTTCAAACGATTCTGCTGCCCCCTCGGGTTAGGAGCCCCCCTGCGGTGCAGGCCTCGGGTTTTCCAACACCTGGCCTTTCGTGTTGGCTGGTAGCCATTCCACACACGAAGGGGACCCACCTACTCTATCCCATCCTTCGTATTCTGCCATCCTTTCCTAAGCTACCTTTGGTGGGCCCCACGATGGTGTGCGCCCATCTTTTTACGCAGCACCAGCCCTTTCTGCTTACGCGTCGCCTGCCCTCGGGGACCCGCCTGCCCGCAGTCCGCTCAGCTGCCCTGCGTATTTCCTTCCCAAAATTATGAGCGTCATAATTCGGAGATCCTTCGCAATCTAATGCCCTGAACGATCTTCTGGAAAGTGAACATCAACAGGGACTTGGTGAATATGTTGACCAAGTTGTCCTAGGATCGAATTATTTTTTATTTCAATCTTTTGTTGTTGTTATTGTCGATGCGGGAAAAAGAACTTCAGTACAATTTACTTGGTATATCTTCCTTGATGTATCTCTTCTTCATCTAGTCAATGCATACTACTTTGCCATCATATATTGTTGGCAGTACTTCATTGATTCAATTGGATTCGTTTATAGTCTGAATATGCTCAATTAAGGATCATCTTGGCCCAGATAGTCATGCCAAATCATAAATATGGTCGAAGATGGACCGATTATGTCATGGGTCTCTATCACTCGAATGGTTGTAGAATACAACCTATTTGGGAAAATGGTGGAGTATCTTTACATAACTTCCTATGCATATGGAAAAATGCTGCGTATCCTGAAAAAGTTGGTCTTAGCAAGCTAATTGCTTTGCCGGATATCCTTAAAACTCAACAACGTTCTTCCAGAATGAGGAGAATATAAGACCTCCTCAATGGTAAATTTGGTACACCATTGGACAACATAAAAGGGTAGGTTTGGTTAACCTGATAGGATTGTTAGAGTGTTTCTTAGGGACAAAGTTAGAAAAATATTTCCTGTCACGAAGAATATGGTCGTAGTCGCACTGTATACCAAAAGTCTAACTTCTCCATGTTGAAAATGCAATGCAGGACAGTTCTTCCAAACCAGAGAGTCCTGCAAGAGAATCGAGCAAAAGCACACAAAATAAAAATGCCAAACACAAATCGCAGACAGAGAAATTTTTGACGTAGAAAATCCAGATGGGAAAAATCATGAGATAATCAGAGTCGAACCCTAAAGAACCTCCACTAATGGAATAAAGAGAATACATCCTCTACAAGCTCCTCTCGATCCAAATGGATACCACAACTCACTTGAAAGAAGAAAATTTGATTGCGGACTCCGAAGAACAAGAGATGTCGAAAATTATTCAAAGCGATCTCTCCTTCACAATAGTCCTCAATTCTTTATCTCTCTCATATATTGTAAAACACTCTTGCTTACTTTTTGAGATATATTTTATGGGGAGGAAATGCCTAGTATATATAGCCTCAAACCCACAACTAATTGAGATATTATACTATATGTAGGAATACTCAATCAAAACTATTGACGTATTCCCATTATATATATAAATACCCAATCCAACTCCATTGAGATATTCCTACTATATATATAGAAATATCCAATCCAAATCTATTAGAATATTTCTATTATATATAGGAATATCCAATCCAAATTTGGGGTATTTTTCACATAGGTTGGGAACTCCACCCACTCCAACAAATCTCCTCCTTCACAACTATGTGGAGGAGGTCGTCATCCCAACGATCCTCCTGCAGTACTCGAACTTTTCCCTTGGAAGAACTTTTGTGAACATGCCTGCTCCGTTGTCATATGTATGAATCTTGTCAAGTGTAAAACCCCCTAATTTATTAATTTATTTAATGTTAGTTTTGTGTAAAAAAATTTGCTAAAATACTTGTATGCATAATATTAAAAGTGTAATGCATAGTATGGATGTAAGTTTATATGATATATTTATTTATATGTATATATGTATGTGTGTATGTGTTGATTTATTAAGATGTATATATTTATATATACATATATGTGGAAATATATGTGTATATAATTATATCTAAATTATTGAATTATTGAAAAGAGTTTTTTAATTAGAAATAATAAATAAAATAGAATTTAGTTAATAAATATAGTAATAATAGAAAATAGATTTTAAAAAAATTTAATAAATAAAAAGAAAAAAATAAAAAAGGAAAAGAAAAGAAAAGAAAGAAATGAAAAAGAATAAGAAAAAGAAAAGAAAAGAAAAGAAAAAGAAAAAGAAAATAAAAATCAAAGTCAACCCACCCATAAAAGGGAGGGGCCCCCCTCTCCCTATCATAGCTGCAAGTAGCAGCGCACAAATCCAACCCAACCCGTGAGCACATGTAAAGCCTTATTAGAATCCTATTGGAATTAGGTTTTGACAAAACTTGTTATATATATATATATATATATATATATATATATATATATATATATATATATCTTCCTCCACGAACCTCAAAACCCTAGACTTCCAAAATAAAAATTGCAGTAGAACATACCCTCTTCGCCTAGGAGTTCGTTTCACCAACGACGGAGTTTTGTGCGTGACGAACGGAGCGTCAAAAATCAGCCCCTCGTAATCCATGGAGTAGTTTTTCCACTCAAGGTACCCTTCTTTCCGACGACGTAACTTTTTACTCGTAGCACCGATTTTCGATCCGTAAGATTTTTGGAAAGTAGACTTGACCCTCTTCGAGATCCTCCAGGTGGATTTCGAAACAACCCATCGACTTGCTCGAAAAATCGAGACGAAGTTGAAGAAAAACCTATTTTTTGTAATACTAAAAACTGTTTTAAAACGACAACTTGCACTACACCAAATTGGCAAATTAGAAACGCTAGGTATTTTTTAATCTGAAACACTTATTTTTTGTTCCTAGGTTTTGGAACATATTAAATATGTTCCAGAGCAAAAAAATGTTCCTAATATATTTTATTTTATTTTTTAGAAAAAATATTTATTTAGATACGTTTTTTTAGTGTTCTTAATATGTTCCAAATTGAGATAATACCATGTGCATATTAAGTAATTACCAAATAAAGCAAACGTCGAAACAAACGAATATTTTTCTCCTATATGTAGAGCAAAACCTAAACGTTCCAAAACCTATCGATCTTTTTTTCCCTCTCTTAAAATTTTCTCCTCCCTCCAGAACATCTAAATCTCCCTCCAAATTAATATTTCACCTCCCTCTATTTTCTTGTCCGATCGCTAGAGGAAGGATCTTCGAAACGATCGCCAGAGGAAGGATCTTCGAACCGATCGCCAGAGGAAGGATCTTCGAACCGATCGCCATCAAGGAGGAAGGGTTCGCCATAAGCGTACGATTGCCATCGAGGAAGATTTGCATCTCAGGAGAAAAGGGTTTGAAGGGCATGCCGTCATCCATCGAGGAAGGTTTATTCTTTCTATTTCCTCTATTTTTTCTTTAATTTTTCTATTTCACCATGCCTCTCTATCTCCGTATGTTAGTATGCATATTCTTTCCACATATTTAAGTACTGTATTTTTGTTTTCTTATTTCCCCAATTTACACAAGTTACTTTGATTCTCTCTATGTGCACAGATCCTAGAAAATTATACACCAAAAGAAAATTTTCTCATAAGTAAAAAGAATAATAACTCCTTATGGATATGGATGTCAATTTTCTTCGAACCCTACGGGACCCGATTTATTTTCGGACGGGAGCAAATTTGGGGACTTAAAAATTGGGACCGGGACTGGGATACACAATTGATAAGTATTTCATGATGTAACTTGTTTGCATAGAAGAGTCCTTCAAGTTTCTTATATAAATTTTGTTCTGAGTATCCTTGAGCTGTTCAATGATCAATTTACAAATTACATGAATATAGACATAATTAAACATGAAAGCGGAAGTAATAGTGTTAAGTGTAAACTTGAGCCAGAACCCTGTATATCCATATCACCTAGAAAGTATACAATCTACCGGTACAGTTGCTCTTAACCTCTCTACATTACCATTGAAACTAGATGACATCTAATATAATGTAGCTCAGAAACTAATCCCTCTTTGACCTGTATAATTTGGTCTCCAGAAATTGTATCGATGAAATTGGAATGATGAGGTCCATAGAGCACGAAGTGATTTATATCTCGATATTCTTGACATTAATTATATTTGCTACTGTCAGTGTAACCTCTTGTTCATATTACTTCAGCCTGTCTAAAGTTTTTTGAAACATGTGCTATTTTGATTACATAAGATCTTGGCATTATTGACATTTGGATTTTCTTCTACTGCGAGAAATCTTTCATTATCATTTATGATGGTTTCATTCAGATATATTTGTGTCTACTGAGATATTTATGTGTTGAGATATTTATGTGTTGAGTGCACACAAGAGCACAACCCCGAAACTTACCACATTGTATCACTAAAATTACCTCATGCTCTCTGATACGCACACTCGTGCATACCCCTAGGTAATTCCAGGGCACCCTGCTCTGCTGGATACATTTACTCCTATACCTACGGATACTCCTTAACAGAACACCAATATTTTGATCCTGTTACTGCTGTTAAACCCACGAGCACTGCTTCCTGCCTACCATCTGCTGCTTAGAAATCTGTACACAAAAGTAATGCTTGTTGTTTGATTACACTTGTGTAGTTCACAATTCATGCTTATTCATCTTCCCGATTTGACTTTCCTAAAGACTCCTTGGTATAGGCAAAATCTGCACTCCACTCCCTTACCTTGCTGCCTTGCAAACCTGCACATGGGGCTGAATAGGGTGTTTTCCCTATCTATTTGTTTAACTACAGCAGTATGTCTAATAATGTAATTTTACAACTTAATACCACCTATGTTGCAACTATTTGCAATCTGAATACCCATTGTTGTTCCCTATTTATGGTACACACTCGTAGGTACGTGCACATATATTTACCCCCATAATTGGCCCCAATAATTTCCTGCTCAGATCTGAGCATACACTAGAGACATAACCCAGTAACAATCAATATATATTTTTGTTCATCGCATCTGAAAATGAATAACCAAATTTCCAGTTATTGGAACATGAAGTTTGGAGTTTAGGATAATGCATAGTGATGCTTGCAACAATACATGAAAAATCTGAGGTTGAGGAACATACAAAGGTTGAAAAAGCACAAAATCAGAATTGTTTTTTAACCCCATGAGTCCATGCCTTATTTCCATGCAATCTACAAATTTGAATGAGTTGAACTACATATCATCTATGTCAGGATACTTTAATATTTGATAGATCTTTAGGATACTTTAATATTTGATAGATCTTTAGGAGTGTCTGCGATTCATGTAAGGATTTCAGTGAATATTGTCCAAAAATTTGTTCATTCCAGTGAATATTGTCCAAAAAATTTGGCAGTCGTCAGGTCTTAAATTGATATCAATATATGATAAAAATAAATAATTTAAGTCTTCAAGAACCCATCATTTATTTATTTTAATTGAGATTTGCTTGCATAAATAATTAATCTCTATATGTCTTCAAATAATTTAATTTATTTGACACATGTCATACATCTTGGAGATCCTTAATATAATTGAAATATATTCCTATGAGTTTATTGAGTATTTACTTTATTTTTTTATTTTCTACAGATCTATCTTATAAAAAGAATTTTTTTTGGTATAGAAAATGCCTTTGGACAATTCATGGATGAGAAAACGGAGGGACTTAGAATATATTGAAGGTGTCAAACAATTTGTAAATTTTGTCAAGGAGAATGCTAACGGAGAAGACCGTTTTTTATGCCCATGTGTTCGATGCAGAAACTCGAAAGGACACATAGAGATTGATTTAATCGGCTTTCATTTGTTGTCAAATGGTATTGATCAGAGCTATGTGCTATGGGATCAACATGGAGAAAAATCGATGGGCCATAAGTCTACAATAATACAACTCAACCCAATCAAAGAAGCTGATCAACCTATGATGGAAGAACTTGTTGATGATGTTTTCAATGTGAATAATTGGGGGAATGAGCACGAGTTAGAAGACATGAATATTACACTTGAAGGTGGAGTAGGAGGCGATCAAACTATTGGTTCTAAGACCGAGATGAATGAGAGTAGAATATACAAAAAAATATAGGGAGATGGCAACACAACCTCTGTACAATGGTTGTCCTAAGGGTAAGACAATGTTGTCTACCATTATCGAGCTACAGAATTTGAAAACATGATACAGTTTGACTGGGAATAGCGTGACTGCTATATTGGATTGGGTAAAGTCTTTATTTGTAGAAAACTGTAATCTTCCCAAAAATTACCCACAAATGAAGAACATGATTAAGGACTTGGGAATGGAATGTGAAACCATACATGCATGCAGAAATGGTTGCATCCTATATTGAAAGGAATACAAGCAACATCATATGTGTCCCAAGTGTGGAGTCAGCAGGTATAGGCTTGTCTTTGATCATGACTTTGAGGTAAAAAAATGTGTCAAAAAAGAGCCAGCAAAATTTGTGAAATATTTTCCATTGATTCCAAGGCTAAAGAGATTCTTTAGCATTCCTTGGATCGCAGATGCAATGAATTTGCATAAGAAGGCAAAAACTGATGGAAATCTAATGAGACATCCACGCGACTCAGGTCAATGGGATTCAATTAATGTCAATTGGCAAGATTTTGCCGCTGAGGCTACAAACTTATCACTTGCAATATCAATTGATGGCTTTAACCCACATGGAACTCAAAGCAGCACTTATAGTTATTGGCCGGTGATTGTAGCACCTTTAAATCTTCCACCATCTTTGTGCATAAAAAAGGAGTTCTCATTGTTGACTTTATTAATATCAGGGCCTAAATCACCAGGCAAACACATCGATGTGTTTCTAGAACCACTTGTAGATGAATTGAAAGAGCTATGGGTAAATGAGGTGCCGACGTGGGACGCATTTACTAAAACCTCTTTTACAATGAAAGCAATATTGATATGGGGGGTCCATGATTTACCTGCATATGGAATACTATCTGGCTGCAATATTCATGGCTATAAGGCTTGTCCAGTATGCACCGATGATGTTGACTCTGAGCGTCTTGAAGACTCAAATAAAATATGTATCGTCGATTTTTAAGGCCCGACCACAAGTTCAGAAATGATAAAAGATTCAACAAGACTGTAGATCATCGATCAACTCCACGACGATTATCTGGTGACGAAGTGGAACAACGAATTTATGAAATTCTTAATAGTAATGATATGCAAGGGGTTAGTAGAGCCACCGACAAAAGAAGAAAGAGTAAGAACATTGGTAAAAAATGCAAGGTTGTGGTAGATGAAAGTGTCAATATGGATGTTAATTCCACTATTGCACCTCCATAGTCGAGAAGGTCAATTTTGTTTGATTTGCCATACTGGAAGTTCATTGAGGTTCATCATAACATCGACGTCATGCATACAGAAAAGAATGTCACTGATCACTTATTAAGCATATTGATGAATGTCACCAGAAAAACGAAAGATGGGTTGAAGGCACGAAAATATTTGAAGAAACTGGGCATCAATAAGAAATTGTTGTTAGTAGAAGAAAAAGACACCGAAAAAACTTCAATGCCAAAGGCATCATACACCTTAACTGAGGAGGAGAAGGAAGAACTTTGTCGTTGCTTGAAAGATTTAAAATTACCTACGGGATTTTCCTCCAACTTAAGTAATTTGGTGACTATCCAATCTCCAGAACTAAGGGGGCTTAAATCACATGACTATCACGTGATTATGCAACACTTGCTTCTAGTTTTGCTTAAACATGCTTTAAAAAGGAGAAGGACTTGAGAATTGCTATTCACAGAATCAGTTTATTCTTTAATATCTTATGTGCTAAAGTGGTAAATAAGGAGGAACTCCGTAAAGCAAAGAGGGCATTGGTGGAAGCAATGTGTATTCTTGAAAAGGAACTTCCTTCCTCCTTTTTTGTCATAAGTGTGCATTGTATGATTCATTTGGCAGATTAGGCTTTGGCATGTGGCCCAGTTAGATTCAGATGGACCATCCGAAAGGTATACTATCTTACTTTTTTAAGAAAATATGTTTTGCATTTAATGCAATTTCACTTATTCTATTTAATATAACTTTTTAATTATGTCATGGCAGATTAATGAAGCGGTATAAAGAGTATACCCTCAATAAAAGATACATAGAAGGCTCTATAGCAGATGCTTATCTTGCAGATGAATCTGTGATGTATTGCATGGAATATATGCCAAATACAAGCATTGGTACTCATAAGTCGACTCGAGAAGATTGGGTGGATGAGGATGTTGACTTTACAGATGAGAAACCTTTAGATGTTGGAAAAGTCATTGAGCTAAACAATGTACAATTTGAACAAGCACGAAAGTGGGTACTCAACCGACTTGAAGACTTGGACGATTGGGAAGAGTAGGTTTTATCCATATATTTAGTTAAATGACTATTATATTTGTTAAGAGTATGAGTTATTTTGATTGTTGTGAATTTATTCAGTAAGTATGCAGAATATTTTCGAAGGACGATTGTCCAGATTCGAAAAGATTGGGCTACTAAGACGAGCACATCAATCAAGGAATTCATTCCTTGGTTGTGCGATGAGGTAATTTACCTAAGCTAAGTAGCATTTTCTTAATAGTTTGTGTCACTTTTTAAGTTTTTTGACTAGTAAAATCTTTTGCAATACAGTTACAGAAGGTCGGGGAAACTAATACAACCTTATGGAGATTAGCCAATAGTCCAATGTATAAGGCAATAAGATACAATAAATATTGTGTCAATGGTTTTGTGTTTTCGTCAAGTTCTTCCGATACAAATTTGGTGACTCAAGATAGTGGTGTATCTATGAAGGCTTATACTACTTTTGTTGCTGGTCGAAAAGACAAAAATCCAAAGGAAGGAATGATGACTTACTATGGAATAATTAGAAATATATTGGAGTTGGACTACATAGATTTTAAGGAGACTGTATTTTATTATGATTGGGTCAAGGTGGAGGATTCATAAAATGGATGTAAGTTTGATCCTATTTGGAACCTTGTGATGGTAAATTTGAAGAAGCTCAAGAACAAAGAAAAAGTGGAGGAGGATCCATTCATTTTAGCTCGAGAAGCCAGTGGAGTATTCTATTCAAAAGATCAAAAGGAAGATGGGTGGCACGTGGTTTTACATATGCCCAAGAGGCTAACTAAACAAGTTGACATGATAAGCATCCCTACCGACTATCAATCCATTTTGAATGACAACCCTAACCTTCAAAATTTGTTCAATTTTGATGAATGAACATATTATAGTGCATTGCTTCATTGGAAAATTGTATGGTCTCACTTTCTATAGAATTCCTTAGTTTGTACTCGAAAAGGTTGTCCTTTAATCAGCTTATCATAAATTGTTATTCACCTTACTCATTTATTTATTTATTTGATTGAACTTTTCTCTCTCTGGATTGAAGGTCCTGGATACTCAATTGGTTTATTAATAACAACTGTAATATTTGTACTGTTTATTGGAACTCAAATCTAACAGTTAAAAAGTGTTGCCCAACAGTAAAAAAAATTGTTGATAAACTAATTATTTTCCTCACAAGTGCAATCAAACAGTTAAAAAGTGAATTCTTTTTTAAAAAGTGCTCGTGAATGCTGCTTAGCAATCTTGTATAAACTCGACACGACACGTCTTCACTTCCTAGTGACTGTTTCGAGTAGGGGAAGTGACTGACATCTAACCTAGGTAGTAGGGCTTCTCATGGAGTTGTTTTTGAACTGTGGTTCGACCCACAGATTTGGTTCTGTGCGATCGGGAACACGCACACACCACTGCAGCACATGTTCTATTACATTGCACACTGGACACACTTGTTTTTGACACAACAGTCACTTGACACACTCTGACACATCTTGCACACCCATTCGACACTTTGATTCACTGCATTAACTTTGCCATGACACCATTTGACACATGTTCTGACATTGACACTGCACTTTGATTTACTGTTGTACACTAGTTCACTTGACACTATTGACACATTATCCACTGCCATGACACATTGGATACTCTTTATTTGCCATTGGAAACTCTCTTGCATTGACATTGACACTTGACACTTGCTTCACATGTTGACACTTCACTCGACACAATGCTCACATTGCATTCACCTCATTCTGTTTCGTGTTCAGATACTTGGTACCATCCCTTTACGTGTATATCTATCCCTTTTAAACATTTCAGACCCTATCACTTAGTCAGATCCCTTTAATTGCAGTTATATATATAGAGTATCAGGATTAGGATACTCTAATCCTTAGATCATTATAGGGTTAGCTAAGTATTTGTTGGTCCAGTTTAGAAGAGGATAGAAGATTAGCTTGAACTACAGATGCAAATAGTATTGCCTGCACTAGAGCAGGTTGGGTATCAGGAAAGGAAATTCTCTGTGTATATAAGGTATCAAATGCTATGATCTGTGCCATCTTCCCTTATGTTGTCCTACATTCTGATTGCTTGTTCAGCCATGGGCATCTAGTATTAGTTATCTTTAGGTTTAACCACACTTATTTATACATTCCCTAACTTATCGTATCAGTCCCTATGTTGTATGGGGTCACAACTTATACTATATGAGAAACCTTAATGCAAATCTACCCTATAGATATAGTAGATAGGGTTGTGATGTGTTATGTGTACACTGACCCGGAATTAGAGAGGTAGGGTGATGGCAGTGGCCAATAGTGTGAGGAAAACCCCCTATGTTTATTTGTATATGGCTATAGGCCATAAAACCACGAGTAATGCTTGTTGATAAACTCAAATCAAACAGTTAAAAAATGAATTCTACAAATAGTTGATACAACAACAATGGATTGGTTTGCTGAGATTCTACAAATGTTGTTAATGCTTAAATTCAGGAAAATATTACTGGTTACAGAGAGGCCATAAATATTTACCCAAAAAATTGAGATAATACCATGTATTCTTTAGTTGTCCTTTACATTTGCAGGATTGGTGCTTGTTTGCATTCTTTAGTTGTCCTCTATTCTGTGTGTGACGAGCATCATCAATCAGTAAAACTCTGTAGCTGTCTCCACTCACCCTTCTTATCACTCAGTCCGATGTCTCCTCCTGCAAGTTCAAATAAAAACTGTCACCTCTATATTGTATAGGCCTCTAATTAATATAAAATGAAAACCAGAGCAACATTTCTTTGGTTTACTTCTTAATATGGACGTAGGGATGAGGAACCAGAACTTATTTTTATCCTCTCAGATATTTGTGTTGGGGAAAGCCACTATTTCTGCTTGCTGTTGTGAATTCTATAAATAGTTGATACAACAACAATGGATTGGTTTGCTGAGATTCTACAAATGTTGTGAATGCTTAAATTCAGGAAAATATTACTAGTTACAGAGAGGCCATAAATATTTGCCCAAAAATTTGAGATAATACCATGTATTCTTTAGTTGTCCTTTACATTTGCAGGATTGGTACTTGCTTGCACTCACAACTGATGTGTTGCCCAAAAAATTGCTACTTACTTGCATTATAACATAAAGTTTAATAGAGTTATCAAAACTATGTCCTAAATTCCTATCATAGAGCAACTCCAAGCTGCGAGTGCAGCGGCTTTATGCCATGCTTGGATCTGGTGGCTTATTGGAATCCATGGCGTATCATGATTTGTGCATAGAACTCGACATGTAATTCCTGCTCAGTCTTAGAGATAATTAGCAAGAGAATACTTATGTAGTTATGTGTAAGTTTTTTATTCAAACAAATTATCATAAACTTGTTACAATCTCCTAAAATAAAAAAGTTGGCTATGTGATTAGTGAAATTGAAAAAGCATTTGGGTTGATACCTTCACAGTGACTATGACAACTGCAACACCATTTTGCCTTGATTCATGAAAGAGTTTCCTTGCTTCGTCAACTGTTCATGAAAGCATTTGGGGAAAGCCACCATTTCTCTTTGCTGTTGTGAATTCTAAAAATAGTTGATACAACAACAATGGATTGGTTTGCTGAGATTCTACAAATGTTGTGAATGCTTAAATTCAGGAAAATATTACTGGTTACAGAGAGGCCCTAAATATCAGTTCTTGTCCTTTAGACTGTGTTTGGTTTGCTTAGAAAAGACTAGTACTGACATTGTTTTCCCAGCTGCAAGCTGATCCATTTCAAATCTCTCATTTAGTACTGACATTGTTTTCCTAATGCAGTGACCTAACATGGTCCTAGTCCTAACTGATGCAATATATACCTGTCAAAATTTAGACGTGTGGTTTATCCTGATACTTTTGGCTACTCTCGGACGCCACCGACATGCTGTCTATGCTATCAGGTAGTAATTGATATCTTGGTTTGCTGAGAAAGAGACTAGTACTGAGATTAGTTGTTCCTGGATGCAAATGACTATTTCTGGATGCAAATTGATATCTTGGTTTCTCTATTGTGTAGAAACTGTTTCTGGATGCAAATAACATCTCAGATGAGAGGATTAGCTGGAAAGGACTGTCAAATCTGAAGTCTTTAACGATCTTATCGCTGAACAAAAACCAGTAAGTACTATTCTTGTTTAAATAACTGTTGTTAGCTCTTTGTGATGGAATATGGTCGGTGATTTATTTCTCGTATACAATTCTTGAAAATTCGGGTTAAGGTCTTTATTTGTGTATATTGCTTGCATTTTTAAACGGGAAGGGGGAGGGGGTGCTGCAAAGCTTGATGGGGTACAAATTGAAGATCCATGCTTTGGTCTCTCATAGGTTGGTACTATCAACATTTTGACTATAAAGTTTGAGTATGCATATTAAACAATAGTTTATAAACATTGGGGTACAAATTGAAGATCCACGCTGTCTCTATTGGGTTAAGGACTATTTATAAACATTGATTCTTATAAAATATAAGGACTATATATAATATGATTCTGACTTTGATTCTTATAAACATTGTGTTTATGAGGACTATTAATAAAATGAACGACCCTATATTAAAGGATGATTTATAAAGTTCTTACACTCTCCCTACGACTTAGGGACTTTTCATTATCTTATAATTTTATGTAAGCCAATAATCATTTCATTTTTTGTTGATACTGAAGGTTTTCTTGATAAGCACATTGTCAGAACATATGGGAAGCAACTTCACTCAAGAAAATCTAGTATCACAAGATAGCAACAAATCTCGGAAGAAAATTGACTTCAACTGACATGGAAAAGCAATTGGAAAGAGAGCGCCTCACTTTATGCACCGTGTTGGCGAGATTGTGAAGTCACATGCGTCCATCAAGTATACTGACTGGAGGTTGGTTCCTGATCACCAGAAGGATAAAATTTAGAATGGAATATTGGTGAGATAGACATTTTCTACATTTCTTCTTTAAATTTTAAGGGCTTTTTTTATTTAGAAAATAGTACATTAATATATGTTTTATTCCTCTTAACATATGTTTATTGCAGAAAGAATTTGAAGTACCAACCTACATCAAAAGACATCTTCAAGGTTCAATGGCGAGTGTGTTTAGGAAGCATAAAAATACTTTACGGAAGAATTTTTTGGACAAGTATCCAAATATAGAGGCACAAAAATTGAATATTCCTTCTAGAAAAAAAAGAGGATGGGAGCAATTCTGTGAAAATGAGTGTGGGAAAAAAACAAAAGAACGTAGAGTAAAAAATGCTGAAAATAAGAAGCGTAGTAGATGTGGCCATACTGGAGGACGTAAGAGTGCCGCAATGGTTGAGAAGAAAATGATATATATTCTGGTGCACCTTTGTTATAGTTCAATGGTTAAAATGATATAATAATAACCATTTATGGTGTAGATTCAAAAACAAGCAGATCCTACTATTCCAATTTCACGAACTACAGTGTGGATAGAAGCTCATACTAGAAAGGATAAAAGCATATTGCCGAGCGCTGTGGAGATGATGGTGAGATAAATGAGATTAGTAAAGTTGAATGCATATACATAAATATTTTTCTATTTATTTAGTTATGTTCAACATCATATTACAGGAGAAAATTAAGGAAAAGGTCGAAGAAGCTAAAAATAGTGAAAACAATAGCGACATTCACCCGTTATCAATTGATTCTTATCCTTTGACTCATGTTCTAGGTAAGAACTCAAATGACAGTCTTTCGGGTGTTGGTAGCCATGTTTGTAAGAGACAGTATGAGGATTGTCTTCCTTGCCATATAATGCTATTGAATGAACGAGCGGAAAGGAAGATTACAGAAAAGAATTTTGAAAGGTTGGAGTCAAAAGTTGATTTATGTTTGAACATGTGTTCGGTGAGTACCTAACATTACTTTATAAAAGCTCTAAAATATAAACTTGATTGTGTAAAATCATATTTGTGCATTAATTAATTGTTGTTATGTACTCTAGAAAAACTTCTCATAAACAGAAGCAGAAGCAATTGTTGGGTCTTCGCCGCCTGTAATGATGATGAACATGAATCTAACAAGGAAAAGAAATTCCTTAGCTGAAGGAGGCTCGATGACATCTGTACGCAATGCTATTGAAGTGACAGACAATGAGCCTACTAAAGTGGCATGCAATCAACCTACTGAAGTGACATGCAATCAACCTACTAAAGTGGCATGCAATCAACCTACTAAAGTTGCAAGATTGTGCGAGCTGCTTGACTAGGATGGAAACTGTCTTGCAATTGAGAAGGAGGTAGTAGATCCAATCCATCGGGGTATATGTCATGGCTATGTCTTGGAACCTGATGAATTAAAGGTGAGCATGGTTACACGAAAGATGTTCTCTGCAAAGATTTACAAGGCTGATAAAAATCCAGAATCGAAAAAAATTAGAGAAGTTGCCCTCGGCAATTTTCTTGTGTGGAACAAGTCCTTCGTCAAATACATGGAGCCATAGTAAGTCCTATTTTCTCTTCATTATAATTATGCTAGTACAATAATCCGCTTCATTCTTTTATTACTGCGATATAATTTGATTATTCCTTGACATACTTGTCTTAGCTCTATAAATTTTATTGAATTATTTTCTTTTGTTCTGAATAGGTTCTTGAGAAAACTTTTCACTGAAGATTTGCCTTGATTTTTTGTGCGCACGAAGGAAGATTGCTGTTGATTTTTAGAAAGGCAAGCATTAGGCCATGTTTCAAATAATTTCAAATGGATTCAACTGAAGGAAACAAATATTTTTTGAGGAGCTGTTAGTAACTATAGTTGATGCTCGAAAACTTGCTTGTTATTTTTGGTATCTGTTTAACTTTTGTTTACTTGAGCTTTGATGTCAAATTTTTTTTAAAGTTATAAAACTACTTGTAGTTTCTTTTCCTATCATAATAGTGTATGAGATAGTGTCCCTGTTTTGCTCTTCCTCGTTTTGGCATTCAATGTGGCTTTTCTCTTATGTGTGTTTTTGACTGCCTCTATTATGTACACTGTAAGCCAAGGAGCTTCTCGAACCTAGTAATGTGATGTGCAATGGATCGAATGTTCAAATTGCTCAAATGTTCACTCATTGATTTGTGTTTAAGCTATTACTTATTTTTGTATGATTTAGAATAGAATAATAGATATGCTTACAAAATGAAATTAACAAATAAATTGGTACGCTTACAAAATGTTGCAAAATTTGCCACAAGAATGATAAAAAAGTGTTACAATTTATATTTAGAAACGAGCAGAACGTGTTCCAAATTGATATTTAGAAACATTTCAAAGATGTTTCAAAAATAATTTAGAAACACATCACATATGTTCCAAAATCTACATTTGGAACGCTGTATAACTATTCCAAAGCAAATTTAGGAACGTAGTCTAACTGTTCCAAATATTGCAACGCCACTTTTGGGAACGGTTATGGTATGTTCCTAAAAATATTAGGAACATACAAAAATTGTTCCTAAAGGCCTTTTTTGGTGTAGTGTTGTCGGCCAATTTTCTTGCTGTACATTAAAGATTTGTAAAAACTAATTGAAAATAGTAAAAGACAACATAACCGATATCGTAATGCATTTTTTGGATTGTCGTTTCAATTAACGTGTAAAAAGTAAATTGATGTTGAAGTTGGAGGAAAACATGTGTTAATAAATTTTTAAAATTTTTCTTGATATGGCGTGCGCTCCGACAAATCGGGCGACATGTTCGCACACTATACGCATGGAAAGGCGCGTATGGACGTTGCTGACGTGTGGGAACTGACAAAAATCAGTTTCGTCGCGTGTGCGCGACGAAATCAGTCCGTATCCGTCAAGATACCTCTGTATCGCCAATTTGCAAACTTGACCCTAACTTTGTGTACAGTCGTCGATTCGAGACGAAACTTATGCCAACAGGTCCTAATCAAAATTTTGGTCCTGTGTGCTAAGTTTGGTTCGATTCTGAGAAAGGTCGATCGGAACACCTTTTTGGCGGGCCCGCGACCCACTCAAACGGGCGATTTTGTACGTGGCTCATCGGAATCCAAAACTGGACATACCGTTGAGGTCCTCTCCTCAAACTGAATCCGTAGACATGTAGTTTGACGATTTAGAGACCATAGACTTTGGCACGTATTTCGGTGCAAAGCGGGTCCAACGGCGGACATCGTTTTGACCCAAAATTATGATTTTGCCCCTGTTCCAGAATTAGACTTTTGGACAGGCATTTCCTTGGTATATCTTATATACCGAGTATATTTTTTTTGTTTGTTTCAGCGTCCGAAGTTGTTTGGAGATTGTGACGTTTCATGGCTGACGTTGTGATTTCCTGGACTTGCCACTTTGTACCATCAGGCAAGATACCTTGCCACCTTACTCTGTGATTAATTTACTTTATTTTTAGTTATTTATTTTTTAGTTTTATATATTTATTCTATATTTATGTGCGTCCAAGTCACACTTGGGTGCAAGCGACTATATCGATCATTCTAATTGCTGTTAAATTATTTTACATTAACTTAGCTTAGTGTCCACCCATTGGATAATGAGGTATTGGTATATCTCATACGGCCTTGACACATACTTTACCACATATTGTGAGTCACATATTGGACACGTACTCGCATAGTCGGCCGACCACCGATATATATGAGGCGTGCAACGGTTAGGAGTAACTGCCAATAGAATTGCATGCTAATGGACTTGGCAGTTACTAGAGGTTCATATGAGTCATGGATGTGACTCCAATAGGCATTGGGAGGAAAGAACTGTTCCTTGATATATGGGCCACATTTACATACTACTATTGTACCTGAAGCTCCGTTGGAGACGCAGGTTCACCCTATTGTACTGATTCCTTCTGACGTTCATGGAACGTTATGGACATTTTCTTACTGATTTCCTCTGACGTTCGCCGAATGTTATGGACGAATTGTACTGATTCTCGATAAGAGGGACGATGCCGCTGCTATACAGCCCGAGTGCCCATATGTGGAGGATTATTTTTTATTGCATATTCACTATAGTACGGTTAGGTACCCTATTGCATGCATCCCTTATTTTCTATTATATATCACAGTTTATATGGCATGGTATTTTTTTGTATCTTGTTACGCCCCTCTGAGGACCTGGTTATCTCTCCAGGATTAGACAATTTTCTACAGGAGTACGCAGCGGCATTGGATCCATCTTTTGTAGGCGACGAGGCATTTCCCTTTGACATTTAGCTCTATTCTTATCTTAGAGGATTATTGAGATTATGTAGTGGACATCTTATGTTCTTTCATTTACTTTCTATTTTGCGGAGGTTGGACTCCGATCTTTGTGACTATTTTTCATAGCTGTTTAGAGTGGGTATGTCCACCCGGCTATCTTTTGATGCATTATTTATTGGACTCGCGTTTCTTCTGTGTTGAGCTGTGATGAGATTAGATACTTATATTCTGACCTGTAATTTTATTATATATATACAGCTTCTGTACGTATACGAGGATTTCATATATTGGAGTATTCTTCGTATATGTGTAGCTGGCATGTTGCGTACTTGGTCCTAAGTATTTTGGGACTGGGGCGTTACATGTTTTTGTGGTGGCCCATGCAGGTCTACGATAATATTATTGGGTTACATGACTATATCCAACAAGCCTGCATATAGGAATAAGAATATCTCATCCAGAACTACTACTTCCCTTGACTTCCAATCTTTTCAAATTCCTTTGATTACTTAAATTTCCTCATATCTAACTTCTCCTAATATCGTCCTATTCTTTCTCGTGCCAACAGTATGAATCTAAGAAGCGGACACACTTCCACCTTGGCCATCTCCTCTGGTGATGCGGCCACCCAAGAGGAACAGAATCCTCCAATGACTCCAGCGACACCATACCAGCCAGGACAGTCGCAGCCCACTACGACACCGACGATGGAGTACCCAGAGATCGCAGCATCCCTAGGCAGCCAGGCTGGGCAGACTACTACCATGCCACTGAAAGGGAATGTACCACTGCCACCACCACCATCATTTCCTCAGCAGTATTCTCCATAGTCGGGACCCCAGATGCCTCCACCATTGACTGATGGGAGCCCTACCACTCAGTTCATATACGCCATAATGTAGGCTCAGTGGCAACAGACTGAGTTGATGAGGTAGAGCATGATGACGGTGCTGACTAGGCCCCCACCTCTACCTTCGACACCGGCACCAACACGGCTCTGCATCCTTATGAAGGCTCTATCAAGAACTTTACAGATATGAACCCCAAGTCCTTCAAAGGTACTGAGAAGCCACTAGAGGTGTCAGCATGGCTTATTATTACGGAGAAGCTACTGAAAGCATCCTAGTTGCCATCACATGATTGGATGACAACAGTGGACCTACTTTTAGAAGATAATGCTCACCACTGGTGGAAGGCGGAAGAAAGGCGATTAGGCACTGGGATCACCTGGAAGCAGTTCTACAATCTTTTCTATGAAAGATTCTTCCCCATTCATGTTCGAGAAGGTCTCTACGATCAGTTCCTTCATCTGAAGCAAGGAAACATGTCAGTTGATGAGTACGACTCAGAGTTCAATCGCCTGAGTAGATTTGGTGCGGGACTGATCCCGATAGAGTTAGAGAAGGCGAGGAGATTCCATCAGAGGCTTGCATCAGAGCTCAAGTCTTATACGACTACCCAGTCTCGAGTCTCCTATTCAGCTGTCTTGGAAGAAGCTCGTGCCCAGGAGATTCTTCGCAAGGAGCAGCAACAGACATCGAGACGCCATACACTAGCAGTAGTACCGGCTAGAGCTACACAGGATGGACCTATCAGGGGGCGCACATGACAGTACCAGCAGAGGCCCACACCATATCAGAAGCCCGTTTGCCATTACTATGGAAAGGAAGGACATGTCCAGAGAGACTGTCGGATCTGTCATGGATGGTTCTTGAGGTATGGATCCAGCCAGCATATGGTTAAGGATGGTCCAGAGCAGCAGGCGATAGTATATGCTCGATAGACCCCGAGGTCGACAGCTCCTACACTCCCAGCACCCCGACCAGGACAACAGGTGTCTGGGCTTATAGCACCAACAATAGGAGCTCTTCTTCCACCATTACCACCCCAGCCAGTGCAGTACGACAGGACTAGAGTTCAGGACCCCAGCCAAAATTACGGACATGCCTTCTCGTTAGCAGTAGATAATATGAAAACAGAAGGAGAAGTCGTAGCAGGTATGATTTAATTTTCATATTCCCTGTAATCATATCCATGCATCATACGTTAGCCAAGGCCAGAGAAAATTAAACAGTAGGACGATTGCATAAGCACGAACACTGGACACAGCTTAGATTCTTAAACCTCGAACTACTCGTGTTTTCATTCAATCATAAATCCCGCGTACTAATATTTGGACTAGTCTGACTAAACACCGTTATTATAGCCTAGATTTTGCAAGCTTATCCTTATCGAGCTTTTTCACGACATGTGTATATTGGGGACGCCTACTAACATATTGTCTAATCAGAATCAGTGTATGATGGTCTGATCAACCTTCGTACAGTTGGTTCGCTTTTATTTGCGTATCCTACGTGGATTGAGATATAGATGGTTCTAGGATCTCATCCGCAACTGCCTTGACAACTCTATTTGAAATGCCTCTAGAATCCTATATTCGTATTCAATTCTCTCTCCCTGGAATACTTATTATTTTTGCCTTTATAGATTTCGAAAAGTCAGATGCTCGAATTGAGGTAAGATAGACCCGTAATATCCTCCTCAGTTCATCATACCATCTATAGGCAGGAAAGATATATTCATACAATCATAGACATCTGTTGGAATCAAAGTACAGTCTTTAAAACTTGACTCATATCTATCACATCTCGTATCCTAGTACATCGTGTAATATTCTTCCACAAATTGTGGCATGACCTTCCAACTCGAACCATTCTAACTCCACTAAACCATAGAGCGGTGTCTTTGTTAACTTCTAAAAATAATTACCGTAGGATATAGATCGTAGAGCCCCAGTAGAATTTAGAATGTACTAGGATTGCCTATTGATTAGAATAAGTGGTTTTTGTTAGAATGATAATTAGTGCCTCATGAACTCCCACTTTCTATTTAGAACATTTTTGGGTCCCCGACCGTGGCATTTAGATTCGGAGCACAAGACCAGCTGCTACCTTCCTACAAATTCTATCTGCAAGACCTATACGAGTCCACCTTCATGTAGACATATCATGTCCCACTAAAATAGGTCCCCTTGTACTCTATTTTCATGAAACGATTCTTGAGCAAAAGGGCTAATTATAAACCTTACCGTAATACCGACGAACCTTTCGGCTTCAATTTGAGAACCAAACTCAACTCAAAACTTTTGACCCGATATATGGTTATGATCTACTTGAAGCCCAATATGCACCTGCCCTAGTGTGATACTCAATTGAGACCCTATCTGCCACTTGTACACAAAAGCTATGAGAGGCATATTTTTTACTTACAACACCTATCTAACCAATCCGATTCGGAACTAGCCCAACCTCTCGAGTTATGACTTGTTCTAGACGACCATAGCCTAGCAGAGATGGTATAAGTGGATCTTACGAGATATTGCCCCACCAATATAGTTTAAATTCGAGATGGATTCATTCAATATGAAATACCTGCACTTTTTAGCCCATCTCAGAAGGCTCATAACGACGTTTATCACGGATAGCCAACTTCTATAAGTGGGGTAGAGCCTTGAACCAAGAACACTTACCCTATAGAAATTAAGCCAATAAGGTTCCTTGTACAACTACCCTCATTTGTTCGAAAACCAAGGGACGACTTTCATGCGTTAGCCCCTTAAATTTTTGCATTTGCAATTCGACTCCCTTACCGTAGTTTTAATTTCGAGGACGAAATTTTTTTAAGTTGGGTAGGATGTAAAACCCCCTAATTTATTAATTTATTTAATGTTAGTTTTGTGTAAAAAAATTTACTAAAATACTTGTATGCATAATATTAAGAGTGTAATGTATAGTATGGATGTAAGTTTATATGATACATTTATTTATATGTATATATGCATGTGTGTATGTGTTGATTTATTAAGATGTATATATTTATATATACATATGTGGAAATATATGTGTATATAATTATATCTAAATTATTGAATTATTAAAAAAATTAATTAGAAATAATAAATAAAATAGAATTTAGTTAATAAATATAGTAATAATAGGAAATAGAAAATAGATTTTAAAAAATTTAATAAATAAAAAGAAAAAGAAAAGAAAAGAAAGAAATGAAAAAGAATAAGAAAAAGAAAAGAAAAGAAAAGAAAAAGAAAATACAAATCAAAGTCAACCCACCCATAAAAGGGACGGGCCCCTCTCTCCCTATCATAGCTGCAAGTAGCAGCGCACAAATCCAACCCAACCCGTGAGCACATGTAAAGCCTTATTAGAATCCTATTGGAATTAGGTTTTGACAAAACTTGTTATATATATATATATATATATATATATATATATATATATATATATATATATATATATATATTTTTTATATATATATATATATATCTTCCTCCACGAACCTCAAAACCCTAGACTTCCAAAACGAAAAGTGCAGTAGAACATACCCTCTTCGCCTAGGAGTTCGTTTTACCAGCGATGGAGTTTGTGCACGACGAACGGAGCGTCGAAAGTCATCCCCTCGTCATCCACGGAGCTGTTTTCCCACTCAAGGAACCCTACTTCCCGACGACGTAACTTTTTACTCGTAGCACCGATTTTCGATCCGTAAGATTTTCTGAAAAGTAGAATTGACCCTCTTCGAGATTCTCTAGGTGGATTTCGAAACAACCCATCGATTTGCTCAAAAAATTGAGACGAAGTTAAAGAAAAACTTATTTTCTGTAATACTAAAAACTGTTTTAAAACGACAACTTGTCGGCCAATTTTCTCGCTGTGCATTAAAGATTTGTAAAAACTAATTAAAAATAGTAAATGACAACATAACCGAGATCGTAATACATCTTCTGGATTATTGTTTCGATTAACGTGTAAAAAGTAAATTGATGTTGAAGTTGGAGAAAAACCTGTGTTAATTTATATAAAATTTCTGAATTTTTTTCGATACGACGTGTGCCCCGACAAATCGGGTAACGTGTTTGAGTGCTATACGCATCGAAAGGCGCGTATAGACGTTGTTGACGTGTGGAAACTGACGAAACTCAGTTTTGTCGCGTGTGCGCGACGAAATCAGTCCGTATCCGTCAAGATACCTGCGTATCGCCAAATTGCAAATTTGACCCTAACTTCGTGTACAGTCGTCAATTCGAGACGAAACTTGCGCCAACAGGTCTGAATCGAAATTTTGGTCCTGTGTGCCAAGTTTGGTTCGATTCTGAGAAAGGTCGACCGGAACCCCTTTTTGGCGAGCCCGCGACCCACTCAAACGGGCAATTTTGTACGCGGCTCATCGGAATCCAAAACTGGACATACCGTTGAGTTCCTCTCCTCAAACTAAATTTTTAGACATGTAGTTTGACGACTTTAGATACCATAGACTTTGACACTTGTTTCGGTGCAAAGCGGGTCCAATGGCGGACATCGTTTTGACCCAAAATTACGATTTTGCCCCTGTTCCAGAATTAGACTTTTGGACAGGCATTTCCTAGGTATATCTTATACACTGAGTATATTTTTGATGTTTGTTTCAGCGTCCGAAGTTGTTTGGAGATTGTGACGTTTCTTGGTTGACATTATGATTTCCTGGACTTGCCACTTTGCACCATCAGGCAAGATACCTTGCCACCTTACTCTGTGATTAATTTACTTTATTTTTGGTTATTTACGTTTAGTTTCATATATTTGTTCTATATTGTTTCCCGTCCAAGTCACACTTGGGTGCAAGCGACTATATCGGTCGTTCTAATTGCTTTTAAATTATTTTGCATTAACTTAGCTTAGTGACCACCCATTGGATAATAAGGTATTAGTATATCTCATGCGGCCTTGACACATACTTTACCACGTATTATTAGTCACATATAGGACACGTACTCGCGTAGTCGGCCGGCCACCGATACGTATGAGGCGTGCGACGGTTAGGAGTAACTGCCAATAGAATTGCATGCTAGTGGACTTGGCAGTTACTAGAGGTTCATTTGAGTCATGGATGTGACTCCAATAGGCATTGGAAGGTAAGAACTGTTCCTTAATGTATGGGACACATTTACATACTGCTATTGTACCTGAAGCTCCGTTGGAGACGCAGGTTCACCCTATTGTACTGATTCCCTCTGACTTTCATTGAACGTTATGGACGTTTTCTTACTGATTCCCTCTGACGTTCGCCGAACATTATGGACGGATTGTACTGATTCCCGATGAGAGGGACGATGCCACTGCTATACAGCCCGAGTGCCCATATGTGGAGGATTGTTCTTTATTGTATATTCACTATAGTACGGTTAGGTACCCTATTGCATGCATCCCTTATTTTCTATTATATATCACAGTTTATATGGCATGGTATTTTCTTATATCTTGTTACGTCACTCTGAGGACCTGGTTATCTCTCCAGGATTAGACGATTTTCCACAGGAGTACGGAGCGGCATTGGATCCATCTTTTATGGACGACGAGGCATTTTCCTTTGACATTTAGCTATATTCTTATCTTAGAGGATTATTGAGACTCTGTAGTGGACATCTTATGTTCTTTCATTTACTTTCTATTTTACGGAGGTTGGACTCCGATGTTTGTGACTATTTTTTATTGCTATTAGGAGTGGGTATGTCCACCCGGCTATCTTTTGATGCATTATTTATTGGACTCTCGTTTCTTCTGTGTTGAGCTGTGATGAGATTAGATACTTATATTCTGGCCTATGATTTTATTATATATAGACAGCTTATGTACGTATATGACAATTTTATATTATTCTTCGTATATGTGCAGCTGGCATGTTACGTACTTGGTCCTAAGTATTTTAGGACTGGGGCATTACATCAAGCGGCACGTCTTTCTTCTCAACCACATATCATATCCAATGATACTGAGTCTCAATATGCTTGGAGCGCCTATGAAGTGTCTGGTTCTTCACAAGGTGAATAGCACTCTGGCTATCACAAATCAAAGTATATTGCTCTTACTTTAGCCTCATTTCCTGCAGCAGCTTCTTTATCCATAACAACTCCTTACAAGCCTCTGCCGCCGACAAGGTAACACACTTTTGCAACCGCTATTTCCATGATATCGCTCCACCAGTAAATATTATCACATAGCCCGAAGTCGATCAACTCGTGTCTACATTTCCAGCCATATCAACGTCAGTATACCCGACCAGCTTTGACTTGTCACCACCAAAGGAATATCTCCAATCGATAGTGCCCTGAAGGTACCGTAGAATCCACTTGACTGTACTCCAATGTACCCTTCTAGGATTGAAAAGATACATGTAAATTGTGCCAACTGCGTGAGTGATGTCTGGCCCTGTACACACCATAGTATACATAAGGCTTTCTATACCTGAAGCATATGGAACCTGCTCCATATCTTCTTTCTCGTCCTCGATAGATAGATACTACTTCTCAGTAAACTTAAAGTGAGCTGCAAGGGGGTTACTCACTTTCTTCGACCCGTCCATCCCGAAACGCTGAAGTACCCAGTGAAAATGCTTTTTTCGGGACAAGTGTAACAACTTGGAATCTCTCTTGGCTAGTCTCCATCCCAAGTATAGTCTTCACTGTGCCCAAATCCTTCATAGAGAAGGCCGTGCCCAGTTGGCGCTTCAACTCTGCTATCCTAGCGGCACTCCAACCCACCAGTAGCATATCATCAACATAGAGAGTAAAATAATAAAATCAACCTCGACAAAGTACCTCAAAAATATATAGTGGTCCAACATCATCCACATATAACCATGCTCTCCCATAAATGACTCGAACTTCATGTACCACTGCCTCGGAGCTTGTTTCAGACCATACAAGCTCTTCCTCAACCGGCAGACCAAGTACGACTTGTCCTTCTTACAGAATCCCTCTGGCTACTCCATGTACAACTCTTCCTCAAGATCATAATGGAGGAATGTCGTCTTCACTACCATCTGCTCGACCTCCAAGTTGAAACTGGCTGCCAATGCTAGCACCACCCGAATAGACGACTGATAAAAAGATCTCATCATAATCTTCTCCCATCTGCTGACCGTATCCTTTAACTATCAGCCTCATTTTGTATCGAGGGCGAGTAACATCATCTGTCTGCTTTACTTTGAACATGTGAGACTTTTCTCACAGTATCGGTATTTATTTACGAATACGTATTTTTGAACTGTATTTCGTATTTTTTTGGTTTTCAGAACGCTTTAAAATTTTTTTCCAACTTATAGATTTTTTTCTTGACCGGCATACTGCTAGTATACCAGTATATATTGACGGTATGCCAATCACTCCCATTTTTTGTTATATGTATTTTCTATATACGTGTACGGAATTCTAACATTTGTTAGGTGACCTGTATTTTAACTTATCTTTCTTAGCCTTGTCTTGGTTTAATCTTGACTTGGTCTAATTTGGTTTTGTTCAACTTGGCTTGGCTTTTCTTGTTTTGGTTTGGGGTTGAGATAAGAGAGTTTTGTATAAAAACCAATTTCTCTCTCTCTCTCTCTCTCTCTCTCTCTCTCTCTCTCTCTCTCTTCATTACTTCTTATTTATTTCTTCGTCTTCTTCTTCATTTACTCTTCCACCAACCTAGGCAAGTACATCTTGCCAAATCTTGAACAATATTTTATTGTTATTTTTTGTTCTATTTTCTTCCTTGCATGATTCTAAGCCTCTTTAAAACTTGAAATTTTTGGTTTTAATGTTTACATCTTTGTAGATCTAAGTTTGTAGTTTTCAATTTTTCTTGGTTTTGATCTCTTAAAGTTTGTTATTTCTGAAATCTAAGGATTCCATGTTGTAGAAAATTTCATTCTACCCAATTTTGGCTTTCGAACCACTTGATTTTGATTTATTTTGAGTTAGTTTTACCATTTTCGTGTTCATGGGTTTCTCACACCTTTTGGTGCTGTTGGGACGATGAACAGTGTCGCGCGCAGCATTTTTGCCGTACGCCTTGCTTGAACTGTGGGCATTTTTGCCCGTGCGTACAGCGTATCTCGCACGCCATGCCCCGTACGATTTTATATCGCCCACCCGCATGCCGTGCTTGCTCGCACCTTGCACCATGGACTGCTTTGCCTATCGCGTGCAGTATATTTTGCACGTAGTGTGCATACCGCACATCGTGCATGAGCGCACCATGCGTCGTGCATGCGCACATCGTGTGTCGTGCATGCGTGCACCGTGCGTCGTCGGCAGTTTTGCTAGCACGCACAGTACGCCCGTGCGCAGATTGCCTTGAGTGGTTATTTTTGCTTATTTAAGCTGTTTTGTAGCTAGAATCTTGAGAAAATCAAAACATGAAAGTTGTAGAACTTTGTCTTGGCTTCAAGAATCTTCTTCTTTGAGTTTACATGCAACTGATAATTTTAATTAAAGTTTTTGATCTTCTTTGCATGTTTTTTATATTTGACCTAACCTACGACGACCCGACTTGATAACTTGTTAATATCGAACTTAACTTGAACATGACAACATGATCTCATCTTGATGATCTTGTATGGTTATATAATGATTGTACACCCTATATACACCTGACACTAGCAGATATTCAATTATTATTCTATGCCATGTACTTACTTTTATTTATCCCTTTTTACATGTCATGATATGTCTTTCCTTTCGATTCTTTCTTATATTCTATGATATGTATTGCCATTCCTTTCCGAATTTATTGTACTTTGCAGTCTATACCATGTCTAGAATTTTTTATTGTGGTCTGTCGTGGCGCACTCTTGTTACATGTCTTTTTTGCTTACTAGATAATGGCTTGTCCTGGCGCACTCATGTTACATGTCTTTCTTGTTTACTAGATAGTGACCCGTCGTGGTGCACTCTTGTACATATCTTTTCTTGCTTACATGATAGTGGTCTATCATGATGCACTCCCTATTTTTTCTATAGTGGATCATTGTAGCGCACTTCTAGCTTCCAGCTTATTATATTTTTCTTGTTGTGGCAAGTTGTAGTGCACATTCTTACTTTTGTCCAGTCTTGCATATCATGTCTAGGATAGATTCTGTGGAATGCCACACCAAGAATCTAACAAGAAAACGTTAAGGACTAAACAACTAGCTTGATTACCTAGATGCTTTGGGAGGAAGAATTTTTCGGTTGCCTGCAAGTCCTTTGTCCTGGCCCCAACCTGAATGGATTTGGTGCTATCTGTCATAATAAGCACACTTCCAGCGTACCGTCGAGTGTTGCACCTTTTATATGTTTTAGGGTACATTTGTCTCTTGGGCGATGTACCCACTATTAGATCTTAGGATACATTTGTCTCCCGGGCGATGTTTCCATCATTACTTCTTTTCCTTTTGGCCTGGATAAGTCGGGTAGTCTGCAGGGAAGGTAACTGGATTAGATTTCTAAATAGTGCATATGTTATTAATTAGGATTGTAGTGACCCTAGTTAGCTAACGTATAAAGCCGTACTCATTGCTTGGCCGTGATTGTTGTATGGAGTCCAGTGTAGTCTAGTTTTGTCTAGGCAGCATCCAGATTGTTTATTTCAGTACATTATTGTCTATGCCTTACTTTTATCGATAAATGATTAGAGACTAAGTTCTGTTCAGGGGAAGAGTTACAACCCCGGTCCTTGTTTGGTTTACGGGTTGTAACTTGGGTTCCGGATAGTTTCTTAGTCATCTTGTCATTTGTCGTCCTATTCAGTACTCACACGCTATACATGATCCCTATGCTGTACATTGATTAGAGATGAAGTTCCGTTCAGGAGAAGGGTTACAGCCTCCGTCCTTGTTTAGTTTACGGGTTGTAACTTGGGTTCCGGAATAGTTCCTAAGTCATCTTATCATTTGTCGTTCTATAGAGTTTTCACATGATCTCATGTCCTAGTTATCTAACACGTCCATATGTCCCAATTACCCTACATGTTTACATATCCCGGTTATCTTACATGCTCACATGTCCAGCTGTCTCACATGCTCACATGTTCAGATATCTCATATGCTCACATATCCAGCTTCTCTTACGTATTCACATGCTTCCATTTACTTTACATGTCCACACTTTATATTATGTCACACATTAATTACTTTATGCTCCATGTTACTTTACTTATTATATTTCTATTCTCGGGATAAGTGCATTGGTAGTGCACGAGTCTCGATCAACATTTACTTATTTATGTCTCTATCTGTTGCTATATTAGCTATTTCTGGTTTTAGTTCATAAGTTTGGCTTACTTTGTGGTACTTGCTATTGGGGGTCTGACCCTACTGTTTTTTTGGATCAGATCTGATAGAGGAGCCCGAAGGATCGTCCTTACAATCTACTAGACAGTGACTACCCGGCACCAGAGTACCTTAGTTGGTTTTCTATTTTATTCTCTTACAAGTTATATACATTATTCTTTTGTGGCATTTAGCGTCCGAGCACGTGTTTAGCTCGTGTTCTGGATCTTGACATTTAGCCTATAATGCCCCGTCCCGCTCAGTCAATCGGAAAAATCGAAACGTCGACGGCGTTCGGACTTAGCATGCAACGGCGAATTGAAGGCCCGTTCGGTCGAGGCGACTCCTCGCTCAGGTGGGGTAGTTTCGGTAAACTTGCCTCATTTTAGCCTTCACATAATAAAATGCTCATTTTTAAATACACAAGTAGGCTTGATAATAAAAGAGATGAATCCACATAGCTAAGGGAATAATCCCATGTCGGGTCAATTGAGTTAGAAAAAGAATAAGGTCCCACGGTCGGCTTAGAATTGTTGCACAAGGTCTTTCAAAATAACACTCGTCCCTTCGTCCCGCTGCTTGGGAGAAGGAAGTTGGTTAAGTTGTCACCAAGTTGGAATTAGCCTAAGTCATAGGCGTCGCCCACGTAAATGCTCGGTAAAGCATGCACGCTTCCCCCATGCAAGGCTTGGCATAGCCTTTGTTCGTCCCTCGGGTTAAGTTGTAGGTTTGATTAAGTTAGGCAAAGTTATGTCGGTCGACCTAAGACATTCCAAGTACTGTCCCACTCTTTTTGTGGTTTGTCAAGTTAAGTAGTCCCACGATCTCAAAGCCCGTCGACTTAGGCAGGAGTATCGCGTAGAGCACAGTTGGCTTAAGGCATGATGTATGGACTTAGTGTTTAAGGCAAGGACCACAATTGATTCAAAGTGGGTTTTGGAGAAAGAACTATCAAATAGGCGTTCATGAGTTGAATAAAATGATAGGGTAACATGGAAAGAATGCTCGCGACCATAGGTCATCGAGGGGTCTCAAGGATAGAAGTCTTGAACTTGGTTTTGAAAGAGATGGTAACACTGAAAGAAGGATGATCGTGTGAGACATCCGTTTGAGTCGAGTCTTGCATGGTCATGGACAACTTGTTGATAAGGGCGATTTATTTCCTCAGACGATAACCTGGGACCACAGCAAGACCGTTCTGTCCTAGAAGGAAATCGGGGGTGAATGTGAGCGGGGTAGCTGAGCCGAAAGGCAAGTATTTGGTGGACGCTCATTGGGGCTAGCTACCCGCTTTGACCGGTCCATCCTATACCAGCTATGTATCCAAAATAGCTTGTCATGCTAGTGACCTCATGAAGATGAGTCGGCATGGACGACAATCCGCAGGTGTGCCTTTGGATTGAGTCGAGTTGAATGTGTGTACAGTTAGAACACAATGTTTGGGCCTAAGATTTGGCTACAACATAGGCGACGTGCTTCAGCATGAGATGTACGTCAAGTCTTAAATTGTCGGCATGTAAGTTGCATAAGTTGGTTTGTTTTATCTTGAGTTTATGTCATAAAATGCCGCAAGGCATAGTCGGTCGAGTGACACTTAGCCCACAAGTCTTGATTGGATCAGTTGGTGATCAAAGTAGTAAGGGCTGCGAGGCGGCGATGTGGTTAAGTAACACTTAGTTGCAAGGCACGGCACGATGGATTTGTAGCATGATCACATAAAAATGGAGTCTCATCGCGTAGTTGCGTCTCTAATTTTAAGCTATAAGGCAAACACGACTTGATATGTTAACGTTTTTGGTACGAGAAGAGTCTAAAGGCAAGATATGTGTTAACGTTGTTGTTGCAAGCACGGGATGGTCAAGAGACACAAAATTGGCCAAGGTGTCTGTCCTAAAACTAATCTTAAGACAAGACTAGAAAGATAATTGATAAGAAGGGACTATGTTGCACAAAATAAATCAAACGTTTTGATTTTGTATGGGTGGACGAGGAGCTCATTCCACCAGTACAGTTGAGTACTAACACCCACATAGTTTTTATGTGCAGACACAGGTAGAAGATCATGGTGCGAAGCTCGCTTGGATGCGTCGAGGCATGGAGTTCATTGGCAATTCGTAGCATGCGGCCGTGTGGAGTCAAGACTTATACGGGACATAATGTATAAGCATCGCCTTCCAAAGCATCCGCTGGTTCAAGACATGTATTGAGAGATGAGAGAGAGATGAGTGACTTATAATATGAGAAGAGTGAGCTTGAGTGACTTGTAATCTTGGCCTTGCGCCCCATTGTAATCTTTGTTTCAATATCAACAAAGGGCCTCTTTTGAATGACTTGTGTTTTTGTTCTAAATTTCTGCTGGCTTATTCAATGTCTCTGCTTGGGACTTCTATGCGACGACCCCGTCGCAACCGCTATAATCGACCGTTATGGAACCCGCCTTGCACGAGCACAAATCTAGGCTCGTGCGGCATCACGCCCTAGCGAGGACGATCGTTCCTACGGGAGCATGGCGTGACAAATGGTATCAGAGCACGGCTTTACGTCCTTGGACTATCGATTGAATTACTTAACTCTGATGTTTCTGCAAACTCTGAATGTTGCTTCCGCAAGTTGATATCGTTGGTGCGCTCTCTCTCAAATGTCCCACGAGATGTCTATACAATAAGTATATATATTTTGCAAAATATAGGAAAATAGTTTTTGATAAGAAACAAAATATGGTTCGCGTAAGCACGATTGGCTAAGTCGGACTGGGCATATACACCAAAGTTGCGTCGACCCTAAAAAAGTCGATACGGGATTCGAATTGTCTCGGATGACAATAAGTTAGAGTCAATCGAGTGGGTGGAATGACTATCGATAGGGGTACTATCTTGCGACGATAACATCGATGCGATATAGGTAAGCGTGCTTGAAATTAGAGGAATGGTTCGAACGA
This sequence comes from Iris pallida, assembly GCA_029216955.1. Taxonomy (NCBI): domain Eukaryota; kingdom Viridiplantae; phylum Streptophyta; class Magnoliopsida; order Asparagales; family Iridaceae; genus Iris; species Iris pallida. Next base: position 12,309,253 of record JANAVB010031619.1, read on the forward strand.
AAAGATTTGAAGAAGTCAATTTTGATTCGAATGATAGATTTGAAGATTTGTAAAATAACTTCATCCCTGAGTGGTGTATGCGATATCCTCAGAGATGTCGAACGATCGATTGAGGATGTGGGATGTCGATGAGTCTATCAGCAAGCATCGCGTGTAGGCAAAGCCGTAGATTGAGTATTGTTGAATAAGTTGTAGTCTTGAAGATTTGGACGAGTTGATTAAAACAAGTTAGAGATGATGCGCACAAAACGTGCACGGGATTAAGATTGCGCAAATATGAAATATGGAAATGATAGAGTAGGCAAATCAAATCGAGAAAAAGTTAGGGTGCATGAATGGATGACTTGATCGAGGAAATCGATAAGAATCGTATACGAAACGTTAGCACGATGAGAAGATAACATGCATGAAAAGTTTGATTCGAATGTTTGAAAATGACTATGAGGATTGGAATGGATGTCGTTCGATGATTTGAGTTACCGAGGAATGATGCAAATTGAGAAAATACATTGGTCGATAACTTAAGATAGACGGATGAACGATACATGAATTTGGGTTTGAGGAAATTGATGTTGTGAATGATTCAAGGGATAATGATCAAACTTGAATTTTGATGTCGAGGAGATTATCCAGTCGGACGATAGCATCATTCGCACAACTCAAAATTCGTTACAAAGGAAGATCGTCAGGTTACGCATATCATCGATGGTATTGAGGCGTATCAAAGATCGATATGCGATAACTCGGGGCACTCTAATTTAAGGAATGACGATCGTGCAAGTGTTATTGTTCGGACGGATGCTATACTTAGGATTTTGATTGAAATAAATGTGGATAAAAAATAGAAGTGTCTTGATGGTTACGCGGATAACCACAGCGTCAACATTCTTGTCTTGCGCGAGCGTAACTCTAGCCTCGTACATGCGTCGTGTCGGATTTGGGGCGATCGTTCCGCGTGGGCGCTGACATGGTGATTCATGTTACGGAAATGATCGAACTCGGTAAATCAGGACGCGACAACTTTGATTGTCTCGACTTATTGGTTTGATGCAAAGGAAAAATTAAAGATATTTGGACTTACGATTGATGATTGAATAAATTTGAGGATTGAGTAGGTCCAATCTGCGCATCGAGAATGAATTAGTCTAGACTCGAACAAGAGTTACGCCCCGATGAAAATGATTATTCGGCGGGAGCGTTGCATAGTGATTCATGCCTACCGTGGATAATCAGACTCGCGTGAGATTGGGATGCAACATATTGTCAAGCTAGACAACCTTGTGATCGAACGTGAATTGGGATAAATAACTTAGGGAGTATGAAATGTAAATTATGGTTTAGCGATGAATCGTGTCGTAGCGTGCTTGAGTTGAGAATGATTGATAGGCGGATTATGTAAAACATGTTCAACGAGATAGACTATGTAAAATGGCTTGTTGGACAAGCGATATTGATATGTTGAAGATTTGGTTGAGTGAACTTATCGTAGGATGGCTTTACTGAATGACTTAGACACCATAAGACGAATGTTGGAATGTGTGCAGGGAATCGATGCTCGATGTTTAGAAATCGAAGTGATACGAGCTTGGGTAAAAAAAACTCGTATTATCAATTTGGTTTGACCTTAGAAGGGGGTCAATGTTGATATTGTTGTTTGGGAACTATGATTCCAATACTGACGGATGACTTTAGCCTAGCGGTTAGGCAGACGTCCCAGTACGGAGCGATAAAAATTGTGAAGGCACCGCTCACGAGGCTCAGTTAACACGCATGTATATCAGGGACGCTTGAATATATGCACGGTCCGACTCCAGCGGTGATGGCAGAATTCTCTATCACGAGGCTTCGCTGAAATACGTATATTTTGGAGACGCCTAAAATATGTGCATGATCCAACAAAGTGATACGTTGAATCAAGTTAGAATAGAGGAATAGAAAAGTGTCTAGGATATTGAAATAGTTTCGAAGAAGGAAAAGTTGGAGTGCGATAGTTGATTTGAGGTGAACTTGAATGTTGACTGATTGGTTAGTATGCCATACGACTAAGTTAACGGTAAGCACGAGCATGGCTCGGATTGAGGGAACACCTAGGCAAAGTCTGCGCGCAAGAGTCGTTGAATATCGAGTGATAAGTCAATAAGTAAGTACTTAGTTTCGAGGATAAAACTTTTTTTGAGTGGTGTATGATGTGGTGCCCCGTCCCGCTCAGTCAATCGGAGGAATCGAAATGCCGATGGCGTTCGGATTCAGCATACAACGGTGACTTGAAGGCCTGCTCGGTCGAGGCGAATCCTCGCTCAGGTGGGGTAGTTTCGGTGAACTTGCCTCATCTTAGCCTTCACATAATAAATCACATGTTTTCAAATGCACAAGTAGGCTTGATAATAAAAGAGACAAATCCACATAGCTAAGGGAGTAATCCCAAGTCGGGTCAATTAAGTTAGAAAAGGAACAAGGTCCCACGATCGGCTTAGAATCATTGCACGAGGCTTTCAAAATGATACTCGTCCCTTCGTCATGTGCCTTGGGAGAAGGAAGTTGGTTAAGTTGTCACCAAGTTGAAATTAGCCTAAGTCATAGGCGTCGCCCGCGTAAATGCTCGATAGAGCATGCACGCTTCCCCCATGCAAGGCTTGGCATAGCCTTTGCTCGTCCCTTGGTTTAAGTTGTAGGTTTGATTAAGTTAGGCAAAGTTATGCCGGTCGACCTAAGACATTCCAAGTACTGTCCTGCTCTTTTTATGGTTTGTTAATTTAAGTAGTCCCACGATCTCAAGGCCCGTCGACTTGGGCAGGAGTGTCGCATAGAGCACAGTTGGCTTAAGGCACGATGCACGGACTTAGTGTTTAAGGCAAGGACCACAATTGATTCAAAGTGGGTTTTGGAGAAAGGACTATCAAATAGGCGTTCATGAGTTGAATAAAATGATAGGGTAACATGGAAAGAATGCTCGCGACCATGGGTCGTCGATGGGTCTCAAGGATAGAAGTCTTGAACTTGGTTTTGAAAGAGATGGTAACATTGAAAGAAGGATGATTGTGTGAGACATTAAAAATATTTTATAATACTTGAAAGACATTAAAAAAATTTTGCTAAGCACTTGAAAATATGAAAAATTTATTTAGGCTAAAATATTAAGTTTGTACAAATATGGTCTTAAGTAGAAAACTATATTTAATTTAAAATATTGTTAGGTAAATAGAATATAATTCTAGAAAATTATATAGAGCTCAAAATCTATTTTTGTCAAACGTAATTTGTCTAGCCCAAACTATATATATATATATATAGGCCAAAAAGAAATAAATAAGATATCACAAAATAATATGACAATACAGTTGGAAATATTTTAATATATCGAGAACCAAACAATATTGGTATTTAATAAAGATAATAGTGATTATTAATAACAAAATATTATTATAAATAATATAAATAATGATAAATAAAAATATGTCTTTAACTTATATATATATATATATATATATATATATATATATATATATTATATATATATATATATATATATATATATATATATATATATGCATAATAATTTATAATCCACCTATATAGGAAACATATACTTTTCTTTATCATACATTAATATTAACAATAAATTATATTAATAACATGAATATATACTACTATTGTAAAGAAGCAAAGGGGTAACTAATAATAAAAATAATAATAATAATAATATAAAGAAATTATCTCGGTTAATAGTAAAATAAAATTAAATAAAATAATAATAAAGTTTAACTTCGGTTCTCTTCTCGGAAGAGAGAAGACAAAAAAATTAAAATAAAAAAAGGGAAAAGGAACGAGGGTGAGAGAGAGAGAGGGGGTGACGGCGGTGGGCGTCGGATCCGGCGGAGGGAGAGCAGAGAGAACGGTGGAGCGGGCTCGCGGAGGCGGCAGAGAAGAGGGAGCGGGGAAGAAGATGATCGGGAGAGAGAGAGGTGGACGGAGGGTCGGCGCGAGTACAGTCACGGAAGAGAGAGGAGGAATCGGCGGGGAAGTTAGGCTGAGAGGGAGAGAGGGGAAGTGAGATTTGGGTTTTTGGTGGTCCGGCGGTCTGGTCTCGCCGGGCGCCGCGAGGAGGAGGCAGACGCGGCGGAAGGAGATGGTCGGCGCGGGGAGACGGCGCTCAGGCGGAGGGTTAGCTGGGGGAGATCGTGAGGGAAGTCGGAGAGAGACGGAGTTCGAGGCGAGGTGGGCGGCGCTCCGAGCTGTCGGGGCTGCCCTTCCAGCCGCGGAAGAACGGCGCGGCGGCGAGGAAAGGCTAAGGCGGTCGGTGTGGGTTGGTCCGGCTGTCGGGGTTCGTCGAAGGGGGTTTCGGCTGGGCACGGTGGCGGAGAGAGCAGCGGGCGTGCGGAGGCGGCGCTGCGGGACGGATGCATGCGGTCTGGCCGGCATGGCCAGGTGAGTGGTCGTGTTTTTTTTTTGGGTTTTCCCTGTCGATTGGGTTTTGGGGTCGCCGATGGTGGCGGGGCGGTGGTTTTGGTGGCGGCGACCGGGGATGGTCGGCCGGATTTTGTGGCGGTGGCATTGGGAAATTGGTAGGGTTTGCCGATGGAGGTTATGGGGTGATGATGATGACAATGGTGGTAACATCGGCTGGAATGGCTGTGACGACGGTGGCGGTGGTGGTGATCAGCCAAGGTGGTCGACGGGGTTGTGTGGGGAAGTCGGTGATGGCGCTTGTGGTGGCTGGTTGGTGGAGCGGGTGATAACGGTGCTGTTGGGGTGACGACGGGCGGTTGTGATGGGGCGTCGGGTCTTGGTGGGACGACGATGGTGGCAGAAGTCCGTGGTGTTGGTTATGGCATCGCCGGGAGGCTGTCGTCGGTTAGGATAGGTTTAGGGATTAGGTATTTGATTGTGTCGGGTCTGTCGACACGGAGAGATGGATAATGTAGTTGTAAAAAATTGGAATAAGAATTGGACGAAAACACGGACACGATGCACGAACTTATGGTGGATGGAATTTGGAGAAATATTGTGGAGAAAATATTGGAGGAGTACCTATCTATTTATAGGATATAGGAATTCCCAATTGGATAGGATTAGGAAAAGATTTAAAACCCAAATTAGATAATTCAAATCCAAATCCAAATCCTATTTAAATTATATCCCTTTAGTTTAAAATCAAATCAATTTCAAATATAGATATTAGTTAACTATTTAAATGTATCCATGGAATCAAATCAAAATTTAAATTGCCACAAATATTTCAAAAATATGTTTTCCAAAAATGCTAGTAATAACAATTTTGAAAATTACACTATTTATTTAAAAATAAGGTAATAAATAATTTTGATATATGTATGCACAATTAATATTTACATAATATATTTTCCTAGTATACAATAAAAATATTATTTATTATTTGAAGGGCCTTTAAAATGAAAAGAACAAACTTAGCAATTTTTGTATGATAGCAAAGTATTTATTATATAAATTATTTTGAACTATAAAAAATTAAAATTAAAATTTTTTTCTAAAAATATGTACGCTCATCCATATTCGTACTTGACGAGCAATTACGAAATACGTCGTTTGCGCACAACGTACAATACGACTACGCGACGTACAATACAAAATTTTTTAATTCAGTACCAAAATTTAATAATTAAAAAATAGTAGAATTTTTAGGGGTTTTACATCCTACCCAACTTAAAAGAATTTCGTCCTCGAAATTAAGAATTAGTAGGGGGTGAGATGACACAAGGGGGTATCGATGGGAAACAATCTATAAAAAATTATGTCGTAAGAAATCACGATCTAGATCATAGAAAAAAATAATACGGTATCGTCACGGGTAATGAAAGATGGTCACGATTAATAGAACGAAAAGGATTCACTTAAATTAAGCGATTAGAGGGTCTTGATAGGGCCGAGTGGTTTGGGATGAAGATATAACAATATCGAGTGATAATAATCGTAATCGATATGAAGGCTAGAGAAGATTCTAGTACAACGCATTCATCCTTCTAAAATAGGTGAAAGCGGAAGCAATATAGAGTTCGAAGGAGGCGTTATCGAATACGAATACGTGATTCCAAGGACGATCGAATAATTTCAAAGGAATTGTCAAGGCAGTCGTGGGTGGAACTCTAAAGGACAAGTTTAGCTATGTCTCCATCCACGTAGAACGATAGATATAAGCGAACCAAAGTGCACTTGGTTGATCAGACCATCATGCATCGGTTCTGATTAGACAATATGTTAGTGAGTGGCCACTCTATAGCATATGTCTTGATCAAGCTCGATAAGGATTAGCTTGCAAATACTAGGCTATATTAGCATCATTAGTTAGATAGTAAAAATATAGGCACAATGGTAGATGAAACAAATATGAATAGTCTAAGAGTCATAAGAATCTAAGTTTTGTTTATTTCTATACCATCATTCTACGATTTTATTGTCCAAGGTTTGGTTGACCAAAAGGGTTAAATTTCTCTAGTCTCTATGGTCTAGATAGTACTATTGGTATTTCCTTAATGGTCAAAGGTGTGTCAAATCGTGGGATATTCTACCCAACTTAAAGAATTAAAATAATAGTGTTTTGGGACAAGGAAACACGACTAACTAGTAGGGTCACCAGTCTAACCTTTAGCACGCACGAAGGGAAGATAAGAATTTATGATAGAAGGAATCAAGCAAGATGCAATCGATGAGTCAAACGGTAGATAAAATTTAGGAAAGAGGTCAAGTATGTGGATGAGATCCTAGACTTCTAATCCTATTCGCAGGCTTGCTTGGCACGGTAAAGTAACCAAACAATTTATCTAGACCTGCATGGACCACCACAAAAATATGTAACGCCCCAGTCCCAAAATACGTAGGACTAGGAACGTAGACATGCCAGCTGTACTCATACGATGTATACTCCAATATATGAAAGCCTCGTATGAATACATAAGCTGTAAAATACAGTAGAACTATAACTAATCTCATCCACACAAAATAATTGAATAAAAGATATCATATAATGAATTTGTTTTGATACAATATGTTGGGCGGAGACAAATCCACTACCAACAAAATAAGAAAATAAAATAAATAGAAAATAAAATGAGTGGCGAGCGAAGCGAAGACGATCCAAGTGCAATCATCCTCGAGAAATAGAGAGGATCACGGCTAGAGCTAGAGCACCTGCGAAAGACAATAGCACACACCTGACGAGATAACCAGGTCCTCAGAGGGACGTAACAAGACACATAATATCATGCCATATAAACTGAATAAATATTGCTCAAATAAATAAGTCAATCAAATTATAACATGGTCCAATACGCACCTACTGAACGAGCGTACCATTCTTCCAACCAAATAAGGACAGGAGATGGTAAACTAATTCATGGCGACGTATCTTTCCATGCTATGAATCCAATATGGTATCCGGACCCCCAACAAGGTTCAATACCTTCTCATCGAAGTAGTAAGTCACACCTACAACCAAACAAGGACAAGATGTGACAAACTAATCCGCGACAAGTTATTGTTCCAAGCCACGGTCAGATACAAGTACCCAAACCAAAAGTACGCGTACCTAACGGATAAAGGTAGCCTAACCGTTCTAAGTGAATGCAGTTAAGAACAATTCATGGTCGTATGACTACCCGGTCAATACCAATGCAGTACCTCACTAGCGAGTTACAACACCATATACTATTCCTCAGTACCGAGCGAGTCTATAGCTTATAGTCTACCTATCGTTCCTCAGTAGCGAGCGAGTCTACGATAGATAGGGTGGTAGTCAACTTCCAATCATGTTCTTTCCGCCCAATGCCAACTCATAACTGCTAAGTCTTCTAACATGCAATTCTATTAGCAGTTATTTCCTAACATACGGCTTATACGTACTGGTGGCCAGCCAATCACGCATGTTCGAGTCCTATATGTGACACACAACAACATGGTATAAACGTGTCAAGGCCTATGAATGCAACACATGGTGGTCCCTTAACTCTAAGTATAATGTGTAAGAAAATAATACATCGTAAGAAACTGAACAGTAAATTCTAACAGTTTATGCCATGTATCACAGTTTATTTTGCATAAAAAATAATGAACATGCATGAAATATGAGCTAAAATAATTTAATAGCAAATGGCAAGGTGTCTTGTCTGGTAGGACGCCTGGTGTACTATAATAATCAAGCTGGCATGAACTGTGACTTCGGTGCAACGACTATACATGGTGACCTCGGGTGGTGGCATGGACAGTTCCATTGGGTCCAGAAGGGTCAACTTGGTTAGGGTGGACATAAGGTAGGCTTGAATTGGCGAGGGAATGTGAATGATGGGATTAGTCACGGACAGGAAGATAATCAAAGAATTTTAGAATATTAATATATATACGATTGTTGAAAATATTTTATAATACTTGAAGGATATTAAAAAAAATTTGCTAAGCACTTGAAAATATGAAAATTTTATTTAGGCTAAAATATTAAGTTTGTACAAATATGGTCTTAAGTAGAAAACTATATTTAATTTAAAATATTGTTAGGTAAATAGAATATAATTCTAGAAAATTATATAGAGCTCAAAATCCATTTTTGTCAAACGTAATTTGTCTAGCCCAAACTATATATATATATATATATATATATATATATATATATATATATATTTTATATATATATATATATATATATATATATAGGCCAAAAAGAAATAAATAAGATATCACAAAATAATATGACAATACAGTTGGAAATATTTTAATATATCGAGAACCAAACAATATTGGTATTTAATAAAGATAATAGTGATTATTAATAACAAAATATCATTATAAATAATATAAATAACGATAAATAAAAATATGTCTTTAACTTATATATATATATATATATATATATATATATATATAATATAAATAATGATAAATAAAAATATGTCTTTAACTTATATATATATATATATATATATATATATATATATATATATATATATATATATATATATATATATATATTTATTTATTTATATATATATATATATATATATATATATATATATATTTATATATATATATATATATATATATATATATATATATATATATATATATATATAATCCACCTATATAGGAAACATATACTTTTCTTTATCATACAATAATATTAACAATAAATTATATTAATAACATGAATATATACTACTCTTGTAAAGAAGCAAAGGGGTAACTAATAATAATAATAATAATAATATAAAGAAATTATCTCAGTTAACAGTAAAATAAAATTAAATAAATAATAATAATAAAGTTTAACTTCGGTTCTCTTCTCAGGAGAGAGAAGACAAAAAAATTAAAACAAAAAAAGGGAAAAGGAACGAGGGAGAGAGAGGGGGGGTGCCGGCGGCGGGCGTCGGATCGGGCGGAGGGGAGAGCGGAGAGAACGGTGGAGCGGGCTCGCGGAGGCGGCAGAGAAGAGGGAGCGGGGAAGAAGATGATCGGGAGAGAGAGAGGTGGACGGAGGGTCGACGCGAGTACAGTGGCGGAAGAGAGAGGAGGAATCGGCGGGGAAGTTAGGCTGAGAGGGAGAGAGAGGAAGTGAGATTTGGGTTTTTGGTGGTCCGGCGGTCTGGTCTCGCCGGGCACCGCGAGGAGGAGGCGGACGCGGCGGAAGGCGGTGGTCAGCGCGGGGAGGCGGCGCTCAGGCGAAGGGTTAGTTGGAGGAGATCGTGAGGGAAGTCGGAGAGAGGCGGAGTTCGAGGAGAGGAGGGCGACGCTCCGGGCTGTCGGGGCTGTCCTTTCAGCTACGGAAGAACGACGCGGCGACGGAGGAAAGGCTAAGGCGGGCGATGTGGGCTGGTCCGGCGGTCTGAGTTCGTCGAAGGGGGTTTCGGCTGGGCACGTTGGCGGAGAGAGCAGCGAGCGCGCGGAGGCGACGCTGCGGGGCGGATGCATGCGGTCCGGCCGGTGGGGCCAGGTGAGTGGTCATGGTTTATTTTTTTTGGGTTTTCCCTGTCGATTGGGTTTTAGAGTTGCCGATGGTGGCGGGGCGGTAGTTTTGGTGGCGGCGACCGGGGATAGTCGGCCAGATTTTGTGGCGGTGGCGGTAGGAAATTGGTAGGGTTTGTCGATGGAGGTTATGGGGGTGATGATGATGACAATGGTGGTGACAGCGGCTGGAATGGCTGTGACGACAGTGGCGGTGGTGGTGATCGGCCAAGGTGGTCGACGGGGTTGTGTGGGGAAGTCGGTGATGGCGCTTGTGGTGGTTGGATGGTGGAGCGGGTGAGAACGGTGCTGTTGTGGTGACGACGGGTGGTTGTGATGGGGCGTCGGGTCTTGGTGGGACGACGATGGTGACGGAAGTCCGTGGTGTTGGTTATGGCATCACCGGGAGGCTGTCGTCGGTTAGGATAGGTTTAGGGATTAAGTATTTGATTGTGTCGGGTCTGTCGACACGGAGAGATGGATAATGTAGTTGTAAAAAATTGGAATAAGAATTGGACGGAAACACGGACACGATGCACGCACTTATGGTGGATGGAATTTGGAGAAATATTGTAGAAAAAATATTGGAGGAGTACCTGCCTATTTATAGGATGTGGGAATTCCCAATTGGATAGGATTAGAAAAAGATTTAAAACCCAAATTAGATAATTTAATCTATTTAATTCAAATCCAAATCCAAATCCAAATCCTATTTAGATTATATCCCTTTAGTTTAAAATCAAATCAATTTCAAATATAGATGTTAGTTAACTATTTAAATGTATCCATGGAATCAAATCAAAATTTAAATTGCCACAAATATTTCAAAAATATGTTTTCCAAAAATGCTAGTAATAATAATTTCAAAAATTACACTATTTATTTAAAAATAAGGTAATAAATAATTTTGATATATGTATGCACAAATAATATTTACATAATATATTTTCCTAGTATACAATAAAAATATTATTTATTATTTGAAGGGCCTTTAAAATAAAAAGAACAAACTTAGCAATTTTTGTATGATAGCAAAGTATTTATTATATAAATTATTTTGAACTATAAAAAATTAAAATTAAAAATATTTTTCTAAAAATGTGTACGCTCTTCCATATTCGTACTTGACGAGCAATTACGAAATACGTCATTTGCGCACAACGTATAATACGACTACGTGATGTACAATACAAAATTTTTTAATTCAGTACCAAAATTTAATAATAAAAAAAGTAGAACTTTTAAGGGTTTTATATTGTGCCTCGAGATGTTCCATACAATAAGTCTAATATTTTCAAAAGCTCGTACAAGTATCAGGTTGAATGGGATCGATATGCGAAGGCCTTTATGCCGAACTTGTCGGATTTGAATTGAATGGAACCTGTGCTAAAGTTAGCAAGTGGTGTGCGTGGGTGAATGACATTACGCTAACAATATCGAATGAGGGTACAAGATTGAAGTATAGTTCGAACATGATGGCTATGCACACAGCCTTTCGGCTAAGTTGTGTCGAGTATCGCGCACCTAGACCTTCTGGTGCGAGCGTATTGCGAGCGAAATTGAATATCGCTCGAACGAGAGTAAGTTACACTTATAGTGTATATCGATAGAGACGTTGGACCAATGCTTAGCATGCAGCTAGAGGAATGACTCAATTTCTGAGTGGTATATGCCATACCACTTATGCGATCAGGCATCGAAATGTTTGTGTGTCGAAAACGATAGGCTCGATTTCTGAGTGGTATATGCAATACCACTTAGCGCTAGCTATGTCAAGCAGTTGGTGACTTGCGATAGATTATATAGAAACAATTTTGTCGGTTACGATAAGTTTGTCCTCAACGGACGGAATGGTATCGAGACTCGAGTGGGAGTGACTCGATAGAAGTCGATACAAATATGCTTCGATCGAGTTGAACGATTAGGCCCAGATGCACACCATTGGATGATAGGTCGAACGGGAATTCGTTGAGTGAAAAGTGAACTATAGGCTGAGAATAGCGAAAAATTTTGCGTTGAGAAAATACTTGACTCGGTCAAATTCGAATTGAGTTATTGCAAAGACTTGTTCGGAACGAGTCGGTTAGATGCGAATAGTCATGCGAGCGGATTTGAGTTAGCACAAAAAGTCGATAGCACGATTTTAAAGTGCGATTTGAGAATACGAGAATGAATATAAAGAATTGAAAATCATGTCGCTCGATGAGGATAGTTAGCTAAGTACGACTAAATGGATCTTGATGCGTGCGAGACTTGATTCGTATACGAGTTCGGATGATAACTGTGATTGCAACAAATTGGATTTTATGAGAAAAGAAGATGTTCAAGTTATGCACATCGACGATGGTATTGAGGCGTATCGAAGGCGATATGCAATAACTCGGAGATACTCTGATCGAATGAACGAAATTTTGTTGAGCATTGTTGTTGGATGAATAAGATGCAAGTTAATTTGATGCCAGTTTAGATGAAAACGAAAGTGACTTGATCGTTTCGATGATAACCACAACGTTGACATTCTTGCCTTGTGCGGGCACAACTCTAGCCTCGTACATGCATCATGCCGGATATGGGGCGATCATTCCGCATGAGCGCTGGTATGGTGATTCATACAGCAGGGATGATCGAACTTGCAAGGCATGGCAAATTATATTTGACTTATGATTTGATGCAAAGGTGAATTCGAAGATTGTCGCGATGAGCATAGAGTGCGTCGGATATTAACCATAGTTAGATTGACTCGTACCCAAGGCGAACAAATATTGCTCGGTTAACGATTTTGTTAACGATAGTGTATGAATGATTCGAGTAGTAAAGGCACATTAGTTTTGAGGGTAGACAGATGTATTTTGGACTGAAGAATTATGTTGGATTGTGGTAAAGTCCTATAGGAATAAAAATATCGGAGACCGTAGAAGACTTGATGCCAAATCAAAAAAAAAATCAGAGACCGTAGGATGACCCTAATGAAATCACATAAGAAATTGCGTCTATGATGAATGATGATGTAGTGCATGTTGAGGATAAGTCTAGGCGATTAACTATCGTATTTCAAAATTTAGCAAAGTAACCTTCGACTAGATCGATATGGTCAGAGATTGTTGATCGATCGGATGAGTACACAATTAGACTTGGTTGGTCGATGATCGAATAGATAGACAGACAGACTTAGCATAGCGACGCGGATGGACGATTGTAAGAAATTGTGCCACGTATGAGCGCAACGAATAAGAGAACGACCCTAGAGATGTTGTCGTAGATCTTAATTGACGTAAATGTTAGACTCGCCTACGCTTAGCAAGCGACCTATTCGGTGAAACGAACTAGTTGAGATTGTCCTTAGGTAAAAGGATTCGTACTCGATCGAGGATCGGACACTACAACAAATATGGCCTACAATAGCATGCGCAGAACGCTATAGAAAGCCTTCTATAGCATATTCGATCTGCCATAATTGCCCACGCTATAGTATGTCAAGACATGTGAACGCTATAACATTATAGCGTTCTTGAATGCTGTAGATGGATTATAGCGTTCGTGTATGCTGTGGATGGTCTATAGCGTTCGTGAATGTTGTGAATGTTTATAGCGTTTGTGAATGCTGTAGATTGATTATAGCCTTCACGAATGTTATTGATGGTCTATAGCGTTCTTGAATGTTGTTGATGAATAATAACGTTAATGAATGTTATAGATGATGCATAGCATTCTTTAATGATGTTGACTTATTATAGCATTTCTGAACGCTGTCAATTTTTATAACATTTTGAGTGCTATAAATCTGCTAAACAATTTTATATCTGAATAACCTGTTCTGTATCATATGCAATTAACCTGTACATCATAAAAATTCGTGCTGAATCACAATTGATTTCAACAATTTCAATCGCAACTTCCATTTCGATCAATCAAGATATAGAAAGGGTTTGCCAAAATAAATAAATGCATACATTTTTTATTAAAACATTCGTATAAAAAGTTGTTGTACACCTAAAGTGATCGAAATAGTAGTCCAAAATAAATTTTTCATGTAAAGAGAATATAAGATGTACAAAATGTTTGTAACCCAACGCTAGTCCAAAATTCAACTAAAGCATTTCATTTCCATACAAAATGTATGTAGGACAAACTGCAGCTCGATCAACTCTTTCCTTCTAGCTTATATCCACAACCATAAAAAATTTACACGCCAACCTACACAAAATTAGGAAAAAAACATATTAGCATTATTATATAAAAAATAAGTTCACACAAGATCATGTATCCATGTATTCCATAAACATTTATCTTTGTTGCATTTGTATTCCAGTATTTTCTCCTACTTTTCTAACGATCTGGTATCAATTTATATATGTTAACTAGGAGAGAAGAAAGATGCTTCTGTAGCCATAAAAGTTAGTAGAATAAGAAATATGCATGTAACAAAAATGATCAATTCGCTCATAACTATAGAATATTTCAATAAAGATTAGCATGAACAGAAGAATGTATCAAAATGATTAAAAGGGTCCACCCAATGATGAAAATTTGCTACTATGAATGATTAATGAACTCAATAAATGATAAAAGGTTAACAAGAAAAGAATCAAAGAAAGACATAGGAAATACGAATACCCTTCTAGAAATGAGATTAAAGAAAATGTCATTTTAGAAATGCAGAGTTTTTGATGCTCTACAAGAAAAGATGACCAAATTCAATTCCATCAAACATTTATGCCTTATAAAAATATGCAAGTATTTGACAATTCAGTCTTGCAACATATTCGACCAATAATAAGATCATTTTGCTATAGAATGAAAAACTCTGAACATAACATCTAAAGCTCAAAAAAACTACCATAACCGTGATTCTTCCCAAGCTTATTTTATCAAAAAAATATTTCATAATAATTGCCAAACATATACGAGTATGACTCTTCCACTTAGTTTCGGACACAATTTCATTTGTCAACATGTGCATTTGGTTTTACATATTGCAAGGGTTGCATCTTATGAAGCTTATTAGTAGTAGCCTTGTAGTTTTTATGTGTGAGTTGCAAAGCAATTCAGTTTCCACTATATCTCACCCTTCCAAATGCTCCAACAAATGTTGGATTTAGAATGTGAGGATTGGATGTTGGGTTTACATGTGAGTTGCAAAGCTTATTAGCATTAGCTTTGTCACTCACATCATATAAAAGCTAGAACAAATTGATAAAGCTAACAAAATTTTACTTCTGTAAGAATACATACCTTAATTGGGCACTTTACTTCACCCCCTGCATTAGTCATCTTCACTGCTTGCACTGCATCTACAACCTATTGAACAACTTCTATCAGTTACGTTTTTAAATTGCACAGGTAGGATAAGCCAATTATACTGACTGGAACTTAACTACAGACAAAAATAGTCTCAAGATGTTAGCCCCTTCTTGTCCAAGTTCTAAACAACATGCTAATAGATAAAATTACTATGAGCACAAAGATGAATAACTAAATGGAAAAACTGTACAAAATTTGAAACTGTAGCAAATAGTACTGACCATCAATAATCTCATTAATCAAAGTCACCAAGGCAATAATAAAACCATTCTGACTACAACAGATCGCCGGCTAACCTAATAACTAAATTAAACGAATATTTTTAGCTTACACAAAGTCGGCCTTCTGCCTTAAACCTGAACTTGAGGACTCCATATAAAACTCAAATTTTTTCAACATATCAAATATAACTTTATGGAAGTTCATTATATTTGCAAATGACAACATATGTTATCAGTTTGTATCAAAATATTGCATAAATGGACAACTATATGTCCAAAGCCAACAGAAAGAACAGATGCACCTATGTAACAGAAGGAAGATAGGTAAATATAACAGTAGCAATCTTATGAATTTTGGTAAAATAGTAGCGCAAAAGATTACCAAACTTGCAAATAAGTCGCTATCACTAGTAATTAGTTTTGAGGACATGCTTGTTTTGGCACAGTTTATGAGAGAATCTTTTCCAAGCTTCTCAACCTAAATATGAGCATAATAAGTTGATTAAGAGGTTGAATAGGCCTCCCTCCAGAACAAAAAGATGACAACAATATCATCATGACGCATGGATTATCGCAAGTCATACAAACCTTAACAACAAGTTTTTCATCAACTTACTTGCACGCTTCCCTC
Source organism: Iris pallida (assembly GCA_029216955.1). Lineage (NCBI taxonomy): Eukaryota > Viridiplantae > Streptophyta > Magnoliopsida > Asparagales > Iridaceae > Iris > Iris pallida. The sequence continues at coordinate 12,325,366 of JANAVB010031619.1, forward strand.
ACGACAAGCTGTTCAACAAGAAAACAAAAGTAATAAGCAAAACATGTCATATAGACAACTAAGTCTTCAGTTCAAATTACCCATCAATCACAAATTCCAGTTAGAATAGTGAATATTTCACTCATATCTTTACTTGATATGGCTATCAAATGTAACAGTCGAATATATTTTTGAACACCCATCAGAAAAGTACTCTCAGAATTCTCATTGCCATTGAAGACCCAAATGTCATATATGATGCCACTGTCTAAAACCTTGACAACTAACAAGTTATCAAGAACCTTCCCAATATTCGTAAGATATATTAAAATAAAAAAAGAAACGGGGAAATTGTGAGCTAATAGATTAATACATCAAACTATCAAAGTTTACCCTGAACCCACTGATTATAGATGTCGGATGAATCTTGTTCCTCACAAGATCATTTGTTCTCTGTAAGAAACAAAATAAGTGGAATTTGCAACAAATCCTGTCATAACAAACTAGAAATAACACAACTCTTAACCAATAAATATAATTACATTACCTTAAGCAATTCTGAAGCTAGAATGACAACATATGTTGTTCCTTCTCCAAACCTCCCGGTCTTGAAGCTCAGCCAACTCTACAAGAACCTGATGCTCAAGAAAGAGTGTCCATCAATATACATCTGATTATTCTAAGAAAGGACCACTTATGTCTCAAGTTTCTTACCTTGATAGCTGGATGTTCAACTTTTATCATCCTCATTGGTGATGGTCACATCACCAATGTCATCGTTGCGCCACCATTGGTAATTGGTAATTGGACACAGAAATTTTGTCTCTGAATGTTTTGCAAATCACAACCTCAATTTAATGACAAGGATAGATAAATAAGTAACTGGAAAAGTAAATTATAGTTGATTGTAACAGACAATATATATATTTGAAGCCTCCATCTACATTTAGTTGCCTCTTATCTTCTGTGCACTTTCTCTCTCTACAACAGCCAAGATCCTATATTATTCCACCATTTGAAATATTGGGATTAACATGCACCCGTTATCTGATAACCACCATCATCCACACACACACACACACAAAAATATTGGTTGGAGATATTTTCTTATTTTGATTCTTTTTCTTAATTACTTCCTTTATTCCGTTACTAATTCAAGTTCTGTATTTAAGTTCTCTTTATAACCTCAATGCTGAAGTCTAATGAATTTTCTTTTCTTTTACTTCAACTTTATTTCTCCTATTTGTTTCCTTCTGCATAGTACTTTAGTAACCTTTGAGGTAGTCAGTACATAATAGACAATTAACAATATCTAGTAACTTTGGACAGTTATTGTCAGTCTATATATGTCAGTCTATAAGGTATGACTGAAATTAACATATATGTAATATACAATAAAAATAAACCCTTCAGCCCAAACTTGTTAATCGGAAACACAAATTCTTCCATTCACCTCTTTTTATATGTCATCTCCTCTCTCACACAAATTCTTCCATTCACTATGGTTGTGCCATCATTTGTGATGGTCATAAATTTTTCCTTTTACAACCTTACTATGCTTTAACACCCTTGTTGATTGGTCTTTCTCGTCCAATTTTTTTTCCGAATTGATTGAAAAAGAGACCTTACAATGTAGATATCAGTCGGTATTGGGTATCGGTCGGTATCGGATCAGGACATGCCAAACCACATCGGTATCGACAGATACTGCAAACTATGACGTAAACACTCACTACAAAAAAAGTGACCTTTGGGGACAACAAAAAACCGTCTTAAAAACTGCAATTACCGTCCCAACAAATATTTGGGACGGCCTTTGGGACGGGAATGGACGGTCCCATTAGGGTGGCGTGGCAAAAACTTTAGGGACGGATATTGCCGTCCTAATTACTGTTAAAGGACGGTTAGGCAAAACGTCTCAAAAGTTTTCAAATTTATGCTTTTTTGTGACGGTTTATTAATTTATCCCAAAAAACAAGTTTTTGTAACAGATATATTTCGTCCTAATAAATAAGGGACGAAATTTTAAAAAGTACTGTAATCGTGCGAAAAAACTTAACAATTGTTTAAATTATTATGGAATTACTAATTTCCTGTTTATATATAAAATATATAATTGAATTTTATATACAACAAAAATTCATACATAACTATTTTATTTAATCGGAAATGCATATGGTAGCCGCAACATTAACAAAGCGTAGGCGCAACATTAACAAAACGATTTCTATAAAACATATTTAAAGGTAATATCCCATTGTTCACAAAATGAAATCCAAGTCTTACATCACTTAGAGTGTTCCCATCAAGTTTTACATCAGTAAGCATTCACTTAATTTACAAAATAAAATCTACGACTTTTTACACAAGTCCAAAACGTATATATTAGGAACCCCTTTTCTCTTGTGAGTCCTCTTCTTCGGGACCGCCGCCTCCTCCAAATCACGAGTCCTCTTCTTTGGGATCGCCTCCGAATCGTTCATCGTCTCCTCGTTTGCTTCCTCGGACTGCTGGGACGAAAAGAAAGGGTGAGGCTCACCTTCCTTAGGGGGGAGACCCTCGAGATCTGGGGTCGAATTGGAGGTAGACAGTGCAGATTCATCGGAGCGGGAGGCGGTAGTCTCTACTGACTCTTCGGAGACCTGCACGAGCATGTTCAGTGTGAAGCAATAATGAATAACAACAGAGCCTACCATAAGATGATTACATACTGGAAAAAAAATAATACAAGATTGTATATTGAGAATCTAGCATAACATATTAATGTGGACATGTCAAAATTAGATTGCAAATATCAAAATAGCTATATGACCAGATGTTATTCTAGACAAGTATACCCAAGAGAGAAAACACAATTATAGGAAACTATACACTCAAAAAGAAAGTGTAGACGAGAGACTAACCTTATCTTTTTTAATGAGCTTACACCCTTCAATAGCACCACAACTTTAGGAGACCTCAAGAAGAAGAGCAAATGTGACTTGGAGATGGATGTTGCCTACATACCTGCATTTACCCAAAAATAATAAAACATTGGAACAACAAGAATGATCACCAGTACCAAAGAGGATATTGTTCAAATACTTCAACAGATCAACCACCAATTCATCAGCTATGGTATTATCTTGCTTGGATGACAAACTTGAGATAACAAAGGAAACCCTGTGTAGTGGTACAATAACAAAAGAAACCCTGCGGAGTGATTCTCTTTCTTAGCTAATTGTGTTAACAGTAGCCTATATAAATGGCTAGGAGAAACCCATATTACCTAATTCATAGGCAAAAAACTACTATATAGATTATTCAAAGAAAAATGTGCTATATAAATGGGCCTATATGACATATAGATAAGCATGTCCACGAGTTCGCTTACAAGACACAAATTTGAGTTTCAGAATGATTATTCATGGCAAAAGTATTTGGGGCCATGATGCAATAAATGGAAAAGGTAAAACGGGAATGCAAGTTATTGCCAATCCTTCCATCGTTAATTATCTTAATTATTTTATGATCACGAGCCTATCAAATATTATGCACCAATAGATTTTAAAATTTTACCTTCAATTCTCATAAAGTAGCGAACATTTTTCTGTAGATCATTAAACTCGTCACTGGAGTTCTCTTAAGTGAAGATGGTAAAGATTTCTCAGGATTCAAGAAACAATCTTTGCCTAGCTGTGCATCAAGAGTAGACTACATGTCAGCATGTCTTCATTAAAGAATGATATAATACAATAATAAAGAGTGAAAAGTAGAGCATAGCAAGCAAATGGACAATTTTTTTTACTCACAATTTTGTATTCCTGGTATAAGGCATCAATCTCTTTGTGGAACTAACCATCCAAGAGCATCTTCAGTTCGGATATCAAAATCTTTTCAAGAAAAAAAATACACTTTTGAACATTCCTAATACAAGTATCGCATAAAATAGATTAGAAGAGGGGAAGCATACATTGAAAGTAAAGTCTGGTGACACATTATGCTCAATCAGTTTTTAAGCTTGCCACAGATGACATATAACCATGATACTAAGATGGGTTGTAGGTATATAGTTGCATCGTACATGTTCTATCACAATACAAATAAATGATAAGATTCTGATCATATGGTCATGTGCCGGTGGGTGTTTTTTGCAGCCCTTAATTTGTATATATGGTTTGGCAGTTAGCAGATGAAGGAAAATATATTACGACAAAACTAAGAAAAATGAAATTTGTTAATAAGGATTTAAAATGTTGGTTAGCAAACAAAACATATCATTAACTGATCAATGTAGGAAGTGGCGAAAAGCTAAGCTAAATAGATGAGACACCTTGTACTTCTTGTAAAGCACCACTATGAACTATTAAAATACAGCATTCAAGTTTGCAAGAAAAAGTAAGCTTAGTTTATTCATAGATTTCTCCCAGAAGCGTGAATATGGTATATGAACTGATGTTATACAGTTGATGCTCATTTATTTTTTGATCTAGATCAGTAAGAATTTCAGATGTGCCCATCTACCACTGCTTATTTTTCTTGTTCTATAGTTTACCCCTAAGACTCTTGTCTAAGGGCACTTGCATTTGAGATGGCAATATAAATAGCATAATATGATTTGGACCAAGGATCAACATCCCAATAACGGTTTTGGTTGATGTTCATAGAAAGAAGGGCTAAAAATAGGGCATTCTTACTTATACATGCAACAAATTTTTAGCAAAGATGTTCTAGCATGGAGATGGATGCCATTCCTTTTGTCTTTGGATTATTGTGTCTTGGAGATGAGTGCAATTCGCTTAAGCAAATTGTATCATCATAGCTCTTCGTCTAGAATCTTTACATATGGGGAACTTGGAGAATGCTCCTTGGTTGCACGGGCTTAAATTGCATAGCTAATTAAAATGTAGTTCTATGCTGCCAACTAGCCGTCTAGGTCTTCTGGCATCATCCTCTCCTAGCTAACCCCATCCTGATTGGAGAAAGCTTGGATGATGATGATGTTGATGATAAGAGGGGAGACATAGTTTATAAGGTTTCTGAATAGATGTTTTGTCATGGTATTTCGTGCATTCTTGTGCTTATTATGATGATACAGGTCCCCTATGAAGACTAAAACTGAGGGTAACTTCTGATAAAAATATAACAGATTGAATAGAGCCAACTTATGCCTTCTATTGTACTTTGTATATTGAGTTCACCTTTTATTCTCCTCAAGTTAGGATGAGCAATTGGGTTGTAGTCTATCCTGAAGGACAAACGGGAAGCTAAGACTGAACTAGATTGATGCCATTAAAAAGGTTACATAATTGTTATGATAGAAGAGATGAGATCTAGGAGAAAAAAGATTCGTGAAACCAACACCAAAGGTTATGGGATATCGGGAATTTAGTTATAGAATCCATAGAAAAGAATTTGAATGTATTTGTGCAAACATGGTTATCTTACTAAACTTCTATGATTTCCAGGATCTACCAGACTCTCAAACGGTTGGCCGAAAAAGTTCTCATAGCTATGAATATAGGGGTGGAAGTGACAGTGAAAGGACTTTGATGACCGTGTCATCGACAGATGGAAGTATAGTCAGTGTGATTGAGGTAATTGTTGTGCTATTTCAGTTGACATTATAAGTTTATTGTTTATAGCTCCAGGGACTCTCAACTTGACAAAATAACAAATTTTCTTCTACAGAGGTTAGGTATATGGGCCAAGCCAAACAGTGAAAACTTTACCCAGTGTATATTGGTCATACGGATCACCCAGTTGGAAGGTAGGACTTTTCATGAAGAACTGCTACATCCTAGCGTTAAAGAACTAGAGATGATGCAAATTGATCAAGAACCAAGCTGACAGGATCTAATAATTACATTCCTCAAAGATTGTATATTGCTGAAAGATGCCACCGACGCTAAGAAAGCAAAAATGCTGCAATCTATTACTACATGAATGACACTGAGCTGCTATAAAGGTCATTTGACAGGAACTTACAGTGGTGTTTGTTTAAGGTGTCTTCTAAGGTCAAATGAAGGATATCAATATCAAAGTGATGCACATTGACATCCAATCCAAGAGTGAAGCTCATGTCAGGTGACTAAAAACTGAGGTATGAATCATTTGGTAACTATTCTTTATTCTCTTAAAGATATAACTACTAGTTTAACATGGGCAATGACTGCATCAAGCACTTAATGCAAATAAGCAAACATAATGCATCAAGCACTTAAAGATTTACCTTAGCCAGTGCTTGTCTGCCTTCATCATAATGCCTCCATCTCGAGAAAGCTGAAACCATGCGGGAGGTGGCCTGAAATAAAATGAAGAAACAAACATAAGCTTAATAACCAGTGCCCCGATTAACTCGCTTGAAAATACCCTTTAGAGAAAGGAGTGACCGGCGGGTGCAAGAGTGTAACGAACATAAGAAGAAAAACACCTGGGGGTTTATTTTGTCCAGCTGCATTACAACTTCTCCCAGAAATTTGTAGCCTGACCCATCCTTTGCATGAAAATTAACAGAGGATCCACAAAACCCTCCAATTAGGGAGTAAACCTGATAAACAACCAAAATTCAGAATTTACACTTGTTTGATAAAGTTGGCTACAACATAAGAAATATAAGCGGACATCTTGCTGACCTTGTTTGGGTTGTGCATGTCAAAGGCAGGATGGCTTAACAAGTTCTGGACATTAGTCACATTTTCAGGAATGTCTGACATTGCTTGAAGAGCAAACCATTTATTTACCACCTGATGGAAAAAGAACAACATGATTATACAACCAGTCTCTCTTGCAAATAAAAATCACAAAAATAACTAGATAAGCAATTAAGTCTTAGATATATGGAGGAGGGTGTTACCAGAAAGTCATCTGATCACTTCTTATAGAAGTCAGCAAGAACCTCATCACGAGCTTGACCAGGATTTTGAGCTATGGTTTGTAGAGCAGCAAATTGATCTGTCATGTTCATGGTAGAATTGATCTCGCTCTTCTATGTTTAGATAGAAGAATGCCATGTCAATTTCTTCTTGTCATGAACAATGCTGACAGCCAAGTTGATGGGGAAATGCTAAAAGCCAAATTGATGGGGAAATTTGGAAGGAGACATGCTGCTAGTGATTGATGGATGTCATTGATTTAGAAACAATCAATAGCTAATTTTAAGAGCTAGGACGGACAGCAGCTGATGCACAACATAAACATGCAAGCAACTGCAGAGGACTTGTGGCTCAAAAAAATTCGTCAAGAAAGAATTGCCCTTTCAAAAATAAGATACATAATCAACGTCACCTCTCCGTCACCAATTTCATATCGAAACTGTGGAATAGGAGAGTTCACCTCACGACAACGTGGTTCGATTTTGGTCGAACCATGTCCATCGAGCTTCAGAGCCTCCTTTAATACTTAAAATTCCAAGCTCTCTTCAATTAGTAGGCTAGAAAAAACCATAATATTACTAAATATTGAATCAATTTCTAGCCTTCAAAATCCATCCAAAATTTGATGAGCCATAGTACGACAATATCCACATTGGCGTGTTCTACTATGCCATTTTCTGGACATTGTTGCGGTTACATCCATTCTTCCTTGAGACTTCAGTTTCCTTTTAGCATGAGAATATGACTCATATTCCTGTTACACAAAGAGCCTCTTTCCAGGCAAAAATATCTATAATATCATTGAAAAGAGTAAAATTAAAGGTTCCCCCATTAATCAGAAGGAGATGCGGAGAACAAGCTTATTATATAAAAACCAAGAGAATTGTAATCACTTCAGATGGTGTACAGTAATCTACATTTCCTATCAATAATCTGCACTCTGTTAGCCACTGAAAGACTAAACTTCATTACTCCATACACTACAAAAATCAAGACCATTATTCTTGGCAGCAACTGATAAAAATTGCATGTATACATAATATGCAACAGCATCAGCTAATAAGGAAATATCGAGGGGCAAAAACGGGTAATCAGGAATAGTAAAATGGTTACAGTTTCGACCCAAGAAACGCCAAGGTTGCTGTATCTCCTGGTTTGTAGGAATAAATTAACTTGTGTGCTCCTAAATAAGACACCTATTTGTTGCATTTCACGTAATTTGAAGACTGGGTAGAGTGCACCTTCTCCAAGCTCGTCAATGTTTCTACCATGATTTACAAACAATAACTGTCAAAGGGCATATATTTTTCTGAAAAAATTTCATGTCAACCGAAATATGAAACTTTTTGTAATGATTCACTCAGTTCGTCCGATCTTCCTCAAAGGTATAACAACAAATATCACCAATATAAAATGATAATAACCTACGAAAATCAATCAACCCTACACAATTCAAGACATAGAAATGGAAAGGACCATCAACTATCCAGCACCTTTATTGAGCTCAAGTTCATACCTTTTAGCTGAATATTTCAGTTTTCAATTTCCCATTCTCCAGTGGACAATGTCAACCGAAAAATGACATCTTTCGTGAATTTATTCAACTCGATAAGCTTCTTTTGATTTTAACAAAATCATCATCAATTTACAACAAAGACCTATGGAAACCCTAGCTTTCTTAAGCTCAAGCTCAGGTGAACCATATCAATCAAAAGATGGCATCATCCGTGATAATTGACGCAATTCGACACAGATTGATCCGATTCTAATAATAAACACAATCACCAATATATAATCAGAACCTACAAAAAATGACATAAAAAGGGAGAATTTAGGGTTAGGGTTTTTACCCCCACTGGACGACGAGAGACTCGTAGTCACGGTACTCCTTTGGGTGGATGAGATTGATATCGGAGTAAACCCTAGCTCTCGACATCCAAAGAACGGCATGAGGGACAGATGAGGGGAGTACCCATTGGGTGGGTTGTCGATGCCCTTCTTCTTCGACCACAAACCCTAAATCAAACCAAAATTTTGAGATTCTGAGAGAGAAGAAGACTCTAAATCCTTGATCAAATAAATACGTACCCGATGGAGTCTTCTCGCCTCTTCGCCGTGATGGAGGAGTGCCAATAGTCGGGGCGGGCGACGTCTTAGCAACCAGAAGCTCTCTCTCTCTCTCCCTCTCTCTGAGAGAGATGGAAAGAGAGGGAATGACTAAAATGAGTGCGGGAATTAGCTTTCCTTCAATTTTTAACACTCTAATCTTGTGTCACGTGGAATGCATGTGACTGAAAATATAGCTTTCCCGCTGAGATTATTTGAGACGGTCTCAAAATTTATTTGGAACGAAAAATATTAATAGTCCCAAATAAGAGGTCCATCTTCCAATCTGTCACCAATAAATTTGTTTTTTGTTACAAAAAATATAGCAGTCCCAAATAATAATTTTTTAGGACGTTTTAAAACTAGCGTTCCTGAAAGTGTTGTCCCAAAAGCCAACTTTTTTTGTAGTGACTTTTGGTTTCTTTTACACTTTGGATTAATAGAGTGGAATCCAAGATCTTCCATCCCAGACCAAGCCCTAAAACATGTATGTGAGGGACTCGAATTCAAGATCTTCCATCCTAGACCAAGCCCTAAAACATAAAACTAAAAAACTTAAAAAAATAAAATAAATAAAAACCTAAAACATCAACAGTTACCTATGTGACAGAGACAACATCTCCGCGTTGAAAATTACCAAAGACATCCCCTCCGAGGAGCTTGACGCCATAGCCTACAACATGTTCTACACACAGCTCTGCTCCATATTCATAGCCAACATTGCCATCGTCATCCCGACCACTCTTTAGAACCCTAAATTCCAATCACAACTAGAAATCCAAAGCATAAAACTTGTTAGAACAACACAAAATTTCAAATTTGAAGTCGTTACAACCAAACAGCTAGGACTTTGCAATGAAGATCGAGAATATTGGAAACAAAAAGAAAAATTAAAAAATTAAAAAAATCATTCGAGAAATGATCTGTTGCTGTCGACGGACCTCCGAGAACTAGGATCAAGAAACCAGTAAGTAATTAAGAATAGAATCGAGAGTACCTAGAAGCTTCGAAACTTGGTAGGAATCCAGATCGATACCATGATCGAGACGAAGAAGCAGGTTCAAAACCCTAGTTCCAAGAAAAGCTCCTCCTCTCAAACTCATCTCCTCTACTTTGAGGGGAGGGGCATCGACGTCAAGGGTCAAGAGGAGGAGGAGGAGGGTGCAGGAGGAGGAGACCCATCGAGAGGAAGAGAAGGAGATTTAGGGGGAACAAATTTTTTTTGGGAGGGATTGAATATTTGGGTACGAAAGTGAGGGTTATTGATATGGTGGATAGTCGAAAGTGAGGGTTTTTTGGAGGGATTGAATATTTGGGTATGAAAGTTTTGGGGGGAACAAATTATTTTTCCAAGTACTGAAATTACAATCGTTGGGCAGTAGATATTTAGAATTTAAAATATTTAACTAACTACTTACGAAATTTGTTTGTCGCTAAAAAAATTATTAGATGGTCTCGACGCTTTACCAAATGAAAAACGACTTCTAGTGAATTGAATTACAAATTCATAGATATTTAGTCATTGTTTTGTCGCTGGTCTAGCGAATAAATAATTCAGTTGTTAGGTCAGTCGCTAATCTGCCATCTTTTTATATATAGTGCGCGGGAGGCATGCGACGGAAAATTTTTATGGCCGATAGTTATGTGTGGAAGAAAGAATATTACGGGTCTAGGCTATGGATTTTGTAAATGTTGGGCACAGATTTTGTAAATTTGTATTCTTTCACGCAAAATATGTTATAGTCTGTTCTTTTATCATGTAAAATAAAACCCTACCTTGCTTCTCCTAGGATTCAAACATGAGATCTGCTTTGACATACAACCATATAATTGTTATAGATTCTATAGCATTCAGGAAACGCTATAGATATATATTTTTATAGCACTGCAAAAAGAACGCTATTGTCGATAATATTCTATAGCAGGGACACTTGAACACTATAAAAAATGGCTATTGTAGGCCACATTTGTTGTAGTGGGATATGAACGTATAGTAAGAGTCCTTGTGTCGAAAAGATTATTGCCTTTGAGCATCGGCGACGTAAGTTGACCTCTTGAGTCATAAAAATTAAGCACGATGTCCGGATAAGTTACCTATCAGAGGTAGCCCAAGACATGATTCATGGATGGTCTTAAGAACATAAAGAGTTGCGAGTGTAAAACCATGTAATCGTAATGAGACTTGGGTACGTTGAACCTAGTTCATGCCATTGAGATGGGATTTCAAGATCTGTTGCGATCGGATACGCGACGGCTTGACGCAACTCATAGAATTGAGGGTCCATACGAAACCTACAAATGAGATGTGCGATTTTTGAATCACAACGTGTGTTGTGACTTTTATTGGGTGATCACATATGCATTGAATATGCATATGCGATAGAATTGCGAGAACAAACATTAGAGACCAAGTCCGATCAAAAATACGAGATGGCATGTAATTGAAGATAAGAAGTTACCTGTTAGCTTTGTCCCGATATCCTACAACTGAGCTTGGATGAAATACATATATTGGTGGGATGCCTAAAATATGTGTATGATCCAAACAGAGTTGTATGATTCAAACGATAGTGGCACGAGATCGTGAAACGATCTAGAGAAACAATTGGATTGAGTGTTGGTATCGGTTCGAGGACGAACCTTGTTTTGAGTGGTATATTATGTAATGTCCCACTCCGCACGGTGCATTACGATGAGTTATTGACTCAAGGAGTTGCGTTGACCCAATGAAGTATCGATGTGAATCGACGCAAGTGTTAAGTTGGCCCGAGAGAAAGTATTGAGCCGGTTTGAAGATTCTAAGAAATTGATTCGTTGTAATGCACAAATCCAATTGGAACAAGTATTTATTTTGGTTGGTTTCGGGTGCAGGCTACGCTTTTACGCTGAATGATAAGAGATCGACATTTTGCCTTATTCACAGAAGTGTCTGCGAAACCAAAATATTGCCTTGCAATGAACTAAGGCAAAGTCAATAGACTTTGCCCCTTCAGAAGAATCTAGACTTAGACTTTCAAAGGCGCGCTCGGAGTCTCGTTCGGCCGATGCGATCATCGCTAAGGTGGGTGGCTCCGATGAACTTGTCTTGTATTTGCATGAACACATAATAATATATACAGTATTGCTTGACCGCTAAGTGATAATCCCATGCATGTTAATAAAATGACTCAAAGCACCTAGCTAAGGGAATAATCCCATCTTGTATGCTTGCGTAGGATATGAAAATGAACTTGAAAGTTTAATTGAACAGTCGTACCGCACTCCACGCTCGTGCCAAGGCACAGCTTGTATATCGAGTAAATTTACTTATTTACTCAATATGAATGAAACGCTTGTCACTTAGATCATACCACAACTTGAGAATAATGAATGGTTTACTGAATTGAGGTAGGAGAACTATCAATATAGCCGTTCCGAGCCGAGTAATTGAGACATCGAAAGACTTTGGGACTATTGGGTCACCAAGGCGGTTCCCATACAGGGAACTGCATAACGAATGAATATATATATGAATGAATGAATAAGTAAATGAATGAACAAAAAAATAAAAGGAACAAGTGAAAGGAAGAAAGAAATGAAAGATGAATGAAAGAAAGGAAAGAAAGATTAGCGACAGGTATGGCAGGGACGTACAACGGGGCTCGCTACCCGCGCTGTACGGATGCCGCCGTCAACCTAGTCGATAATTCATTATGGCTCAAAGACAGCCCAATAAGTTAATCAATTATGGCTTAAGACAGCCTGATAGGTTAAAATACGAAATGGTCGCGGATAACTCATACACGAGGGACGGGATGAAGCATTCTAAGGCAACAATCAGAGATATCGTGGCCGGCCTACGCAGAATTATGGCTTACGGGCGGCTTGGGGAGGCCTTGGTCACTCAATCCACGTAAGTCGGATATTACGTAGCCTATTAGGGTGTACCAGCCATTACGCTTGATAGGTAACATCACTATGAATACCATAAGAATAAGTCCAAATGGCTTGTATTGCCAGCGAACGATGCATATAGATTAAGTGGGCTCGCTGGTGGAAATCCATGTGCGAGTCCTTGCATTGAAACAAGTAATCTAAATAAGCTGAACAGCTAAGTTATTGAATGAACATCTGAACAAAACGTGATTACAAAGACGTCTTAAAAATGAGTATCTCGTCCACCCGGGACAGAAACACGCCCATGATGCTCGTATTACTTATGCAACCAGTCAATTCATTATGTATAAAATATTGGCTAACTTGGTTTACTTTGGGCAGGGAAGATAGGACGGTAAGTATGGTAAGTTGCACATGTATTTCCTATACGATACTTAATTTTGGTAACACGAGATAGGTTTTGCAATATGCCATAAAACTGATCATATGGCAAGATTAGTAAGACAATAACTGATAGATGGTACACGAAAGTAAATTTAACGTATTTGGTAATGATAGCGAGTGGACGAGCTAGCCTCCCCACCAGTGCATAATAATGTACTGATAACCACATAGTGTGCTTGCAGGGTGCGGAAGAACCTCGTCAGGTGTGGAGACTTTCCTCGAACGTGCTAAGGCGCGGAGTTAACTCTGGAGCCTTGGAGCGTTACAAAGGAGATGAAGCACCATATACAGGACATAATGTATCAAAATATCGTCACGTATCATTCCATCTTGTAAGACGCTTGGCACGCCTTTATGTTGAGAGAGAGAGAGAGAGAGCTTGAGCAATTTGTAATCTTGGTCTACCGTCGCTTGTTACACTTTTTGAATATCAATAAAGAGTTTTAAATTTTCTTTAACTTGTGCTCAATTACTTCTGCCGCAATAGGGACACTCTGTGCGACTCTGTGGCCTAGCTTAAGTCGGTCGTTTCTGGAATCGGCCTTGTATGAGCAACCTAGGCTCGTGCAGTATCATATCTTAGTGAGGACGATCGCTCCTCCAAGAGCGGGGCATGACAGCTATACCATTAAGCTGAGCTGTCTTAGGTGGAGTCTTCTGGTGTCGTATCCCTTTCTCTCTGCAATAAGTATCAAAGGGACCAATGTACTCACCTCCATTGTCTGACCGAACACATAGCAGCTTTTTGTCCATATCCCATTCAACAGAGGCCTAAAACTCTTTGAAAGTGGACAGCACCTGGTCCTTGGTCTTTAAGGCATAGACCCAAACCTTTATAGAATAATCATCAATAAATGTCATAAAATAAGAAGCACCACCAATGGATTTTACCTTCGTAGGACCGCAGACATTCGAGTGAATCAACTCGAGCAACGTCGGCTTCCTCGAACTTGGGTGACTTTGAAAAAATACCCTATTTTGCTTTTCTGCTAAACAGTGCGTGTACTTCTCCAATTTTGTGGACTTTTGCCCTAGAATTACCTTCAAGTTCACAAGTAGCTCATCCCCTTCTCGCTGATATAGATGAGTCGCATGTGCCACAACTCGGTAGATGCTTCAATGAGTGCGTTCACCTCTTGTGTCCCCTATGTGCTCCCCTCCATAAAGTAGTGTCTGGAGTTCTTACTTCCTCTAGCAATCACAATCTAACCTCTGGAAAGCTTCCACTAACCGTTTTCGAAGAGATTGAAGATGTCACGACCCACACCCGCTTTTCGGGATGCGAGTGTAGGGGCAAGTCCAGCATACGCCGTGGTATCGGTGGTAGAATGCTGTCTAGACCACAATGCTCAAAATCATAATAATTGTTCATAATCTATTTCTTTATTTGCTCATTCACATTACTAAATCAATTATAATATCAAAGGTTTATAAATGACTAAAAATACAATATCTCATTACAACCAGCTCTTGATCAACTCATCTAACTAATTTGTCTTCTAGGGTTGACCTTAGCATATACCTATGTCTCTCCTAATGATCCAAAGCATAGCAAGCGACTAATCTAAAAAATAGTTTCCATTCAGGAATGGAACAAGTACATACATGATAAACTATTCAAGACATAATAGAAACTATTAAACAGAAAAAGCATATGATATACATGGTAAATAGGGCACTAGAAATATGGTATGACAAGTAGGGAAAAATAGGTAAACAACATAATCATGGCATGAAACTAGATATAAACATGTAAACATGACTATCATGACATATAAAGTGGGACATGTAAATACGATGATCAAGACATCTAACTAAGTGTTTTGAAATACTACTTTCGACATATAAATGGCTAGAGGTAAGATCTGGCCAACTCCACGTGTCATGTGCGGTTACTATTCGTCGCGAAAGACCATGGGATAGTTCTGGGTACAGTTACATGTCTAATAGAGTATTTTCTTACCCAACTCATGGATTTATATCACGACACGAAAATCATGAAACATGATAATCAAGGCATGCAATAGTCACAAAATACGATGAATAACATAAATCACGAAACTCAATATATGAATCCATGCTACTCGTGTAAACAATGTGTCAATAATCTTGAATCATGTAATGCATATCTAAAACATATATCATAGAAACTATTAGGAATTAAAATTAAACAGTGTAAAGTACTTGTCTTGAATTAAGTTGTAGTCAACTTGTGTGCAATATGATCTTATTGGCACAGAATAGTCATAGATGTCAAAAGTATGCAAGACGACCTATAATGATGGAACAGACCGTGTCATTGGGTATGGGACAGTCCGATTAGCCTGGGGGCGGTGTGAAGTAGTCAGAATCACAAAAATAGGAATGTATGATTAGTCACAATCAAGATCAATCTAATCTAGAAAAAGGAAATCTAATTAAGGAAAAATCTATTTATTTAGAAAAATATTTATAACTAGTTAGAAATTATATATGATAATTAAAAACGATATCACAATATTTTTAGATAATTATAAGATTTAGGTTAAGTCTATATTTGGAAAGTAGCTATAAATACTATAATATTCCTTTTTAAGTCAAAAATCATTTTAAAAATACCATAAAATACCACAATATAATTCTTCTAATAGATAATGATACTAATACTAGTAAACCAATGGTAATAATAATAATTCATTAATAACAAAATAATATTAATAATAATTATGCTGATTGTAAATAATACTAATGGTATACAATACCATTATACATACAAATGTATATTTGAGCCAAAAATATAAACATAGCCAAATATTTGTTTAGCCCAAAATACACAAACTAACAAATACCATAAAAATACATTTAAAAATTTTATAAACCAGAATTCGTTTTAATCCAGGCAAAACCCAGTTAATCAAAACAAATTAAAAAATCAAGAAAAGTAACACTGGGATCTGAGCCCGGCCCATTCGCTGGACTAAAAGAAAATAGAAATATAAAACAAACACAGCCCCACTCATTTGCTGGGCTTAAAGCCGCATAACCCACAGTCCTTTACCTATAAAACAAAAAAAAATAAAGCAGCATAAAAACCTTCTCTTCTCCAGAGAAAGAACAAAGGCAAGAAAGGAGGAGAAGAGAGAGACGAGAAAAGGGCTTACAAGAGAGAGAGCTCCCGCGTGACGGTGTTGCACCTGACGGAGGTGAGGCTAAAAAAACTCGAGAGGCTCACCTCGGCTCGAGACTCGGCATGGAACGCCAGAGCAAGCTCTAGAAGAAACAACGGATGGACGGCATCGCGTGGGGCACAGGCGCTAGTGATCACTAGCGTGGTGGTCGCCAGATCTGGTGATTGGGTGTGAGGTTTCCAAAAAAATTACTTTTAAACACAATAATTAAAAAAATTGAAATTCCGAAAAGAGGAGTTAAAAGAAACCCTCGTTATCCAACCTTCCAACAGACACCAGGTTCAAATGGATATCAGGGACATGATGGATACCAGGTTACAAAAGAAACCCTCGTCATCCGACCTGCATGGGCCACCACTAAAAATGTGTCACGACCCGCACCCAATGTAGGGCCACGAAAAGTGGGTACGTCTAGCCTACCCCGCAGTGTCGACGGTAGAACGCTGTTCTATGTTACTATCTAATCAACAACTCACGCAATTATATAATATACTTGTCAAATCTCAACTCCGAACGGAGGACAAGTATAGATATAATGAAACCTCAATCAAAGTCTAAGCACGATAAGATAACACAGAAGTTTATAACTAAGACTAAATAACAACAACAAAACCAACTACTAAATAATAATAATCTCAAACAATCTCAAAACAAAACAATATCTCAACTTATTACAATTCAAGTTCTAAAATATGAAAACTAAACCAAGTCTACTAGCTGGTCTCCTGATCACTCCTGAGTGTCGGGGCCAAAGATAGCTAAAACATTTCCTGGTCTATAGTAAGTAGGACAAGTGTCCTCGGGGCAAGCATCTGAAATATTTTCAACAGGTCCAGTCAGGACAGAAACGAGCACAACTCATCAAGAAATCTCAATTAAATGACAAAGAACTATAAAGCAGTTATAGACAGTTATATTGATGAACATGACAGTTTATACGAGTAATGATGTAGAAAAACAGTTAAGGTACAAGAAAAGTAAGGTAACTAAACAAGAAGAGAAGCATGGCAATGAAGACTGTAAAATACGATCTAGCTGAACTAGAGTAACATGATATAAGTCCAGACAGTATAATATGAGTCAAGTGTAATTCCGATGTGAGTTCAGACAATGTAAATCTAATACCATATGAATCCAGCACAAGATGAGTCCAGTTTGAGATCATTAATTCCAGGATGAGTCCAGACTATATTCTAACAATGTATTTTAAAATACCGAGATAGACATGTAAACGGTTGTAGGTAATACGGCACATCGCACACTCGACCAAGTGTGGGATGGCTATCATTCCAGTATAATTCCAAGGGAGTGGTTCCAGTATTTGGGAATGTTCACATGTCTACTCCAATATTTCCCTGTCCAACAAGTACAAATGAATCCATAATCCGACACGAAAATAAGTATAAGTCCAGCCAAAACATGAATGATACCAGTAAGTGATTCCAGGATGATTCCAGTAGGTGATGCCAGTAGTGGTTCCAGAAATAGAGACCAGACATGAATAAACGAGTATCGCATGAAATGGATCCAGCAATATCAAATCTTGTTTGTAACAGAGAATCAAATAGAACTAACTAGAACTGAAGTACAGTAATCAACAAGTAAATAAAAGAACTATTAGAGAATGTACTCGTCTGACACTCTGAAAAGAGTAGTGTAATATCAGATGTCTGCACCAGAGTCACAATGTCCTATTTAGAGCAGTACAGGTTATAATGTATTCAATATGATATAATTGAAGTATACAATACAAACTACATGATTCTAGGACAATCTAGGTCAAGTCAACTCTTGGTTAACTACCGTCAATTACACTAGTCAAACTAGGTCAACTAGGCCAATCCTAGTCCAATCAAGTCTCACTAGGCCTAACCATGTCTAGACTAGCATCCAAGCACAATCACAAGGTCACAGTGCAACACACATTTATATATATGCATATACCCCATATATACATATATGCACATACACATATGCTAAGTTACATACATGCATTTATACATACATGTTATCACTATATACACATTTGATTCATGCACACATTACACTCATGTTTCATTGCATTACATTGCCTATATACATATATTCATTACAATATATGCATAAACATATATGAATGCAACCTACATTACATATTCATGCATTCATGTATTACATTGTATTGATACATTCCTGCATACATCTCAGGTTTCAACAAAACCATAATCCTACACTCATGCATTCATACATGGATTACATTACCTTGCATTATCTACTTACCTATCATGCACACTTTTATTACATTGCATATTGGATTCATATATATCATGTTTATTACATTACATGGTACATATATGTATACTTTATATATCATTCATGCATTGCATTCATAGAGGCATACATACATATTTACATATATACATACATATTTACATACATTCATATATAGGTATATACATAGATACTTGCATACATTTCCATATACATGCTTGTATTCATATAACCTTTCATACATTGCATTTTACCTTCAGTTTCATGCATCATTCAGTTTTTGCATACATTCTTGCATATATACAAAGATTCAGTTCACAAGTCCCATCATGATACAACATATTACCTATATATATATATATATATCATTGCATTCAAAACTAAATCCAAAATCACAATATGAATTTGAATCTCTGGAATCCAAATAAACCCTATTTCCAAAATACAAACCCATACTGAGAACATCTTAGTTTAACACATACCTATCATACATGCAAATATATATTCATACAATATCTAAACGCTGATACACTATCCTAATCTACTGACAACAGCAGGAACTAACAGACTGAACCAAATATAATAGGTAAATCAAAAATGTCTGAATCAACCCAGGAATTCGAATATTGATTCCAATATCTCAGATTTCCTAACATTCAAATCCAAATTCCAGTTAACACCATATTATCAACTTAACATAACTCAACTAACCTAAAATATTAGACTGACACTAACTCTCCTAAAAACTAACACTAGAATATAGGCTCAAGGCCAAAACCAAGACAGGCCTGTTATGGCAAAACCAGGCCAAGCCACACTAAATACTTTCAAGAGCCATTTGCTCTACAAACCCAGGCCTAAGGCCATCCAACCTGCAGTGGCCTATGGCCCTGCACATCTCTGTTCGACAGTGCAGTGCACTACACCAAGGCTCTGGCCAACATGCCCAAAGCTTCCCTCTACCTTCTCCCTTCTCACATTCTACTTATGTCACGACCCGTACCCAGTATTTGGACAAGAGCCGCAGGCACGTCCAGCCTATGCCGCAGAGTCGACAGTAGTACGCTGTCTGTTTATCTCCACATTTATAAAACAACCACGCAATTTATATGCTTTTGCACAATTTAAACCACATCACGAAATAGTTCAAAATGAGATAAAATATATAAAATATCATAGTTTGGAGAGCAGGTTAAATGATTCGGACAAACTCCAACATAGATCAAAAACATAAAGTGACATAGTCTCCAAAGATTAATGTACTAAAGAACAGTCACAAACCAACTCACGTCACAAAATAGAAATGACAATCTAAAATCTCAAACTAATCCAGTCTATGAGAATGCTACATAAATCTCCTAAAAATTATCTGTAGCAGGTAACTCTGTGTAGGCAGCCTCCAGTTCGCCCTGTGTACCAAAATCAGGATCTGCAGTATGCTCATAATACGTAGTACAGAAATCCTCTAACTCATCACCCAAAAATGTTGGTTATCCAGCCAGGAATGGAACAAGCACACAAACTAAAAAGCTATCCGCAACATAATAGATTTGACTGTACATGAATATAGCATATGTGGAATAATCTAGAAGGTAAGCTAATGATAGAGTATATCTAGAATGAAAGCATGAATCGCAGAAAATGGTATGTCGACTGGAAAGAATGTAAAAGCATAGTGACATGGCAAATGGTGAGATGTAAAGAAATAAAAGACAACTATCTAAGTGTATTAAAATATCCTTTTCGACATGTGAACGGCTAATGGGTAAATACGGCACCCTGCACGTGTCATGTGCAGCTGCTACCAGTCAAGATTAGACATATTAGGATGGAATGGGTAGTTCACACGTCTACTAAGATATTTCTCCGTTCCGACCAGTATACATGGGCCCAGACAAGTCACGAAGCACAATAATAAAATAAGACAAGAACATGATAAATGGGGTCCATGATACTACCTCGTGTGTCCATCATGTCATCAAGCAAGGGCATATATAATATGTACTGAACAAGACTATAAGAATTGGAAGCAAACAGAGAGTGCACTTGCCTGTAGTCCTGAGCTGCGAGTACTGGTCAGGTGTTGAGTCAGAGTTCCAAGAACCTATATTTGCATTAATGAGATTATTAATTTAGTGTTACTACATTTATGCCTATTAGCTGTATCTAGCAAGGTGATTATATATATATATATATATATATATATATATATATATATATATATATATCCTACTGGCTTTTTAATGGTAATTCTAAATTCCTAGATGACCCCAACCCTACTAGGTTTATCCCTATATGGTATGGCATTCATCTGGATAACAATCTTTTGGAGCCTGAAACTTATAGTCTTTGGTACCTAGGTGTCTCTAACTAGAATTCAGAATCTACTCTTGACACTTACTCCCTGTTGGGGCTGCTAGGTGCAGGGTACCCTCCCACTCCTAAATACATACTCTAAATCCATGTGAGTACTGCTGACCCCTCTAGTTGTAAGGCTATGTCTGGTATTAGCCTAGCCAGTCTCAAACTCCTCCTGATTATTCTATATATGTTTGCTACAGTGCGTCAATTTGAATGTCATTGTACCCCTGCTACATCCTGAGCAAGGGATGTATGGCTCGAAGTCTGATGCATTGATGAGTAACCAATACCATGGGCAGGTCTGCTATAGGTGCAACCCAGTGTTCATCTGTAACCTTCCTAGCTAGGCCACCCTACCAAGTGTACAGGCCTTTATGTGCTTGGCCATAGGTAAGTGCCCCTGCTTCTTCATAGTTGTATATATATGTATACCTGCTGAGTATTAGATGGAGTGAACATACCTGTACCTGCTAACCCTCTCCTATGTTACCTATATACCCATCCTTTGGTAGGACTCTGCCATTGTCTACAAGGGTAGACACTCAATTGTGTCACAGAGTGGTGACAGGCCATGTACCTCTCTGGCCGTCCCATTACCCTACGGATACATCCCAGGTTCTGGATTGGACACTGCTGTAGCACATGTGACTTCACTCATATGACCCCAAATAGTTGGTCTCAGGAGATTAAGGGTAATTGCAGGCATATGAGTGAAGGTTAAAACTCAGTTAAGGCACCGAACCTTACTTTCCTATTATCTTGACACTACCTGCACTGGTATGCCTAATGTATTATCCTGAACTTAGATAACTTGGCATGAAAACCTGAACATATGTAGGGGTACAAGACTTGACCAAAGTGAACTGATGCATGAGCATGTGTATAAAGGATTTGGACAATTCCTAAAATGTAGGTGATTGGTCATAATATGATGACTGAACTCAATCTGGGTTGACCATAGAGCAATCCATTTTGTCTAATTATGGACTAGACTGAAGCAAAATGTGTAGGAAGGCAATGAAATGGTTAAATACATAGGACAGTGGTGGACTGTAGGGCTTAATCTAAGTGCAATGCAAGTTAACACCTGTGTCCTGATACATGTGTGTATCATTAAGTGGCTAACTAGTCTACCTGAAGTCCCCCTTGGCACCAGGTTGCCAATCTCTGCTAATACCTAGATATTAACCCCTGTCTACTGGATATGGAACTCTTGGTTCCAGTACTCCTAATGTTGATGTATAAATATATATATATATATATATATATATATATATATATATATATATATATATATATACACACACCTATACACCTATAAATATATATATATATATATATATATATATATATATATATATATATATATATATATATATATATATATATACACCTATACATGTGCTACTGCTACCTGGTGTTGACTAGCATATCAGTGAGTAGTTTGCAATCTCCTTTGGCATTCTTAATATGTGTTGAGCCCACAGACATCTCAGAGTTTGCTAACTGCCACTCCTCTTCCTACTATTGGAGTGGAACACTCATAGTGAACTGACACCACTATACTCTGGGATATCTACACCTAGGCAGGGATTTGAAACTCAATTAGGTCTGTATATGAATAAAAAGGGAACATCTATATCAGCAAGTTCTGTACTTGATGACCAGGTATGCATTATAAACATGAGGTGTCACGACCCGTACCCGTTATTTATTTTTTCCGGTACGAGACGTGTCCAAGCCATCCTACGTCGCAGTATCGGCGGTAGAACGTTGTCACGACCATGATGATCAAAATAAATAAAATAATGCTCATTCACAAAACTATTTTAACTTACAATATTCATAAGTTTTACATTTGCAGAAAATATAAACTCATATAAATATTGAAATGACTACAAGTCATCTATCTAGCAAGTCTCTTGGCTTTTCGTTTGCAAGTACACCCGTCACTCCCCAAGCTAAGTAAATCTACGGCTAACCTGAAAAATATTGGTTTCTAGTCAGGAATGGAACGAGTACAATTCACTGAATGCAGTTTTAATATATGAAAATGACTATACGACAGAGGTTAGCTTTTAGACATATGATTTGAAAAATAAAGAAAGATAAAATAAAACTAAACAAAAAAAGTAAATAAAGACAATACTCACCGACTGACTAGAGTACCTTTGATATGTGATCAGTCTCGGGACAATTATACGACACTGTCTACGATGTCTAAACACTGTCTATACTGTCTACTTTACAATAGTAAATCACTGTTTACACAGTCTACTTTGTAAAAATAAATCACTATTTACACTGTCTACTTTGCAATAATAAATCACTATTTACACTGTCTACTTTTCAATAATAAATTACTGTCTATATTGTCTACTTTATAATAATAAATCACTGTCTACACTGTCTAAGGTCAAATCACACATCCTTGGTACTTCTCCTTTCCGACTCAACAAAATATGACAGAACATAAAAGATGGAAATCACATATCTATTGACTAACAATGAGGTATAGTAAAGCTCAATATAAAAACAAATAATAAACTGTACTCGCCAAAGGTCCTTTGCTGGTGAAACCGGTAATCCAAATCACTCAGTATGCCACAATAGTCAAAACTCGTACAACAGTCTTCGGATGCTGAAATAGATATTACCAATGTTCTTAGAATAGTCAAATTAGCTAGAATTTCCTGTCCTTAAGTCTAATTCTGGATACAGGGGCAAAACAGTAATTTTGGGTCAAAACAGTGTCCGTCGTTGGATTCGCTTTGCACCGACAAGCGTGCCTGAGTCAATGGTCTCTAAAGTCGTCAAACTATATGTCTACAAATCTTTTTGATGATACAAACCCAACCGTATGTCCAGAGTTGGATTCCAGTGGGTCGTGCACAAAATTGCCCATTAAATCGGACCGTGGGGCCCGCAAAACGGCGATCCGATCAACTGTCTCAGAATTGGACCAAACTTGGCATACAAGACCAGAAAAATGATACAGTTCTGTTGTAAGTTTCGTCTTAATCTGATGAGCGAGCACAAATTAATTGGAAAATTTGCACAGAGACCGATACGGTAAATTTCGACGGATACACATCAAATTCGTCGTGCACACGCAACCAATTTAAATTCCGTCAAAGCCCACATGTCCACGAAACCATTACGTACCTTTCGATGCTTTCGGTTCGTGACCAAGTTGCCCGGATTGGACGGACGTACGTCGTATCGAAGAGTTTTTTAATATTTTTAATATTTTGAAAACAGTTTTTCGCCAATCTTTGGAATCCGATTTCTCGGCGTCGTCGATGAAATCAAATTCTATAAGTTGGGTTGCAAAGCCCTATAGGTTGTCTAGGACTGGCTTCAAATATTTTTCAAAATCCCCTAATGTTTAGTTCAAAAAATGTCTGCCAAGTGGGGTGTTTGAACCAGTGTCATGCCCTATTATCGTGATGGTTTTTAATCGACTTTACGTCAATTTTTTTGAACGACTGAGGGAAGCTACTTACAAACTATTTGAACAAGGTTAAAGGGGATTGGGTTGGGTACGTACCAGAGAAATCACTTTGTGAAACGATTAGAAATCGACGACGAGACTTGATCCCAAAGTTGGGGTCGGACATGGCGGTGCTGCTGTTATCCGCGTTGTTCGTCCATGTGCGATCATGCCTGGCGGCCGCCCGACCGGTCGTCCCATGGTGGCGCTGCAATGGCGCGTACATTCGAGGTAGTGGTCGGTGCCGCCAGGAGGTGGTGGTGAAAATCGAAGTTAGGGTTAATCGCGTGTTTGTAGTACTCGTGGGGGTGAGGGTTTGATACTCTCGGGTTGAGAAAAGAGTAGGGGTCGCGAGTTGGCCTGGTGAGTGACCCACTGGTTGGCCTATCACACGGGCCTGCTTTGTTAATACTTGTTTTCGTTTTCTTTTTTCTTTTAATCTATACATATATATATATATATATATATATATATATATATATATATATATATATATATATGTATATATATATATATATATATTCTTTTTTCGTTTTCATAAGAATATATATATATATATATTATTATGAATACTAGTATAATGATATCCAAAAATCTAAATAAAATCCCAATATTATCTATTCCTAGATTAGGGCCTATTTTTATAAATATGACCATATATAATAATATTTATTGATAACGAAACACATATAACCAATATTAGTAAATAATTTTATATAAATAATAACCTCAATAATAATGATAATAATAATAATACTAATAATAATAATAATAACAAAATTTAATAAATCATAATGGTGTATATACCATTACGTATAATCTAATAATCCTAAAATATACAAGGACCTACTTTATACAATTGTCATTGAATATCAACTAAATAATGATAATTATAATATTTAATTATGAATACTGGAAAATATTCATTAAATTATTAAAACGAAATACAACACACTCGTACCAATTTACATCGACATGAATGTCATTGGACTTGCCGCATGACTACATGGGCTAGGGCTCAGTTCGGGTCCAGTCTGGCTAAAATGGTATAACTGGTTTCCCTAAACTCAATAATATAATTAATAAATAAATAAAACTTCGGTAAGGGTTAAGTCGCTTCTTGGCCTGGTTTTTCTAGTTAGGACATCAATATGGCTCGGCCTTCCCTACCAGGGCTAATACACTAGTCAAAGCACGCCATTGCACTATCCGTGCCACGATTTCTAGTCACCTTGTACTCCAAAACTCAACCATAGCTAAAATCATTTACCGTAATAATTAACTAAATAATTATTTATAAAAATTCTAAAAAAATTTATTTAATTCAGATAGTTAAATAAATAATATATTATCACAATTCTGGGAAGAGGGGTTACAAATCTACCTACCTTAAAAATAATTTCATCTTCGAAATTCTAATTCATAACTATTCCTTAAAATAATTTATATCCTCCTGCTAGCCATTTCGTAACTACGAAACCCCGAGAACTTCTACCCACCTTGGTCACACTACTCTCTTAATTTTCATGTCGCTAAGACTTTATAATCTTTCAACTAATTGCAAAAAAAATTTCTACCAATGGATATCTACTTTATATGACATCTATAGTCCTCCCCTATCTATCAAGCAACCCAAATATTTAACAACAACAAATTTGTACAAGTAGCTAAGAATATTGATAAATTCTAATAAGCTCGACTATTCGTCGCTCTGGAATAGGAAGGACAGGAAGATAAGGAAGGATAATCGAGAGAAATATGAAATTTTCTAGAGTGGTAGAGAGTATATCCAATGATACAGACAGAAAGAAAATTTATGAACCGTTGACTTATTTGCTAAATTGGGCTACTCGAGTCCAGTCACTTACTAAGTCTAAGAACTCTTCGTTTCTCAGAAGGTCTTGCAATCCGTGCAATACAGAAGTTTTATTCTCGAAATTTAATCTAAACAAGGTTCCATAATAGAACAGAATTTGAAAAATCAAGATTGTGATCTTTTTCGTGGTTATTTAAACACACGAGTAAGGGATAAAATACAATACAAGATCGTATCGCGTCTTCCAGGTAGATGGAATAAGAGTTACGGATAACTTCTCATTCAAAAAGGGGAGACTAAATAATAGGTATAGGGACCTATTTCAAATGGTTCGACTTTATAATCCAAATATAGTGGTATGAATGGATGGGTTTTAATGGGTTCCCTATTTCGACATCACTCGTTAGTTGGATGAACTTTGAATTTCAATCTATATGGACTGGACAAGATCCCTATGATAAAACTATTTCTACTAGGTTAGGATAACCTATAAAAGGTTTTTACCCAAGTGGTTGAGCTAGATGGGCAGTCGGATTGGTTGAATAGGTTATGTAAGCCCTGAAGATGCGTCTTCCGTGACTTTCTTATTTAAGTAGCATGAGAAGACACAATTGAGTGTACACTAGTGGCATATGCATAGTGGGCTTCGAGTAGATCACAATCATATATTGGGTCGAAAGGTTTGACTCGGGGTTGAGTCTCTAATTGTAGTCGGGAGGTATACTGGTATTATGGTAAGGGTTATAGCTAGCCCTTTTGACTTAAAATTCGTACCACAAAAATCGAGTATAAGGGGACGTGTTTGAGTGGGAAATGATATACCTAGATGAAGGTGTACTCTTCTAGATCTTGCATGTAAAATTTGTTAGAAGGTAACAGCTGGTCTCGTGCTTCGAATATTAATGACACGGCCGGGGACACAAAATGATCTAGATGGAAAGTGAGAGTCCATGGGGCACTAATTATCATCCTAATGGAAATTATCCTAATCAATTGGTAATCCTCGTATATCCTAAAATTTAGAAGACTTACAGTCTACTCTTCCTGGAAGTTAGGACACGGTTTTAAGAATAATGAGGTTAGAAGAATTTCAAAGTAGGATATTGTAC
This sequence comes from Iris pallida, assembly GCA_029216955.1. Taxonomy (NCBI): domain Eukaryota; kingdom Viridiplantae; phylum Streptophyta; class Magnoliopsida; order Asparagales; family Iridaceae; genus Iris; species Iris pallida. The sequence goes on from JANAVB010031619.1 coordinate 12,352,821, forward strand.
CCCGACTCTTGTTAATAAAGAATAGGGTACGACGTAACAGAATACGATAGATATAAGTCAAGTCAATGATCTTTCCTCACTAAATAGAAAACGTGTGTGTACAATGACGCATGTCGAAAAATAGAATGATATGCTTGTCCACAGTATACAAGAGTTGTAGTGATCATGCATTGTTGTTGACAACTGGTAGGTCATAATATGACAGGGTATTTAAGCTATGGTATTGGCTAAACTAGTGACTGTGGGGTTCCCATACTAGTTAGGTCTTAATATTAAAATTTACATAACTAGGATAATATTTGTTGGGAACCAATCTCGGGATGAGTGTCTACCATAGTCACGGTAAATGATTGTCCTTACCCTTGTCTATTCATCTCATGTCTAAACTGTGGGCTTTGGTCGAGGAACGGTTGAGTCAAGGCATAAGGATTTCTAGTTAGGGCAATATTCAAGAAAAATATTTAGAGACTCACAATGATTTGTTTCTTGAGAATGGATAGTCTCCTGGGTTGGCATTTCGACTAAGGGTAAAACCCTAATCATTCTCAAATTCAGATGGCTAGAAGGTCTCAATAGTAGTTTGAGGGTTGAGGGGAGAATGAGTAACTCAATCACATGACTGGCCGATGGTAACTACACCTGTGTATACAACTATCACAGCCATGGGGATACTCTGTATCTCTCTACCATCACGAGCTTTCGTCTTTCCAAATTAGTGAAAGACAAAAACAATAAAGAGTTCAAGGAAGATATTACTGAATACAATTTCGTGATTCAAAGGCGAACATATAATTCAAAAGAAATTTTTAAAGCAGTCGCGGATGAGATCATAGATACCTCGACATCTCAATCCACGTGAGATAATCAAAGAGAGAGCGAACCGAGTGCACTACGGTTGATCAGACCGTAATACATCGATTCTGATTAGACAATATGTTAGTAGGCGTCCCCACTAAACATATGTCTTGAATCAAGCTTGAGAACAAGTGAGCTTGCAAAACTAGGCTTTAATAGCAGCATTGGTCAAGATAGTCAAAATACGAGTACGCGAGATTATAAAAGGAGTTACAAGTAGATCGAGTTTTGCGAGAATCAAAACCTTACCCGGTGTTCTTGTTTACACATTCTTCCTGCTATCTTCTTGTTTATAAGGCCTTGGTCGACTAATGGGTTATGAACCTGTAAATTCTATATTCCAGGTAAACCTATTAGTGTCAGTTAATTTCTTCGTCAATAGATCACAAAGACCACGGAATGCTAGGTTGGAAGACATACTACCCAATCTCACAGATCTTTCACTAGTATTGGCTTTGGATCTTATGGAACATACATGATATTTTTCTATCCTCTATAGTATCCTAAACTTGTAATCATGTATGAAGTCATTTCACCGAGGATTATGCCTCGCCTGTATACTCTAGCTGTGGTAAACCCTTGGTTTCGTAACTCAAATATGATACAAAATCGACCATTTCTTAACTCTATCCAATACTGACTCAAGGATAACCACTAGCCATAGTTTTATCAATATTCTATAACCTATATTTTTCTTAAACCAATTGCAACTCTAGGGGTCGTGCATCG